>JASPKZ010006089.1:1325000-1337794 GCA_030220185.1 Diploptera punctata
TTGGTCATTTGCAAACAACTACTTCATAGCCAATAAATCTATGACTGTAATAAACTAAAGAGTATAAAAATGTCGTGCCATACTGCATCATTATTTATTACCAACTAGTAGGCTTATGTTATTTGCATACTACTGCTGAGTGATGTGTTCGGCAGTCCTACAAATCCATCAGTGCTGGGCTTCATTAATTCATACAGTGCAAATATAACTAATAATTTAATATGATTTCTAATTTTCTAAACACTAAAAGTAATTAAATGCCATTGTCAATGGATTAAAGAATATAATAAACTATAAGAAGTAGCTAATTTTATAGTGTTTTCATAATTTAAATTGGAATTGTAACAAATGAATACTGAGATATAATTAAAATAAATAAATATATGCATATATTATAATCCATGGTATCTTTGCCTTGTCGTGGTGGAGTTGGCTTGTGTGCTTAAATGATCCCGAGAGCTATGCCGACGGTAGCATTGCTGCTGATAGGGTTACCCATGCCGGACTGGTCGAAGGTGATAAGCCAGACGAAAAAAGTACCTTGGTCGAAAGAGTGACGATCTTTCACCGTTAAAATACAACCGTCAAGAATTGTGGACATGGGTTCAACTGGGGTAAAATTTTCCGGAGGTCAAATAGTCCCCCATTCGGTTCTCCGGGCGGGGACTACTTCAGGGAACCCACGCCAAAGGCTCAAACACAGGGACATGTTCCTAGAAACATGGAATGTTAGGACTATATACAATAGCGGGGCACTAGAGATATTAACGCGGGAATTGGATAAATCGCCCTTAGATATAGGGAAGGAGATGCACTATCTCCTCTACTATTTAATTTTGTACCAGAGCATGCCGTCAAATCTTTAGAGGATGAAGAAGGCCTACAACTCAATGGTGTTGATAAGCTGTTAGTTTATGCTGATGATGTAGTACTATTGGGCGATAGCAAAGAGATTCTAAAGGCCAACACGCACACACTATTGAGTAACACTAAGAAATTGGAACTGGAAGTAAATATCAATAAAACTAAATATATATTCACACATAGAAATACATTATATAATGGAAATGGACAGCTAGTGACAAATGAGAGAAATTTTGAGGAAGTGGCTGAATTCAAATACCTAGGAACAATAATCACAAATAGGAATGAGATGCACAAAGAAATTAAGCATAGGCTCAATTCTGGAAATGCATGCTATTATGCATTGCAGAGACTTTTGATGTCCTAACTCCTTTCAAAAAACGTTAAACTGAAAATATATAAAAATATTATTCTATCAGTTATATTATATGGATGCGAAACATGGACTCTTACTTTAAGGGAGGAGATGAACAGACAGGTGAATGGAGAAGACTACATAACAATGAATTACATGGTCTTTATAGGAAGCCAGATATAATAAGAACAGTTAAGTCTCGTAGACTGCGATGGGCAGGACATGTTGCGCGTATGGGGAATGAAATACGTGCATGGATGCTTCTTGTAGGAAAGCCAGAGGGAAAACGCCCAGTTGGTACACCAAGAATGAGGTTGGAGAAAAACATTAACTATGATTTCAGGGAAATAGACTATACAGGGAATGATTGGAAAGCATTATCTCAGGATAGGGATGTATGGAGAGCTTATGTCCGCGCGGCCATGAACCTATGGGTTCGACACTGCCAGTGAGTAACGTAAGTATATATTATAATCGCTTTAGAATATGTGTATGGTTTAGTTATAAACAAACATGACAAATAAAAATTTAAATAATAGATTTTATTCACAAACAAATTTTGAATACAATATTGACACCCAAACGAGCAATTGCTCGTGCTCGAGTGCAGTTTAGCAATTCAATTACAGAATTAATACATATATAAGATATATTATAAATGTTTAGTTAATTAGAGAGGGAAAACAAAAAAAATTTCAGGAACCAGTTTCAATATATAAAATAAATTCTGACATATAAAAAATTAAAAATTAATGGAAGGAAGAACAAAATAAACAGAAATATGTAGAATAGAATAATACCAAACTTATGAGGGTAATTTAAGATATTATGTAATAATATAAACGAAAATAAATTTGGGGGAAAGTTTCAAAATATATAATTCATTATAACACACAAAGAATTAATGCAAACGAGAATAAATAAACAAAACAATATGTAAGAGAAGAAGGCAATTAAATACATTAGGAAATAATAATAATAATAAGCAAAATAGATTACGGGTATTATTGTAAAACATTTAAATAATTAATTTGATTGTTTTCTTAAATCTATCTGCGTTTAGTTTGCTCAGCTCTGAATTGAATCTATATAATTAATTTTATAATTTTGGTCCTAAATATCTAATGTGTTTAGGTCCAGCAGTTGTATAGAATTTAGGTAAATGTAGCAAACAAGAGGAGTATTTAGTCTGGTGCTGTAGAAGTTTGGATTATTCTCTTTAAATTCGTTTCTATTTTATGGCAATAAGTAAGCAATTATGCTTAAAATTTTGTTCAATATTTGGCAAGCAGAAATCAATTAATTGCGTAGGGTTATCTAAAGTTTTTCACAAGCAATTTTTTTGTAATTCATTTTTGCAGTAATATTAGGGAAGGAAGAATATAATTTTAGTTTCACTTCAGCTTAATATTCCGTACTAGATTATCGATTGATAATTAAATAAGCAGTAAACAGTATATATTACATAAATTGGCAAATATGATCTTAGAATGGTAAGTTGTGAATAGTTTTACGTAATATGTTGCACAGCAAGGAAACATATTTGTTAAATAGTTGTTATATATTAATTGCTGGTCTATTATAACACCTAACTATATTAATTTTGTTGATATTCTCAAGGATGAACATGTGCAATTTGCGCTATTACAATATTGTGTATTATTGAGACTGAAATTTGAATTAAATAGATTTAAACCTCACGATGTTAAGGAAAAAGGGGTTAATGTAGTTTTAGAGATTCTTTAATCACATCGATTCCTTTGTTAGCCACTTTAATGATTTTATTGCAGGCCGACTTGCAAAAATATGAATGACAAAAGTATCAGCAGCATATGAAAATAAAGAACCATAAAACTGATCAGGCAAGTTCATGCAATCTTGCTTCGTTCAAATCCATTACTTCGTGAGCTCAAAACAATTAAATCAACTTCATATTAACTTTGCAATTGATTTATTAAATGATATTTAATTATTTTGGATTTTTTCATCATGACTAAATCAGTCCACTGCTGGTGGTTCTCGAGGGTAGTCGTGCTTCCTTGTCACGCAGCGGTCCCGGGTTCGATTACCGGTCGGGGCAGTTTTTTTCTGGTGAGGTTTTTGTCGGGGTTTTTTCCTCACCTGTAAGACAAATGTCAGGAAAACTTTAAGGCGCCAAACCGGTTCCCCGCAATCATATGGCCATCATCCTTAATCATTATCATCCTTACCATTATTCATCATCAATCATCATCCTTCAACCGGTGTGGAAGCCAACGGGAAGCTATCACACCTACACAATTCCCTAGTAAAGCTGCAAGCATAGCATGAAAATGCTAGTATTGGCAGTGAATACCTCCTGCCTTCGGGCAGAATTAATTATGGATGGATGGATGGATGAATAAATAGAAAATAAGATGGGTATGCGTTTAGTACCCAATGAACAGTTTTTTTTTTAACCTAACTTAAAAATGGAGGCAGTTCGAAATGCCTTTGATTTTACAGTGTAAAATAATCTACTACAAAAATAAACAGCAATATACATATAAATGTCCTATTTAAACAATTTTAGATTTAGCAAGAAATCCAGATTTATGCATATAAGCTACATATTCAAAAATGTATGCAATAATAAAATATGATATCCAATATTTAATTATATGTATTATAAAGTGAAGCTTGATCTATGCCTAAAATATAATAGATATTCAAGTAATTATTGATTGGAAATTCGAGTGATAATATCACTATCAAAAATATAATTCGATATTCAAGAAAACATTTAAAGATTCATCCATCACCATAGTAATTCTGCCCGAGGGCAGGTCTTTCACTGCAATCATAGAATTTTCATGGTGTGTTTTGCAGCTTTACTAGGGAATTGTAGGTGTGGTAGCTTCCCGTTGCTTTCCACACCGGTGAAGAATGATGATGATGATAATAAGGATGATGATGATGATGATGGCCGGATAATTTTCGGGGACATTTGTTTTACAGGTGAGGAAAAATCCCGAGAAAACTTCACCCAGGAGCCTCTCCCGACCGGGATTCGAACCCGGGCCACTGCGTGACAAGGCAGCACGCTACCTCGAGACCACAGCGGTGGACCATTTAGAGGGTTATATATAGTAAATGTTAATGAGGTCTCAGGGCATATTTACCATGTTATTAATTGAATATGGCATACGTATGGTTTAGCCTCTACATATAATTATAGGCTAATCAGAGGGAGTGTTAATATTATCAAACTGATCAGTTACATTGTGTTATAACTTTCTGGGCGCTTTTAACATATAACATTCTTGCATCTGATGATATTTTTTTTTATAAAATTGTTTTTTGTTTGATATAAAAGATGTTGTTATATTTAAATCATGTATTATGTAAACCATGTATTATCATGTATGTTCCAAGATCTAAACAAGATCAGTAATTCCGTCAGTTTCTCGGTAAACCAAAATCAGACCACACTAATAACAAACGGACCCAACATGGTCAATAGAGGCACAATGAACCAAAATACAATATGTGGTCAAATAAATATAAATAAATATATATATATATATATATATCCACCGCTGTGGTCTCTAGGTAGCATGCTACCTTGTCACACATCGGGCCCGGGTTCGATCCCCGGTCGGGACAAACGTCCTGGGTGAGGTTTTTTTCGGAGTTTTTCCTCACCTGTAAGACAAATATCAGGAAGCTTAGGGCCCAACGGTCCCCGAAAATCATCCGGCCATCATCATCCTTCACCGGTGTGGAAAGCAACGGGAAGCTACCACACTTAAAATTCCCTAGTAAAGCTGCAAAGCATGGCATAAAATGTTATAATTTCAGTGAAATACCTACCTTCAGAATTACTATGGAATGGAATAAACATATATATATATATATATATATATCCACCACTGTGGTCTCGAGGTAGCATGCTGCCTTGTAACGCAGAGGGCTCGGGTTCGATTCCCGGTCGGGCAGGCTCCTGGGTGAGGATTTTTTTGGGGTTTTTCCTCACCTGTAAGACAAATGTCAGGAAGCTTAGGGCCCAACGGTCCCCGAAAATCATCATCATCCTTATCATTATTATCATCATCCTTCACCGGTGTGGAAAGCAGCGGGAAATTACCACACCTATAATTCCCTAGTAAAGCTGTAAAGCATAGCATGGAAATAATATTATTGCAGTGAAAGACCTGCCCTCGGGCAGAATTACTATGGATGGATATATAGGTCAGTTGGCAATATTTCACATCCAAAATGGACAATGAAATAAAGAGAACAACAGCCCAAGCTTGGAGAGCCTTCTGGTCCATCAAATCCATCTTATTAGATAAGGTACTAAACCGGAAGATGAAATTAGAGGCACTCGACACCTGTGTTTTCCTCGTGTTGCTATATAGTTAGGCATCGAAAAAAATTGAAATGTACCAACGGAAAATGGCAAAGAAAATATTAGGCATTACAAGGAAAGATCCAACGAGAGGCTCCAAGAAATAACAGCAAAGGAGAGCATCGCACAGTGACCTGTAGTGACTAAGTGGAAATGGGGCGGACACGCAGCGGGACTGCAACACGACAGATTGGCGCAGACAACCACCATGTGGGACCCCTACGTAAGACACGAGACAGGCCATACATCCTTGATATTATCATCTTTATCTTATGTGGGATCATGTACATTTACGATTACAAAATCATGTCGTTTACTCTTTAGAATTACGTATGGCATCCTATCACTGACAAACTTAGTATGTCGGATAGCGGAGAGAATCCTCCTTCAGACTAAAAAACCCGTTCCAAATTCAGGTCTTGCTGCACCCCTATAGTATAATACAAAGCTTCCTGATCCCTGACTCTTCCCCTGGTCGTCTAACTTCCTGTAAAGCGACTGTATCCAAGGGTGAATTATCTAATTTCTGCGTTAATATTTCTAGTGCCCTCTATTAAATAATATCCTAACGTTCCATGTTCTTAGGAACGTGTCCCTGTGTTTGAGCCTTTGGCATGAATTCCGTGAAGTAGCCCCCGTCCGAAGAACCGAATGGGGAACTGTTTTATCTCAGGATAATGTTACCCCAGTAGAACCCATGTCTGCGTTTCTTGATGATTGTATTTTACGATGAAATATAGTCACTCTTTTGACCAAGGTACTTTTTGTCTGGCTTATTGCCTTTCCCGTCCGGCATGGGTAAACATTTCGACAGCAATGTTACTGCCGGCATAGCTCTCGGGTCATTTAAGTACCCATACCACTCCACCACCATGACAAGCTAAAGATACCATAAAGGGCCGTACTATCCATTTTATGATATATATATATATATATATATATATATATATAATACTGTATTCTATTCTGCAGCCACTGATTCTCCGGCCTTGACGTTTTCACTACAATGTTACAGATATGGATATTCAGTGGGAGTGGCCGCTTTATGTATGCGGTTAGCAGACATACAGCTGACAATATCTCAGCAATTTCAAACCTTACTAGTGCGCTAGCTGCGTCAAAAACAGTGATTGGTTGTGGCAGACATCTACTCTCATTACAACCATATCCTTATTGGCAGTAGAGGGCGAAATCTCCCTTTACCCCTCGTATAACCTAAACTTCAGAGCCGGAGATATGACGACTCGGGTATAATAGGCTACTCTAAATTTTCTAACTTGTTTAATTTTAACCATATTTTATAAAAAGATTTCTAGATCTAATTTTACATTTTCTACATATTTTAACTTGCATTTGAATGATTAGGCCTATTTGAAATAGATTCTGAAATCTGTATTTCTCCATCTATTTCAAGTTCTTCGATACTTAGATTTATTATAATAAATTCCGCACTTTTTCGTCCACTGCCAACCACAGCATGTATTCCAATCTCTTTTATTCTTTGATTCCTTGTTTGTTCTTCCATACAAACTTGTACTTCAATTTCACAACTTCACAGCAATTTTCATATTTCCCTTCAGGGAATGTGAGGCACTTTCGAATACTTCCATTTTCCAATTTGAGATTGCTTTCAAAACTCAATTCACTTTCAGTTTAACACAAAGTCACTGCTTTAACCTTTTTAATAAAACTTCTTGATGCGCACATACATAAGATACTTTAATATCATCAATATTTAATTGTCTATTATTTACAAATTCCCTGATACGAGTATTTAACAAAGGTTATACATACATTTTAATCTATATTAAATGTGTAAGAGATTATCCCACTAAAATTATACTAAATAAGTGTTAATTCATAATAATTTAATCGTATAACATTTGTCAACCGAGCTAGTTGACTCAGACGGTAGTGTTTGAGACTGTTATTCTAAAGGTACTGGGTTAAAACCTAGGAGCCGACCAACCTAACTGAAGTTCATCTGTTTTTTTAGAGATCAAGGCTGGACTGGCATTTTATTACCAGCGTCCTTTGATCATAATCACTATTGTGTATCTTTAAAATTAAATCTGTCAATTTATTAAAAAAAGACATAACAAACATAACTATAATATTTAACAGGTTTCAAATGTATACAACATCTTCATGTGCCCATATTAAGTTTTAATTCCCTTCCTCCATTCATCCCTATCCTTCCAGTCACCATCCTGCAATCCCCTGTCCTTTATCAAATTCATAATTCCCTCTATCCATGTCTTCTTTTCATCCGATTTTGAATCCACTCCAAACTCCCAACTGGCAATCTATCTTCATTCATCCACTTCACGTGTCCAAACAATTGTAACTGTTTATTTCACACAAATTGTATAATTGTTTCTTTAAAGTTAATATTTTCTCGAATAATATTGTTTCTCATCCTATCTAATTTAGAGCATCGTGCAGATGTTTTTAAACAATTCATTTCTGTAGATTGCAATTTTGACTTTACTTTGGCATTTATACTCCATGTTTCTGCTTCTAGGTAATTAAACTTATTACTTACACTGCGATTTGATTTTTAAACAATAAAATACAGGATATTAAATTACAATTTAGGTAATAGAGATTGCGTATTTTGGTTTAATATAATGAATGGATGAATGAATAAGCCCGATTGTGTCCCTAGAAGGGCTAGGGCCTACTTCGAGAGGAAAAAGGTTCATGACATCATGAGTTAACTCACGCGGCCAGCTATTCCGCGTTAAGAGGTGTTTGTACCGTAGTCTTGATTGTTGTCAATTTTCACAATTGTTAGTCTTTTTTTTTCTCTTTTTTCCCTTTTTTTTACTTTTTTTGTCCTAATTCACTCCATTCGGGCGACGTTAGACTAGTGTACTCCTGCTTGATGTGCAATTTTTTTTTCACTTTTCGGTCTAAAAGATATCGAAAATAGCACATAATAGCGTTCAAAAATACGAAAAGAAGTAAGTCCTCGTCAGTTGAAATCGATTTTGTGCACATTTACTGATTTTTTTCACCTAAAAGCTGTAAACCGATTTTTCAAGAACATTCAAGTTATATTTCAACTTTTCTTCTCCTAATTATCACGTTGAAAAAGTGGCGAATATAATTTTTCGGAGAAATTAGGTACATTTTTTCGTTAAATTTCCTAGTCTTTTATTTCGTGAAAATTGCTTTCGTGGTCCCCAGACTGCGTTTGAAGCACTAGTTTAATTACATACAAAGCATGTTTACAAAATGCGCTTCAAAGACGATATTGTGTATGCGTAGGTAACTCCATAGTTAACTCATCCTGGTACTTATCCCTGGTTATAAATGAATCAGTCACTTCGAAAAGGGATCATCTCCAATTTTTCTGAAATTCACTTCCTTCATTATTCCATGTTTACATACCTGCTTCCATTGTTTCCACGTGAGAACTGATCAACTACACTATTCCTTTACCACTTTCTGACTTTATTCAGTAGCAATTTCAGATTCAATGCTTTATCCTCAACAAGTTAAATCGGTTTTTTTTTCCTCTCCTGTAAAATTTGATCAACTGTAGATGATCCCTTTTCGAAATGACTGATTCAATTGTACTTTTCTTTGATTAACGCAGTTGTTTATTTTTATTGAATATCATTGTCATTGATATTAACCGTACGCAATCCAACTAAACAGAGATACCACAGGTTACTCAGATGTGAAAACGAGGGTCTTTGTTCTATTCTGTAGCATAACGATTTTTAAAACCAAAAAAATAAAAATAAAAAGAAGCAGTGAAGATATTAGAAATTAGCTAAATATTTTTAAATTTTTAGATAAAATAAAATAATCTAGAAAAAACTGGAAAGAACACGTTCAAAGAATGAAAGATGAACGCATACCAAAAATTATAATTAATTACAAATCAAAAGGTAGGAATCCAGATATAATAAGAACAGTTAAGTCTCGTAGACTGCGATGAGCGGGACATGTGGCACGAATGGGGAATTAAAGGCGTGCATGGAAGCTTCTCGTAGGAAAACCAGAAGTAAAACGCCCAGTTGGTAGACCAAGAATGAGATGGGAGAATAGCATTAACTATGATTTGAGGGAAGTAGATTATACAGGGGATGATTGGAAAGCATAAGCTAGGAATAGGGATGTATGGATAGCTTATGTCCGCGTGGCCATGAACTTACGGGTTCGATAGTGCCAGTGAGTAAGTAAGTATACTCGGACCAACGGAGCAGTGCCCCTATAGTGCTGGCATCGTTCTTAGATAAGTAGGCCTACACGCCTATACTCACACTATTTCACCTCCTACTTCGTTAAAACAGGAGCCACGGTAACTTATCGAGTAGGGATGTTGCCAAACTTCCCCCAGTATCATGGCTCTTGAACAATGAATAATGCAAGGTTGGAGTCGAGTTGACAACACTGGAGTGCAAGTGCAAGAGAGAGATGCAAAAGAGAGAGAGACATATTGTCCTCCTCCGACGAGTTTAGCGCTCAAAGGAATGTGGTGTGGGGATGGATACTGGATGACAACAAGAAAGTACAATCATATTGAAAACATTCGCCCTATTTACGAAAGACACAGTCACAGAAAACCGCAAACTAAAAACTGTATATTTGTTAATGAATAATACTTCCCTTCGACTCGGATGTAGGCACAAAATAAACTACCTGCAAGAGTAGTAAACCGAATGGCAAGAATACCCTACCTCCCAGCGCTAAACTCGTCGGAGGAGGACAGTAGGAATGCAGGAAGGGAAATGATTTGCCGAGGCAGAAAAGGAAAGTAGGCTTCAGTTCGCATATATTACGGGGACACAAACCAAAATAGGACAGGAATGTTGGTAGACCGAGAAAGACATGGATTCAATTTTTTTAATGAGAATCTATGAGACCAGAAAAAGGCACGTGGGCTTATTCCTTGATTGTTGATGATGACGAAGATAAAAAAATTAAATTACATTTTGTTTTCCACAAACTCGCAAAAAAATCTGGAAAGGTGAGAACAATAACAAAGAGAATTCTGTTACGATTTTTTGTTGAGTTATTCAACAGCCAATATTTGCGAGTATTGTCAGTTTATTATATACCCCTACATATTATTCATAACGTTATCAGACATCACCTCTAACTATAAATTCAATTAACATTGAAAAACTGTTTTCCCTTGAGTGTTACAGAATAGACCATAATATAACGGTATGGTCCCAATCCACTATCATTCTAGCTCAAGGCAAATTTAATACATTCAGAATCTACAAACCACCTATACCTGATTTTTGCGGATGAATTGATGGTATATGTAATATTGTGGCGTAATTAATTAAATGCTCAGCTACAAATAGCCTACTGAATAAATCCCTCAGAGCCTCTTTTCGGAATATCACAACTTGCAGTTTCATTATCAGTAAATTCTATAAAATTAGGTACATGTTTTATCATAAGTAATGTCACGAGTGATTTCCAAATCATTGATAAATTCACGAGTCACGAAGTGAAAAATGAATTCATCTAGAGGATTTGGAAATCACTTCGTGACTCGTGAATGTATCAATGATTTGGAAATCAAGAATGGCTATTTAACGAATAAAATTAAGCTGTTTACTCATAAATCATTGTTTAAATATAGTTACCAGTATTTTAAAATACTTATATAAATAATGTGAACGGCAATGTTTGAAAACAAATTAGAAATATGAGGTTATGTTCATTCAATGTAACTTGATCATGCTATTTACAGCTAAATAATAGGATCACAAATATTGTAAGAATGCACCTTAGTGGAGAAAATAATGAAACACATCAAACTGTATATTATAATCAACATTATAGGTTATTCATTTATTTTTTGGTAAACAACTCAGAAAAATCAAGGAATCAGTTCATTATTTGCTATATTTAATGCAGTTTTTGGAGAAAAATAATGCTCTGAACCTGTTCAGAATATTAAAAAGGAGGAGATTATATATCACAAAAGCAGGATCTGATAAAGAGCGAGGCGAAACATAAAATTCACTGAAACGTGATTGGTCATTGACTACCATTTTAGGGCATGAGTGATTTCCATGACTCTCAAAGTGAGGAGTGAATTTATCTAGAGAATTTGGAAATCGAGAGTGGCATTTGAAAGGACTATTTAACGAATAATTTTTTTTACTCACAAATCATTATTTAAATATAGTTATTTTAAAATATTTATATATTTAATGTAAACGGCGATGTTTGAAAACAATGAGAAAGTTATGTTTCATTTCGTCACTGCAATCAGATCATATTTGTTGGCAAATAGAATCGCAATATTGTAAGAATGCACCCAAGAGGAGAAAAAATTAAACACTTCATTACAGGTTATTAATTAATTTCTGATGTCCTATGATGTGAATATGTCACTTATATTTTTTCTGCAATGTTAATTCCTGGGAAATAATACGTTTAAGAAAGTGAAAACAGTAGTTTTTATGGTAAAATCGATTGCTACGAATGTTTTCTATTACATCTGGCAAGTAAAATCTGGTTATACTCGTGCACTGTATATACAATCTGGGAATCACTTGATAAAATTAAAGCGATAAAATGAATGTGATAAAACCGAGGTGAAAAACGACTGTGATTGACTATAAATCAAAATTCGTTGAAATGTGATTCGTCATTGACTGCCATTTGGGGCATGTGTTAAATAGTCAGAGTAAATGAATCATAGAATTTTGCAGACATTTTATTGAGATATCAACTAAGAAGGGACACAGGAACAAACGAAATGTTGGAATGGATACCTCCTGGAAAAGGGAAACGTGGTAGACCCAAAGCCAACGTGAATAAAGGGAATCATAGACAACATGCAGAAGAGAAATATGACAGAAGCAGACACACAAGATCTGGAAGTGTGGAAGAAAAAAATTGTATATTTTGGTTGAGGATGCCTGTGTAAATAACAGAAACTATCCTGAATAATCAAAACTATATTGATAAAAATATTACGAGAGTCTATTTAGGAAAAAAGTTAGAATGGGAAAACATTAATAACATGAAAACTCCAACGCAAATCTCTTATGAACCCTACATTAAAATAACAATCACAAGTGACTGTTAAACACTAGAATGGTGCATAAATCCTTCGACTTAAATATATCTCTCTCTCTCTTTCTCTCAATATCTCTCTCTCTTTCTCTCACTATTCTCTCGCTATCACACTATATTTCCCGCCTCTCTCCTTCTTCCTAT
>JASPKZ010006090.1:0-322500 GCA_030220185.1 Diploptera punctata
TATTTGTATAACATGTTCTGGTATGAACTGTGAAAACATTATATGAGAATTAGAGGTGAGTTTGTATCCAATACCATCCATAATGAGAATAATGAAACTTGTTAATACAGTAATCATGAATAAATAATGGGTACCAGTAACTGAAAGGGAATCAAATTACAATGCATAAAGTGGATTAACATATCAATTGTTGCTACACATGTTTTTCTTGGAACATTCTTTTTTTAATATAGCAAAAATAATAATTTGGCCCCTTAGCTTATGACGTCTGAGAATTACAAATGTTATTAAAGGAGTAGAATCCACTAAAAAATTATGCATTTGTTCTATAGTCTATATTTGATGGTGAATAATATTAGTCACTTTTGATTATCTGATAAAATCATAAACATTCTTTTTTTGCTAGAAGGCTTGCTGGGATCTTACATCGCTTCATTCCCGAATGTCACGAAGACTTAGACTGACATGCACATAAGACCAGTTACTCCAGGCTAGTTCAATACTGAGGAACATACAAGGAATAAAGCGTATGATGTGCAGTTAAAAACATTTTAGATATTATTGTTTAGTTGCTTCTTCACTCACCTCATACATCTTAACTCCCAAGCAGACTCAAGCGTCTTCTCTCACTTCATTGTGATATCTCAATGGTGTATTACATTCACAACTGATGTCCAATGGCCTCCTATCCTGCAGACTGACCTCCGCGCCATCTGATGGCTGACCGACGAACTTCCAAATCAATCCGCTCTCCTCACCCACCGGGTATTTCAAAATTCATAGTTGTGTTTTTATTCTTGCAATATATAATTTTTTCCAAATTGTGAGTTCCTTAGGTTTTTCCAATGGTTTAAGTAATTTTGTTTTGGTTTCTTATTCTGTGTCGTTCTGACCAGGCATCTGACAGCTATTGCAGGTTTTTTCTGTTCTTCTCCATTGTTAACATTTCTGAGGTGTTCCTTTAATCTTGTATTTAGACTTCACTTTTTGTTTTAGCCATAGCTAGAGTGTTTTACACATTTCATTTTTTATTATAATCTGATAAATTCCCGATTTTTGGCAGTCTGTCAATCTTTTCAATTTTGTGTGGTTTTTAGAAAAGATTGAAGATCTAACACATGACTAGACAATATTTAACAATTGTGCATTGAAGACTCAGTTTGAAAAGGAGTAAATGTTCTTTAGTATAAATGGAGTAGAGAGTCAATCATAAGCATCATCATTACCAGTACTATGGTCCATAAGAGCCAGGATCCCCTGATATATATGTCCAATTTTGATTCCCCAACCCATATAAAGGTTTCTATTATTATTTTATAAAACTGTACATAACCACTGATTTAATATATTATCTTGTATATCAGCAAATTAAGTTTTCACCAATGTAGACAGATTTTTTTGAAGCTGTAATAATATTTTAAAATGCAATAGGAAGTATCATTAAGAAGTTTGTTTAATAATTAAGACATTTTGTCTGTACATTCTTACCTCTTATGGTTGTTTTTTGTAAAATATATGTTTTCAAGGCTTCTGAGCCCCATCGTCAGCAATTACAGACTGTAATCAGAAGCCTTGAAACATATGTTCGACAAATACAACCCAAAGAGGTAAGAATGTACAGACAAAATGTCTTAATTACTGTAATATGTTTTCTGCTGCTAATTTTCATTAAGTCTTTACAAAGCCTTTACTCAGATGGGAAAGGCCATTCAATTTTGCTCCAATGTAGGCTGAGATTATGTTACGAGCCTGAAATCTTCAGACTCGGAATCCATGACTTTAAGTTTCTCCCAGAAAACTTTTTGTTTTCTAGGATTCATCCATCCTAATAATATATCGACCCCAGCCAGATTTTAACTCTTGACTCTTGGGACGAGCAACTTAATCCCCAGATCACAAGCCGGATATTGAAATATATACTATTTTATAATCGTTTTGTTAGAATCATATAAGCAGAATTCAGTAGTTTATGTTTTTCTCTTCAATTTTTTTTAAGCTTTCTGCCACAAAAAAAAAAAATAAGATGACTGCAAATTAAATTTCCTTGTGAGAAAATAAGTAAATATGTTCCAGGTAACTGCCATTAATAATATTCACAAATGCAATCCTAATAGGCACGTTGCAATTCGATATATTAAATGTTTGTCTCATGATATTGGTCAATTATGTGTAGTTTTACTGTACAGATAGAAATATTGTAAATGCATTATAAATTCTCACATGCCTGTGCTGCACCCTCCCTTTTAGCCACTATTATGCCATGACTTACTTGTTGTAGTCAGAAATCCAAAGATTCATTCATTCACCTATAATGAATATCCATCTATAGTAATTCTGCCCGAAGGCAGGTCCTTCACTGCAATCATAGCATTTTCATGCTATGCTTGCAGCTTTACTAGGGAATTGTGTAGGTGTGGTAGCTTCCCGTTGCTTTCCACACCGGTGAAGGATGATGGTGATGATGATGGTAATGACAAGGATGATGATGATGGCCATATGATTTCGGGGACCGTTTGGACCTTAAAGTTTTCCTGACATTTGATTTACAGGTGAGGAAAAATCCCGATAAAAACCTCACCCAGAAAAACTACCCCGACTGGGATCGAACCCGGGCCCGCTGCATGACATGGCAGCACGCTACCACCCGCTACACCCTCGAGACCACAGCGGTGGACATAATGAATATAAATTATCTGAAATGTATTTATACATCTGCAAAGAAAGTGTTTATTTAAAGTTTTATTTGTAATATACATCACGGCTATGGTCTTGGGCTAGCATCACTGTTTGTTTTGCAGAGGGCCTGAGTTTGATCCCCAGTCATGACAGATTTCCTGGATGATGGTTTTATTGATGGTTTCTCTGAACCTGTACGACAAATGTTAGGAAACTTTAAGGCCTAAACAATCTGTGATCATCATATTCGCCAGGTTTAGTATGAATGTGAGTGAATTGTGCATCTTGTCTTAAATATTTGTGTTGTCTTGGGGCAGGTCCTGGATTGGAGGTCCTCAGTAACCATGTGTGATCCAAAGTCTCGCTCTCTCTCCCAACCTATAAGATATGAGGTTAAATTACAATAGAGAAGAGAAGATCTGTATAATATATGTGTGTGTTCCAAAGCCACCTGGTGCATCTTTCATGCTTTGGGTTTCATCATATTATGTAGAAAAATAGTTTAATGTGGTCTATTTTTATTTTACGTAGGTGATGTTTACTTTTATTGTGTATAATATAAGCATGTTGAATATCCATTGTATAATTTTTTATAATAAAGTAATGTATGAGTAATATATTTTTATTAAATGTACATAACTAGTACCAATAAATTACTCCTCAGAAGGTTGTCCCTAAAGAAAATCTGAAATCTACTGTCTTATGATTGGTTGTTTCACAAAGGACTACAGTTTCTATCAATAACAAATTTGTCAAAAATATGATAGAAAATTTGAGATGATATAATTATGTTAAAAACATATAAACGTTCAAATTTGTTTTATCTGCATTATGTTAGTTTCAAATTGTGAAAGAAATCAATCATAAAATACAAATGAAAAAACGTATAGTGGTGGTCTTTAAGTCGACCATCAAAAATTTACTTAAAAAGCAGTCTTCTAATAGGGGATATCTCTTCATCCTGAATACAATCTGTACCTTTACACCATAATTGGAAAATGTTAACATTCTTCTTCTTTATTAGGAATTTCTTTATAATACAGTAGTTTTTCTACAACCCATTGTAAATTTTACTCCTCCATAAATCCCTATTCTCTGCATCACACTCTGTTATCCTCTCGACACTATACTCCTATTATGCACTCCTTGAATTCACTTTCTTTTGATCTCCCTTTTCTTCTGTTGCCCTCCGCTTCAAGATTTAATATCATCTTAGGATCCTGTCATCTGACATTCTCTTTGTGACCAAACCATTTCAGTCTTCTTCAATAACTTGTGGAATGTCTTTTTGAACATCCATTACTTCTGTGATTTTAGCATTTCTAATTTTGTCTCTTTTTGAATTTCTAGAAATCCTCCTCCAAAATTGCATCTGTCGCCTATAGTTTATGTGCTTGCTCTCTGCTTAATGTCCAATATAGTATAGGGATTTCCAGCCAACCTAGACTCTGCCTGTCACAAGCCAGGAGAAATGGGGAGTGATGGAGGAATAACACCTCTTTAAAAAACCAGGGTTCATTCTGGCCTGGATGATAGTACTTTGTGACAGCTCCTTGCTAGGATACGGCAACTACTGCCTTGTAAGGATATGTTGGTTCGTCAAAGCCTAGAGGAAGGAAACCTTGAACAAAAATCATCTGGTCCTCCAGGTTGAGGATTATAACAATGGCCCAGCTCCCCATTTTATGGAAAAAAATTAACTATGCTAAAGAAATTGATGTGAAGAAAATATCAACATCTGAATATAATTTATTGCAAGCACATTAATACTACTGAGTTCAGGTAAGATAATTTATTTGAGCAGAGGTTGCTGTTACTAATTTAACTATCACTTAAATATGTACAAATTGAAGACTAAACTCATATATCAATAGCTATCATAGAAAGATTCTGAATTTACAAACCAAATGTCTTGCATAGTTGCCTAAATAGGAAAAAAAATGTTAATATTTTTATTCTCAATTGTTGTATTATTAGATTTCAATGGGATACAGGATTTAAATAACTACTATTCTACCCCTCTGGCACACAGTGACAAGAATATAGCCTTCATTAGGTTTATTACATAATATGAGCAAATACAGGCAGTAAGACATTTATAAACTTATCAAAAGCATCGGCGTTGGTTGGGAAGAGAGAGAGAGTCATCTTACAGAGGATCAGAATATATAGTCATAGGAATAATCCTTTCCAAGTAATTGTGATTGGTTTCAAAGAGTAGTTGTATGCAGAAATTTCACTATATTATAATACAGTAAAGGAGATCTCAACACAGAATGGACAAAAATTTAATAAAGCAACTTCATTTTGGAAAAAATGCAATAATACAAAAAAATCATACTAACTTAAAATTAACAGAAATTCACACTGGGCTATTTTTATGCAGTTTATTTCTAGTGTGCCTACATGTAAAAAAAATTGAGATTCTTATAATTGGTCAATTTCCAACAAAATAGGCATAGATTACATAGAAAAAAAATATCAAAATAACCAAATAGGTTTATATATAACATAAGACAATTTACTTGCCTTCAGTCATCTGATGACTATCTTAAATTAAAAATTCAGTTAATCAAAAAACAAATCTTGGTACTTATAATAGCTATTTATAGCTAGAGCGAGGAATTATATGAAGAAAATTATAAGAAAATATGAAATCGTAAAGACAAAATATGAAAATTATGACACAAAAATATAATGAAGCTACTATTTTCTAAACTTTTTACATATATTTATATGCATAGACGCACTACGACTTATAAGTGTACATACAGCACAAACAGAACTTATTTATAGCACAAGAAATCAAAATGTTCACTGTATTTTGATTATAATTTTTCATTATTTTTGACCCAATATAAAATATCATATTCATGATCTGAAACAATTTTAATGGATCATACCATAGCGTAGTTGTATAAGGAAACGTGGTACAAACAGGGAAGTCGTGAGTTCGAGTCTTGATATGGTCAAGATTTTTAGCTGGACCAGACCTTCTGATGGCATTGTAGACCTGGGATCGACTCAGATCCTAATGGAAGTGAGTACTATATGCATGTTCTGGGCACAAATGTAGCCATCAGGCAGATCTGACAACCCGGCAGACATCTAGTGCCTTTTGTCTAGAAAGATGGAAAATTCAACATGCCACTACCCCAAAGGCCTCCCAAGACTGTAGTGGAATTATTTCATAAATCAAATCTGAGAGTTTATATATAATACAATTAATTAATGTATTGAATGATTTTTAATTATGAAATTTAAACATATGCAAGAAACAAAACATTGCAACCCAAACTAACAAGTTTCCATGAAATATAGCACTGACAAAGTTTAGAGTAGGTACCGGTATAGTTTGGGTTATTGCTATCTTTACATTGCATGAAGATATTAAATTCATGTAGATGCAAATGTAACAATAACATTAAATTGGACGATTTAGAATACAAGTAAACCATTCCAGTATGTCATATTTGGAGAGACAAGATGTTAAAAGTTATTAGTCCATAATTGAATCTAGGGATTGTTTCAGAACTCTCTTTGCAATTACAGTTACATTTAATATTGAACTATAAACATGGTGAAATGTAGTTAGAATTATTTTAACGTTAGTTTTTTTTGTATATATGAAATAGGTCTTGCATAGTGTCTAGTCTTGGTCTACTTGTGCTATGAACAATCAAATTGTCAATTATTAATTTTGTTCATAACACATAGATAGGATTTTTTAAAAATATTTTGTGATAGTAAACTATACAGCCTATCTGTCAGAATTGTTTTGCAGAATGAAAAATTATGCTCAACATCACATGATGTTATGGGAGGATACTCGTATCATGCTATATTTGATACTTTGATGTAAGTGAGAAAAATGCTGGCCTAACCTACATCAACGTTACTAATTTCACAAAGCACTGCTTCAAGTTTCTTACATTTCAATTCTGTAATCTGTTCACAGAGTAAAGACTGTCCTCAGGTAGCAAGAACGAACTGACAGCTACCTGACTACAGAAAATTCCAATATTGTTATTCTACTTATTCATCTAGGCTCATGATCTTGTTCTGGGGGACAAAAAACTCCATCGAACTTGACACTCTGTGACTCATCATCCAATTATTTGCTTTTATAAAGATACTGAAAAATTTTCACTTGTCTACCACATTACATTGTCAAAAATTACACAAATACATTCATTTCAAAAATATTTTAATGAATTCCTAGAACTTTTATTGAAAAAAAAATATCGGAATTTGAAAGTTGAAAAATATGGAGGAGTATGAAATTTTCACTAAAATATGAACATTTTGTTAAAATATTATGAAATATGAAGTTTTTTGTTGGTCTTATTTGATTCTGCATATCATAAAATGTAAAGATACTTAACCTCAGCGCTCTCTGACAAATAGTTTAAAACATGAAATTTTATAAAATTCCTCTCTCTATTTATAACAAATATGAGAAAGTTTGAATTTCATATAATTAAACATCGCATTACTTTTTTAATTTTGGTGTGTGCGTGTATTATACCGTACATATATTTCACAAAACTATTACTACGTGTAGGCCTAATTACATTGAATTGTTATAATATTAAACAAACTTCAAAGAAATAAAAATAATATTAAAATGAATAGCACGAAAATGGAAACCAACCCAATTTATTTAAGACTTTTTAAATTTTGGTGTGTGCGTGAATTATACCGTACATATATTTCACAAAACTATTACTACGTGTAGGCCTAATTACATTGAATTGTTATAATATTAAACAAACTTCAAAGAAATAAAAATAATATTAAAATGAATAACACGAAAATGGAAACTAACCCAATTTATTTAAAACTACGTACATCTACACTAATTTATAATATTGAAAATAAACTATAATATAGTATAAAATTAATTATATCAGAATTGAAAACATTGATGCAGTATGGATAAATAATGAAAGCAGACGAATTTTTGCTATGGGAAATAAGAAAACATAAGAAAGATGATGCGCGGATACCCAATTCAGCCAACATAATACGGAGGGAAATTGGAATTCATTACCAACATAACTGAAAAGTTAAGTTAAAACCGGTATACGCAACTGGCGGTTAAAAGCAGGTGGTACAACGCATATTGACTTTGTACTCCTGCTAGCCTTAAGCGTCAGATGACTAACTGGGGAGTTACCTGAAGTTCGTACAACCGGCCCTTAAAGGTAGAAGATAAACTAAGAATAAAATGTAAGGTAATATTTTACTATTTCTTAACATATAAACGCAGTCATCTGGAACACTTTAATTGATGATAAAACTTTATCGTTAAATTCCCATTATTGCTCTTCTTTTTCCGAGTTTAACCTCTCAACTTATAGGTATTTCTTACATCCCACACCACACCCGAGCCTTAGGGCCGGTTGTACCAACTCGGTATAAGTTCGGAAAACATGTTACCTTAAGTATTCAGTCAAAGTTGCGTTGTACCACGACAGTATATCACCTAACCAGAAGCATAAACTCGGTAGACTTCGTACGGTCATTCGAAGCCTGATTTTGAGAAATACTTGTGTTAAAGATCATAGTTAAAGATGGCCGATGGAAATGTATTTATCGATACCGATTGTAATGACGAAGTGTTTTATAATATGTTTCTCAACACCCAGAAACTCAGAGAAATCAGGGGAAAACCGGATCATATTGAAAATTACAATGATGAAGAATTTTTCGTCCGCTTTCGCCTTGATCTCATTAGACATCGATTAGAACATAAAACGAAAAGGTAAGATTTTAACATTTTTCGTTTGTATTTTATTATTTCCACAATCATTGTTTAATATTTGTAGGTGATTATTTAAACATTTTTATTTAAAGAGGTATGAGCATGAATTAGCATTAATACTCGTACTTGAACCTGTAGCTTCATTAGATTAGATAATAGTATGTATAGGCCTACAAGTTGATTTTTTTAAATATATTTACAAAATGAATTTCATCAATTGGAAAAATGAATTGTCTGTATCACTTTGTACTTGAGGCAATCCTCTAATGAGGAAAGTTTTGTATAATAATATAGACAATGTATTTTATAATAGGGATAGAAGTTTAAAAAATAATCTTCTATGAAAAAGTGTGCTTTTCAAAGTATAATTGCTTTTATTTTACACACTATAATTTAACAAAAGAACATTGAAGTGTAAATTTTGAGGTTATATTATAATGCCATTAAATTAAAATCTTAATTACAACGTTGGTTATGTCATCGACCTTAAATAAAAAATGTGTATTATGTCGTGTGCCATAACCTTTTTTCCAAACTATCATAAAATTGATAAATTATTATTATTATTGATCAGGATATTATCTGTAATATAACCTTAATTTTTTCAACATTTTACAGAAAAATCTCAAGGAGACCAGTTCATCTTGAAGAAGGTATGGAAGATTTTTTTCGTTTGGTTTCGCTTTTGAAACGAAGCAATTACGTTCAATGTGGATCTGATCATACATCGATTACAACAGAAAGGTAAAATTTTAACACTTTTCATTCTTCTTTTGTTATTGCCACAATGCACAAAATTTGTAGATAGTGTTTCATCATTCTTATTTAAACAGGTATGAGCTTGCATTGAGATTAGTATGCCTACAGTATTGGTAGCATAGTTAGGTAATGTATTTTATATTTAGCAAAAAGATTAATAAAAAATAGTCTTCTATCCAAGTGTAATTTCTTAGGCTATATGTTACATACCCACAAAAATGTAACAAAAGAACATTTTGAGATTATATTACAGTGCCATAACCTTAAAACTTAAGTTACAATAGTGATTATGGTATGAGTGTTCAATATGCAAGGTTTATTATGTTGTACTACCATGAACCTCAAAACTTATACTTAATTTCCAATTTTTCAAGCTGTTATTACATTGACGCATTATTATTAAAATGCATTGGCAATTCTATGCCAAGAGACCACATATACTTATTTTGGCTCATGTTTCCATTAAGCGCAGTGAGAATTTTTTCTAAGCCCGAGGCAGACACCATGCGCATGCGCCAACAAGGTTTTATTTTCAAATTATTTCCCACCATTTACAACAAATTTTCCATTTTTTCTAACAATTACTTAAACACATTTTTCTATGATATTTAACTATATACGTAACATGAAGACGTGGCAACCATATTGATTTTAAGGAATATTCTATACAACTACAGTGCAGCCAACATAGGTTATGTACTTCAGAATTTGAGAACTTACTGTTTATTTTTGGGTGTTGCATTCTTTCACAGGTTAGAGAGCTTAAATTGTGTTAGGTTAGCTTTTAGGTTGGTCTTTCACAAGTTAGAGTATTTAAATTGCATTAGGTTAGCTTTTAGCTTTGTTAAATAGGATGTATAATGTTGGCTGCATCGCAATATTACAGAGAGTAAACTGCTTCGCGTTTGTTGGCGCAAGCACGTGGTGTCTGCCTGGGACTTAGGAAAAATTCTCACTGCGCTTAATGGAAAGATTATCCCTCATTTTATTTCATTAGGTGAGAAAATGGACAGGTAAGTGTACACCAGATTAGGTTATTGGATAATCTGGTGCACCAATAAGGATAAGTTTACTATTCTGTTTGAACAGTGACTAATGTAGATGGAATCCTGGCATAGAATACCCAAAACATCACTGTGAAGTTATGACATTATTAAAAGCTGACACGTAGTACACAACGCTTTGGAGAAACCCCAGTTTGCGACTCACCTTGAATTTTTTTGACTCAACTTTAGATTATCTTCCTCTTGATTTTCCATCTATGTTCTTGTAATACTGATGCTCTACGTACTTCTTCTGTCTTTACTAACTTTTGTACTTTTTTTTAACATTTTCACTTCCGACTTCACTCTGCTAATTAACTTCAAATTTGAATTCAAAATTTAAACCAGTGCTAATGTATTTTACAGGAACCTGGGGTTCCACCTATTAAGGAGGATCAAAATGGATCGCTCACTGCGAACACTTAAGTGATGGCCACAGAGCTTTCCATCTATCTAACATTTTGCAACGATACTTATAACTTTTTTTTAGAATTATTAAATATTTATCTCCATACACAATTATTTCTTTGAAGTATGCAGAATCATTGTGCACACATGTGAACGCTAGAAGAACTTATATTAGATGGAACACTAAAAGAACTTATACCAGATATCTGTGAAAATTGGAATGACCAACATTCAAAAGTGTATTTCTAGAAATAGATGTTCACTCACTTCATTTTGTAGGTTCTGATGGATAGGTTAGTGTATATCAGATTAGTGTATGCTTCATTAAATAATATGCAAATAATTTATTTTGTTAAGTTAGGAAGGAGAAAGTTGGTGTATATCCATTTCTAACAAATGTTTGGGGATGTATTGAAGTTTGGTCGCAGCTACATGGTTCCATCTAGTGTCAATTCTTTAAATTTTCTGTAGAACTTCTATATGATTCCATCTAGTGACAACTCTATAAACTTACGCTCATGCACATGTTTCACTGTAGGATACAAAAATTAAGGGAAGGTAAACTATAATTTTTCCGGCTCAACTGCACTTCTACTAGCGCTTGATTTTTCAGTTATATTGTAAACTATAGCTCTTCCTGTATATTTACTAACATTGCTTAATATTTTTAACTTTTTCAAACAATTTTTATAACATTATTAGACAATTTTGAAGTTTTTATTTAAATATACAATTCACAATATTATGATACTGTTATACAATATTGTAATGCTAACTGCTATTTTCTCCACAGAGTATATTACTTAGTCTCTGATTTTTCTATCGCTGTTTTTTGTTATCGCTGGTTGGATCAGCATTAGGGAGTGATAAGTGAGTGTACACCCGTTTTTAATAAACATTTGGTAATTATAATATTATTAATATATTTTTTAAACATAGATTTGGGGATTTATTGCAAATATTGGTCATTTAAATTTCATTGTGACGGATAGTAACCGAGGATGATAATCGATACGTAGTTCGATTGTGGGTTATCGCTGGCTCTATAAACTCTGGTGCATGCGTACTGTTGTTCTCTAGGACTTTGAAAATATTTCATGCTAGTTCAAGTGCAGTTTTTCCGTTTTTCCTACATAACAGTTGTGTAGATGCACAAAGCTTATGAACTTACTCGATAGATGACAAGAGTATCTGTGCTATTGGAATAATCAATCTTCACAATAAGTTCTCAAACATGCTTTTAAAGAATGGATGTACATTAATTTGTAATTTTGTAACCTAATGAAGTAAATTATTTATTATTCGATAATCTAATTTGGTGTACAATAACTTTTCCTTCTTAACAAAACAAAATAAAATAGTAGTTATATTGTTAAAGATTGTCTTGCCATATATTGACAAAACTTTTGCATATACATATGCACTACAGCTCTGTAGAACTTAGAAGAAATGACTGAGAGATTTTGTATACATAGATAAATATATAAGAAATGTAAAAAAAAAAGTTTTAAGAATCGTTACAAAATGTTAAAATAGTAGGGAATGTTAGTAGAAATGGAAAAAGTAAATAGTACAACAGTGTCTTAGTATTGTTGTATGGTATAGCATAGTGGGTCATAATCTATAGTTCAGCCATCAGAGATTTAAGCAACTTTCATTGTATATTTGATAAATGTGAGCTTTATTACAGCATAAGTCAGTTTTGGAGATTCTATGCCTCTAGTCCACCTGCATTTGTCACTGTTCAAACATAATAGCCAACTTTGCCTTATGGTGCACTGCAAGTTGGTTTACACCTATTAGTTTATTAGATAATGTGGCTTCCCATAAAGAAACCTCTAATTTAATTAAAAGCAAGTTAACAAGAAATGCCATAAATATAGCAACTTAATGTTTGTATGCAATTGCCCAGAAATTTGTATTTGTGTAACATGTTCTGGTATGAACTGTGAAAACATTATATGAGAATTAGAGGTGAGTTGTAATCCAACACATCCATAATGAGAATAATGAAACTTGTTAAAGCAGTAATCATGAATAAAATTATGTGTACCAATAACTGAAAGGGAATCAAATTGGCATTTTAATTCATAAAGTAACGTAACATATCAATTGTTACTACACATTATGTTTTTCTTGGAACATTCTTTTTTTAATATAGCAGAAAATAAAAATTTTGCCCCTTAGCTTATGACGTCTGAGAAATTACAATGTTATTAAAGTAGTAGAATCCACTAAAAATATAATGCATTTGTTCTATAGTCTATATTTGATGGTGAATAAATATTAGTCACTTTTGATTATTATCTGATAAAATCATAAACATTCTTTTTTTTTTCTAGAATGCTTGCTGGGATATTACATCGCTTCATTCCCGAATGTCATCAAAGACTTAGACTGCATGCACATAAAGACCAGTTCTCCAGGATAGTCCAATACTGAGGAACGTACAAGGAATAAAAGCATATGATGTGCAGTTAAACATTTTTGATATTATTGTTTAGTTGTTACTTGACTCACCTCATACTACTTAATTCCCAAGCAGACTCAAGTTTCTTCACTTCATTTGTGACATTCTCAATGCTGTATTACCTTCACAACTGATGTCCAACAGCCTCCTATCCTGCAGACTGACCTCCGTGCCATCTGATGGCTGACCGACAAACTTCCAAATCAATCCCTCTCCTTATCACCGGGTATTTCAAAATTCATAGTTGTGTTTTTATTCTGGCATATGTAAATTTTTTCCCAAATTGTGAGTTCCTTCGGTTTTTCCAATTGTTTAAGTAATTTTGTTTTGGTTTCTGTTCTATGTTTTATGACCAGGCAAGTACATCTATTGCAGATTTTTCTGTTTCTCCATTTTTAACATTTCTGAGGTGTTCCTTTAATATTGTATTTAGATTCCTTTTTGTTTTTCCTATGTATATCTTTTCACAATCTTTACAATTAATTTGATAAATTCCCGATTTTTTGCAGTCTTCAATCTTTTCATTTTTGTTGGTTTTTAGAAAAGATTGAAGTTCTAATACATGATTAGACAATATTTAACAATTGTGCATAGAAGGCTCAGTTTGAAAAGGGGTAAATGTTCTTTAGAGTAAATGGAGTAGAGAGTCAATCATAATATGGTCCATAAGAGCCAGGATCCCCTGACATATACGTCCAATTTTGATTCCCCAACCTCTTAAAGATTTCTATTATTATTTTATAAATTGTACATAACCGCTGATTTAATATATTGTCTTATATATCAGAAAATTAAGTTTTCATCAAAAATGTAGACAGACTTGTTTGAAGCTGTAATAGTATTTTAAAATGCAATAGGAAGTATCATTAAGAGGTTTGTTTAATAATTAAGACATTTTGTCTGTACATTCTTACCTCTTATGGTTGTTTTTGTCAAATATATGTTTCAAGGCTTCTGAGCCCCATCGTCAGCAATTACAGACTGTAATCAGAAGCCTTGAATCATATGTTCGACAAAAATAACCCTAAGAGGTAAGAATGTACAGACAAAATGTCTTAATTACTGTAATATGTTTTCTGCTGCTAATTTTCATTAAGTCTTAACAAAGCCTTTACTTGGATGGGAAAGGTCCATTAAATTTTACTCCAATTTAGGCTGAGATTATGTTACGAGCCTGAAAATCTTCAGACTCGGAATCCATGGCTTTAAGTTCCTCCCAGAGAACTTTTTGTTTTCTAGGATTCATCCATCCTAATAATATATCGACCCCAGCCAGATTTTAACCCTTGACTTTTGGGACGAGCAACTTAATCCCCAGATCACAAGCCGGATATTGAGATATATACTATTTTATAATCGTTTTGTTAGAATCATATAAACAGAATTCAGTAGTTTATGTTTTTCTCTTCAAGTTTTATTAAGCTTTCTGCCACAAAAAAAAATGACTACAAATTAAATTTCCTTGTGAGAAAATAAGTAAATATATTCCAGGTAACTGCCATTAATAATATTCACAAATGCAGTAGGCAGGTTGTAATTCTATATATTAAATGTTGTCTCATGATATTGGTCAAATTATGTGTAGTTTTACTATACAGACAGAAATATTGTAAATGCATTATAAATTCTCACATGCCTGTGCTGCACCCTCCCCTTCTAGCCACTATTATGCCATGACTTATTTGTTGTAGTCAGAAATCCAAAGATTCATTCATTCACTTATAATGAATATAAATTATCTGAAATGTATTTATACATCTGCAAAGAAAGTGTTTATTTAAAGTTTTATTTGTAATATAGACCACGGCTATGGTCTCGGGCTAGCATCGCTGCTTTGTTTGCAGAGGGCCTGAGTTTGATCCCCAGTCATGACAGATTTCCTGGATGATGGTTTTATTGATGGTTTCTCTGAACCTGTACGACAAATGATAGGAAACTTTAAGGCCCAAACAATCTGTTATCATCATATTAATTTAGTATGAATGTAAGTGAATTGTGCATCTTGTCTTAAATATTTGTATTGTCTTTTGGGAGGTCCTGGATTGGAGGTCCTCAGTAACCTTGTGTGAGCCAAAGTTTCCCTCACCCAACCTATAAGTTATGAGGTTAAATTACAATAGAGAAGAGAAGATCTGTATAATATATGTGTGTGTTCCAAAGCCACCTGGTGTACTTTTCATGCTTTGGGTTTCATCATATTATGTAGAAAAATAGCTTTAATGTGGTCTATTTTTATTTTACGTAGGTGATGTTTACTTTTATTGTGTATAATATAAGCATGTTGAATATCCATTGTATAATTTTTTATAATAAAGTAATGTATGAGTAATGTGTTTTTATTAAATGTACATAACTAGTACCAATAAATTACTCCTCAGATGGTTGTCCCTAAAGAAAATCTGAAATCTATTGTCTTATGATTGGTTGTTTCACAAAGGACTACAGTTTCTATCAATAACAAATTTGTCAAAAATAAGATAGAAAATTTGAGATGATATAATTATGTTAAAAACATATAAATGTTCAAATTTGTTTTATCTGCATTATGTTAGTTCAAATTGTGAAAGAAATCAATCATGAAATACAAATGAGAAAACGTACAGTGATGGTCTTTAAGTCGACCATCAAAAATTTACTTTAAAAGCAGTCTTCTAATAGGGGATATTCCTCATCCTGAATACAATCTGTACCTTTACACCATAATTGGAAAATGTTAACATTCTTCTTCTTTATTAGGAATTTCTCTATAATACAGTAGTTTTCCTAAAACCAATTGTAAATTTTACTCCTCCATAAATCCCTATTCTCTGCATCACACTCTGTTATCCTCTCGACACTATACTCCTATGCACTCCTTGAATTCACTTTCTTTTGGTCTCCCATTTCTTCTGTTGCCCTCCGCTTCAAGATTTAATATCATCTTAGGTATCCTGTCATCTGACATTCTCTTTATGTGACCAAACCATTTCAGTCTTCTTCAATAACTTGTAGAACATCTTTTTGAACATTCATTACTTCCGTGATTTTAGCTTTTCTAATTTTGTCTCTTTTTGAATTTCTAGAAATCCTCCTCCAAAATTGCATCTGTCACATATAGTTTATGTGCTTGCTCTCTGCTTAATGTCCATGTTTCCGCACCATACAATAGTTTAGGAATTTCCAGCCAACCTAGAATCATTTTTGAGAAATAGACTCTGCCTGTCACAAGCCAGGAGAAATGGGGAGTGATGGAGGAATAACACCTCTTTAAAAAACCAGGGTTCATTCTGGCCTGGATAACAGTACTTTGTGAGGGCTCCTTGCCAGGATATGGCAACTGCTGCCTTGTAGAGAGATGTTGGTTTGTCAAAGCCTAGAGGAAGAAAACTTTGAATAAAAATCATCTGGTCCTCCAGGTTGGGGGTTATAACAATGGCCCAGCTCCCCAAAATTAACGTGAAGAAAATATCAACATCTGAATATAATTTATTGCAAGCACATTAATACTACTGAGTTCAGGTAAGATAATTTATTTGAGCAGAGGTTGCTGTTACTAATTTAACTATCCTTTAAATATGTACAAATTGAAGACTAAACTCATATCAATAGCTATCATAGAAAGATTCTGAATTTACAAAACAAATGTCTTGCGTAGTTATGCCTAAATAGGAAAAATATGTTAATATTTTTATTTGCAATGTTTGTATTATTAGATTTCGATGGGATACAGGATTTAAATTACTACTATTCTACCCTCTGGCACACAGTGACAAGAATATAGCCTTCATTAGGTTTATTACATAATATGAACAAATACAGGCAGTAAGACATTTATAAACTTATCAAAAGCATCGGCGGTGGTTGGGAAGAGACAGATAGTCATCTTACCGAGGATCAGAATATATAGTCATAGGAATAATGTTCCTTTCCAAGTAATTGTGATTGGTTTCAAAGAGTAGTTGTGTGCAGAAATTTGACTATATTATACTACAGTAAAGAGATCTCAACACAGAATGGACAAAAATTTAATAAAGCAACTTCATTTTGGAAAAAATGCAATAATACAAAAAAATCATTACTAACTTAAAATTAACAGAAATTCACACTGGGCTAATTTTATGCATTTATTTCTAGTGTGCCTACAGGTAAAAGAAATTGAGATTCATATAATTGGTCAATTTCCAACAAAATAGGCATAGATTACATAGAAAAAATATCAAAATAACCAAATAGGTTTACATATTACATAAGACAATTTTCTTGCCTTCAGTCATCTGATGACTATCTTATTAAAAATTCAGTTAATCAAAAAACAAATCTTGGTACTTATAGTAGGGGGCTTGCTGTACCAATTTATAACTAGAGCGAGGAATTATATCAAGAAAATTATACAAAAATATGAAATTGTAAAGACAAAATATGAAAATTATGACACAAAAATATTATGAAGCTACTATTTTCTAAACTTTTTACATATACACTGCTCAAAAAAAATAGGGGATATTGTAGAATAACCTATTAAGACTATGTTTTTAGGAACAGTATTAGATGCAATCACTTTCTATTACTCCAAAAGAATGTCAACAAGAGTTTGAAGTCATTACGTAACCTCTGTACCACACCAGATGTCAAAGAGATCCTGATTAGGAATATGGCAAACAAACAAAGCAACATTAACATGGGCGAAAATGTTTCTTTAGTATGGTGTATGGTCTCCTCGAACGGCCAGCACTGCCTCACACCTGTATGGCATTGATGCAATGAGGTTGGCAATGAGTTCTTGGGGGAAACGTGGCCACTCTTCCATAAGAGCAATGTGCAGCTCTGGAACAGTTGTGGGAGGTGCTGGTCTGCCTGCAATGCACCTGCCTAATGCATCCCACACATGCTCAATCGGATTTAAGTCCGGGGAGGAAGCTGGCCATTGCATACGCTCGATACCCTCCACTTCCAGCATGTCGTCCACCAAGCCAGCTCTGTGGGGTCGTGCATTATCGTCCATAAAAAGAAAAGAATCGCCTATGGCATCAGCATAAGGCACGACAAAAGGTAGGAGAATCTCATCTCTATACTTTACCGCAGTCAAAAGTACCACCTTGGATAACGTAGAGGTCCGTACGTCCACCACTACTGACTCCTGCCTACACCATCAATCCACAGCCACCATATGGGGATTCTTTCACGTACAAAAGCTGGATTGTTTCGTGTCCCTTTCTTCTCTCCAGATGAATACACGCCGACTATCACATTCCATGTTGAATCGCGACCAATCAGAAAAAGAACTGATCTCCATTCAGCATGCCTCCACCCACGATGTTCCTCCGCCCAGTTTTCTACGATCTCTACGGTGTGTTGTAGAGTTAACCTGGTACAACACCATGGGCCTACGGGCATAGAGACCACTTCCATGCAGTCGATTAGGGACAGTTTGAGTTGACACCCTGCGTCCTGTGCTGTTTGAAGTGTATTTCGCAGGTGAGTTGCATTCTGCTGTCTATTCCGACGGGCTGTTAACAAGAGGTAACGGTCATCCCTTGCTGTTGTTGCCCTTGTCGACCTTGTCCGGCTCTTCTGTGAACAGTATGTTCTTTGAAAATGATTCCAAAGACTGGAAATCACGCTTTGAGACACCCCAATGGCTTGTTCCACCTCTTGTTGTGTCTGTCCAGCTTCCATCCTTCCTATGGCCCTCCAAGCCATTGGTTCAGGTAAATCATGTTGTCGAGACATCACTGTCCCTAAGGCAAGTCAGTCACTAATTGAAAACTGGACTGGATTTAAAAACAGCAACAAAACATTCACCCCCACACCACCCTTTCACATCAACAGTACAGACACTGCCCTCTGGTGTGGTACCGAGGTTACGTAACATCTTCAAGCTCTTATTTACATTATCTTGGAGTAATAGAAAGAGATTGCATCTAATACTATTCCAAAAAACATAGGCCTAGTCTTAATAGGTTATTCTACAATATCCCCTAATTTTTTTGAGCAGTGTATTTATATGCATAGACGCACTACAACTTATAAGTGTACATACAGCACAAATAGAACTTATTTATAGCAGAAGAAATCAAAATATTCACTGTATTTCGATTTTAATTTTTCATTATTTTTGACCCAATTTAAAATATCATATTCATGATCTGAACAATTTTAATGGATCATACCATAGCATAGTTGTATAAGGAAACGTGGTACAAACAGGGAAGTCGTGAGTTAGAGTCTTGATATGGTCAAGATTTTTAACTGGACCAGACCTTCTGATGGCATTGTAGACCTGGGATCGACTCAGATCCTAATGGAACTGAGTACTAGATGCATGTTCTGGGCACAAATGCGGCTATCAGGCAGATCTGACAACCCGGCAGACATCTAGTGCCTATTGTCTAGAAAGATGGGAAATTCAACATGCCACTACCCCAAAGGCCTCCCAAGACTGTAGTGGAATTATTTCATAAATCAAATCTGAGAGTTTATATATAATACAATTAATTAATGTATTGAATGATTTTTAATTATGAAATTTAAACATATGCAAGAAACAAAACATTGCAACCCAAACTAACAAGTTTCCATGAAATATAGCACTGACAAAGTTTAGAGTAGGTACCGGTATAGTTTGGGTTATTGCTATCTTTACATTGCATGAAGATATTAAATTCATGTAGATGCAAATGTAACAATAACATTAAATTGGATGATTTAGAATACAAGTAAACCGTTCCAGTATGTCATATTTAGAGAAGCAAGATGTTAAAAGTTAATTGAATCTAGGGATTGTTTCAGAACTCTCTTTGCAATTACAGTTACATTTAATATTGAACTACAAACATGGTGAAATGTAGTTAGAATTACTTTAACGTTAGTTTTTTTGTATATATGAAATAGGTCTTGCATAGTGTCTAGTCTTGGTCTACTTGTGCTATGAACAATCAAATTGTCAATTATTAATTTTGTTCATAATATATAGATAGGATTTTATAAAAATATTTTGTGATAGTAAACTATACAGCCTATCTGTCGGAATTGTTTTGCAGAATGAAAAATTATGCTTAACATCACATGGTGTTATGGGAGGATACTCGTATCATGCTATATTTGAGAGTTTGATGTAAGTGAGAAAAATGCTGGCCTAACCTACATCAAAGTTACTAATTTCACAAAGCACTGCTTCAAGTTTCTTACATTTCAATGCTGTAATCTGTTCACAAAATAAAGACTGTCCTCAGGTAGCAAGAACGAACTGACAGCTACCTGACTACAGAAAATTCCAATATTGTTATTCTGCTTATTCATCTAGGCTCATGATCTTGTTCTGGGGGACAAAAACCTCCATCGAACTTGACACTCTGCAACTCATCATCCAATTATTTGTTTTATAAAGATACTGAAAATTTTTCATTTGTCTACCACATTACATTGTCAAAAATTACACGAATACGTTCATTTCAAAAATATTTTAATGAATTCCTAGAACTTTTATTGAAAAAAATACCGGAATTTGAAAGTTTAAAAATATGAAGGAGTATGCAATTTTCACTAAAATATGAACATTTTGCTAAAATATGAAGTTTTTTTTGGTATTATTTGATTCTGCATATCATAAAATGTAAAGATACTTAACCTCAGCGCTCTCTGACAAATAGTTTAAAACACGAAATTTCATAAAATTCCTCGTTCTATTTATAACAAATATGAGAAAGATTGAATTTCATATAATTAAACATCGCATTACTTTTTAGATTTTGGTGTGTGCGTGTATTATACCGTACATATATTTCACAAAACTATTACTACGTGTAGGCCTAATTACATTGAATTGCTATAATATTAAACAAACTTCATAGAAATAAAAATAATATTAAAATGAATAACACGAAAATGGAAACTAACCCAATTTATTTAAAACTACGTACATCTACACTAATTTATAATATTGAAAATAAACTAAAATATAGTATAAAAATTAATGATATCAGAATTGAAAACATTGATGCAGTATGGATAAATAATGCAAGCAGACGAATTTTTGCTATGGGAAATAAGAAAACATAAGAAAAATGATGCGCGGATACACAATTCAGCCAACATAATACGGAGGGAAATTGGAATGTATTACCAACATAACTGAAAAGTTGAGTTAAAACCGGTATAAGCAACTGGCTGTTAAAAGCAGCTGGTAAAACGCATATTGACTCTGTACTCCTGGTAGCCTTAAGCGTCAGATGACTGCCTGGGGATTTAACCTGAAGTTCGTACAACCGGCCCTTAGAGTGGTAAGACCTGACTGGAGAGGGATTTCAAATTGTGGATCACACACATACTTTATTGAAAACACAAGGACATAGAGGGCCTCTCCTAATGAGTGTTCAGCTAAATGCCAGTGCTTCCACAAATGCATCACAACATTAAGACGAAACACAACCTTCACACGCACACATTCATACTAAACATTACAAACATGATAATGATCGTCAGATGATATTCGGGGACCGTTTGGGCCATAATGTTTCCTGATATGTCTTACAGATGAAGAAAAGCCTCGAAAACCCATCGCTCAGGAAAAATTATCATTCAGGAAAATAAAATTTTACAGAAATCACGCATAAAGGAAATAATGAACTACATTTGATAGAAGTGCTTCATGTTACCATTTTTTTTCATTCCAAAGCAAGATTAGAAGCAAATAGATAGTACCACTGGAATATAGTAACTGCAAGCATTACTAAATATCAGCGAGGTGATTTTACAGTGGATTAGCAATTTGTTCTTTATTCAATGAGAAATCAATGCTCGATAACGTTATGAATGACGTAAAGTTTATAATTTGGATTAAAAACATTAAACATCTATTATTATTATTATTATTATTATTATTATTATTATTATTATTATTATTAATAATATTATTATTATCAACATCGTCATATCGTATTATCGTCGTCGTGTCGTATCGTCGTTGTCATCGTGTCGTCGTCGTGTCGTATCGTCGTTGTCATCGTGTTGTCGTGTCGTCGTCGTCGAGTCGTCGTCGTGTTCATCGTCTTCGTCGTCGTCGTCGTACCGTGTCGGCATCATCATCGTCGCTGTCTCTTGTCATGCCGTGTCGTTGTCATGTCATCGTCGACGTGGTCGTCGTGTCGTCTGGTAGTCGTGTCGTCATATCGTCGTCGTCGTCATTCCATCGTCACGCTTGCATTATATAATTGGAATTATATTATTATTATTATTATTATTATTATTATTATTATATTATCGTTATCATATTTTTATTTTATTTTTAAATAATCGTATATTATTGCTATCATAATAATACTGTCATATTATTATGATAATAATAATGCTTTTACATTATTGTTATCACAATACTATTGTTATCGCATTATTCTAGTATTATTGTTATTTTATTATTGTTATACAACAGTTATCGTATTATTGTTGTCATAATAACATTGTTATTTTATTGTTGATATAATAATATTATATTATTGTTTTTATAATAATATTGTTATATTATTGAAATAATATTGATATATTATTGTTGTAATAATGTTATGTTGTTATCGTAATAATATTAATATATTATTGTGGTAATGATATTGTTATATTATTTTTGTAATAATATTGTTCTATTATTGTAATAATATTGTTCTATTATTGCTGTCTCCATAATATTATTGTCTTATTGTTGTTTTACTGCTGCCGTCATAAAATTGATGTATTTGTTTTCGTCATAATATTGTTCTAAAACTGTTGTGCTAATATTGTTATATTATTGCTGTCGTCACGATATTGTTGTATTATTGCTGTCGTCGTAATATTGTTGTACTACTGTTGTAGTCATAATATTTGCATTAATGTTGCCGTAGTTTTGTTGTATTATTATTGTCGTTGTAGTATTGTTGTAATATTGTTGTCGTCGTAATATTGTTGTATTATTTTTCTTATAAATATTGTTATATTATTTTTGTCATAGCAATACTGTTGTAATATTTTTGTATTATGTTTTCATAATATTGTTGTATTATTGCTGTTGTCGTGACCATTTTGTATTATTGTTGTTATCGTAACATTGTTTTGTTATTTTTTGTCGTTCTTACTTTGTTACAGGCCTAGAAATGTTGTCGTAATTTTGCTGTATTATTGTTGTAACATTACTGTATTATTGTTATCGTATTTTTGCTGTATTATTGTTGTCGTAACAATGGTATATTACAGTTGTAGTCCTAACATTCTTCTATTACTGTTGTCATAATATTGTTGAATTTCTGCTGGCGACATAATATTGATGTAATACTGTTGGCGTAATAATATTGTTTTATTATTGCTGTCTTCATTATATTGTTTATTATTGCTGTTGTTATAATATTGTTGTATTATTGCTGTTGTAATGTTGTTGTATTATTTAGTCGTAATATTGTTTTATTATTGTTGTCGTGGTAGTATTGTTGTCGTCGTAATATTGTATTATTTTTATATAAATATTGTTATATTATTGTTGTTGTTGCAGTCGTAAATATTTGTATTATTGTTGTAATATTGTTTTATTATTGTTCTAGTCTTAAAATTGTTGTGTTTGTTGTCATCCTTACATTGCTATATAATTATTATCGCAACAATGATGTATTATTGTTGTCATCGTAACATTGCTCTATTATTGTTGCCGTAAAATTGGTGTATTATAGTTGTCCTAGCATTCTTGTATTATTGTTGTAGTCGTAACATTGTTATATTATAGTTGTAGTAACATTGTTATATTATTGTATTTTTCGTAATATTCTTATTATATTGTTGTCATCGTAATATTCTTCTGTTATTGTTGTCGTCGTAATATTCTTATATTATTTTTGTCGTCGTAATATTGTTACATTATCGTTGTCCTCTTAATAACATTACATTATTTCTTCGACGTAATATTGTTATATTTTTGTTGCCGTCGTGGGGTTTTATATTATTTTTATCGTAGTAATATTGTTATAGTACTGTTATCTTCGTAAAATTGTTATATTATTGTTGTCGTAATTTAATAATAATAATAATAATAATAATAATAATAATAATACTATTAATAACAATACTACTACTACTACTACTACTACTACTACTACTAATAATAATAATAATAACAATAATAATAATAATAATAATAAAAGCAGTTTTATTTTACTGGCAGTGTTAAGGCCTTAAGGTCTTGTCTACCACTCAACCAGGTTAGATAAAGTACAGACGAAAATTATTCTTACATTAAATTACAATAAATGTAAATATACATCGTATGTCTATAATATAATTATTATTTACAAAATAGTTTATTCCATCTAGAGTTGACGATTGAAATTATTGTTGAAGATAGAAAAGTCTGTAAAAAAAACTATTACCGACATAGACTAAATTTTGTAGTCCAGAAAAATTAATTATTTAACATGTATTCGTATAAACGTGACCTAAAAGTGTTAAGTGTGCGGCAACCGCTGAAATCTTGAGAAAGGAAATTCCAGGAGCGGGCACAGGCTGCTGGGAAAGATGTAGAATAAGAAGAAGTGCTACGAAAAGGGATTGTTAGCAGACTGTTATCTTGTGACCTAGTGTCAATATTGTGGTAAGAAGATAACTTCTCAAATCTGGATACCGGGTAACTAGGGATGAAGGAATTCAGAAGCTTGAAAATAAGTGAAAGAGAGTCCAATTTACGTCTGTTAGTAAGACGGAGCCAAGAGAGGTTACTGAAGTGTTCGGAAATATGATAATAACGGAGGATATTGAAGATGAGCATTATGAACACGTTGCAGTTTCTGTGACGAGTCAGAGTTTAGGTCATTATATATAACGTCACAATAATCAAAGAGTGGCAACACAAGTTTCTGCGCATGCATTTGTATTAATGAAACTGGGAAAAATGTCTTTAAACGTCTAAGATAATCTAAGATGGAAAAAGTCTTTTTACGTACATGTTTCACTGTGTTTGCCAGGTTAAATTTGCGTCTAGATGTTATATTATTGTTGCGTCGTCATATTGTTATATCGTTGTTCTTCTTCACTTCCTGGTTTAGGCGAGAGTTGCCTGTTCCGTATATAATTGTTGTCGATGTAAAATTGTATTCATCGTTGCCGTCGTAATATTGTTATATCATTGTTGTCGTAGTATTATTATATCGTTAGAGTCGCTGTAATATTGTTATGTCATTATTGTAATATTTTATATCATTGTTGTCGTCGATAATATTGTTATATCCTTGTGTCGTCGTAATAATGTTGTAGGGCCTATCATTGTTGTCGCAATATTGTTATATCATTGTTGTCGTTGTGATACTGTTCTATTATTGTTGTGGTGGTCATATTTTTATATCATAGTTGTCGCCGTAATAGTGTTTTATCATTGTTGTCGTCGTATTATTGTTATAACGTTTTTGTCGTAATATTATCATATCAATGTTGTCGTCGTAATATTGTTTAATCTTTTTGTCTCCGTAATTTTGTTACATCATTGTTGTCGTTATAATATTGCAATATCATTGTTGTCATAATATATTTATATCATGGTCACGCGGTAATACTGTTATATCAATGCTGTCGTAACATTGTTATATCAAGTTGTCGAAGTGATATTGCTATATCATTGCTTTCTTCGTCACATTGCTATATCATTTTTGACGTCTTAATATTGCTATATACTAGTTGCCGCAGTAATACTGCTATATCACTGTTGTCGTTCTCATAAGGCTATATCATTGTTGTCTGTGACATATTACATACTTGTTGTCGTCATATTGTTATATCATTGTTTTCGTCGTCATATTGTTATATCATTATTGTTGTCGTCATATTGTTATAACATTGTTCACGTCGTCATATATTCTTATATCATTATTGTCGTCATATTTTTAAAACAATATTGTCATCAAATTGCCATATCTTTGTTGTCATATTTTATAAAATTGTTTTCGTCGTCATATTACTGTACCAATGTTGTCGTCATATTGTTATAATATTGTTCTCATATTGATATATTATTGTTGTCGTCTTATTGCTACATCAATTTTACCGTCGTCATATTGTTATATCTTTGTTGTTATCGTAATATTTTGCTATATCAGTGTTGTTGCCATATTGCTATAACACTCTAATCATCGTCATATTGTTATATCATTGTTGTCTTCATATTATATCATTGCTGTCGTCATTTCGTTATATCATTGTTGTCGACGTCATATTGTTTATAATTGTTGTTGTCGTCATATTATTGTATCACTGTTGTCATTGTTATATGAATGTTGTCGACATCAAATGCTATATCATTATTGTTGCCGTCATATTGTATCATCATTGTTGTAATATTTTTATATAAATGTTGTTGTCGATAATATTGTCATATCATTGTTGGCGTCGTAATATTGTTATAACCTTGTTGTCGTCGTAATATTGTCTTAATATTGTTATATCATTGTTGTCGTCCTGATCTTATATAAAATTGTTGTCGTCATATTGATATTTGTCATATTTTTATATCATTGTTGTCGACGTCTTAGTGTTATATAATTTTTGTCGTCATATTATTATATCATTATAGTAGCCTTCATATTGTCATATCATTGTTGACGTCATATTGTCATATCATTGATGTCGTTGGTATATTATTATGTAATTGTTATCGTCGTCATATTGTTATATCATTTTCGTGGTATTGTTACATAACTGTTGTCGTCGTGATATTGTTCCATCGTTTTATAGTCGTCATATTGTTATATGACTGATGTCGTTGTCATATTTCTATACCATTATTAACGTCGTCATATTATTATATCATTGTTGTCATCATATTCTTACACCATTGTTGTTGTCGCCATATTGTTATATTGCTCATTTGCTGCAACAACGTATTAACTCAAAAAACATAGTTTTTCAGTAGAAGCATTTAAAGATTTGAAATCCATATACATTTGCCTGTATTTGTTATTAATATCAAATTACTATACCAACTCATTGTATACAATAGCTAATGTCGTTCTTCCTGAATATAGAACTGAGTTCTGCCTTTCATGTAGTACCAATAACTCAAAATCGACAATTTTTGAGTTATAACGTTGTTGCAGCAAATGAGCGATATAAATGTTGACGTCGTCACATTGTTATATAATTGCTGTCGTCATATTGCTATATCATTGCTGTCGTCATAATGCTATATAATTATTGTCGTCGTATTGTTATATCATTGTTGTCATCATATTATATCATTGTTGTCGCCGATATATTGTTATATCATTCTTGACGTCTTATTGTTATATCAGTGATGTACCCTATTCATATTGTTAATCATTGTCGTCGTCACATTCTTATGTCTTTGTTGTCGCCATTTTTTCATATCATTGTTGTAATCATATAGTTTCATATTTTTTGTCGTATTTTTATATCATTGTTGTCACATTCTTATATCATAGTTCTCTTCGTCATATTGTTATATCATCGTTGTCGTCATATTGTTAAATTCATCACACTTATATCACTGTTGTCATCACGATATAGTTATTTCATTTTTGTCACCATACTGTTCTATCAATTTTGTCATCATACTGTTCTATCAGTGTCGTCATTAAACTCTTATATCACTGTTCTCATCATATCACTGTTTTCATCATACTGTTATGTCATAGTTGTCATCATACAGTACTTACATATCCTTATTGTCATCAGACGGTTGTATAATTATTGTCATAATTCTCTTATATCATTGATGCCAACAAAGTGTTATATCATTGCTCTCATTATAATGTTATATCATTCTTGTCATCATAATGTATATCATTGTTGTCATCATATTGTTATATCATTGTTGTCATCATATTGTCATCATATTGTTAATTATTGTCGTCATCATATTGTTATATCATTGTTACCGACATATTGTTCTATCATTGTCGTTTTCATATTTGTATCATTGTCGTCATTATATTTCATCATTATCGTAACCATAATGTTTTATCATTGTATTCATATTGTTATATCATTGTCGTCATCGTGTTGTTCTACCATTGTCATCATATTTTTTCATCATTGTCATCATATTGATTTATTATTTTTGTCCTATTGTCTTATTATTGTAGTCATTATATTGTGTTGTTATTGTTGTTGTATTTTTTGGTATTACTGTCATCATATTTTTTATTAAAATAATCATCATATTTTTATTATTGTTGTGATCATATTGTTTTGTTATTGATGCCATCATATTGTTTTAATATTGTTGTCAGCATATTGTTTTATTATCGTTATCAAAATTGTATTAATGTTGTTATCATATTTTTATGCCTGTTGTCATCATATTGTTTCATTTTTGTTGTCTTCATATTTTATATTGATGTCATCATATTGTCATATTTTTTGTTGGCAACTTATTGTTATATTACTGTGGCCATCGTATTGTTATATTACTTTTGTCATCATATTTTATAATACTGTAGTCATCACATTGTTATAATACTGTTGTCATCATATTATTATACCGTGTGGCCCAAAAAAACGGTTGATAAATAGGAGAATTTTGGTTGATGTTAAAACGTTAAAACTAACCACACTGATTGAATTTTCAAGTTCATGGGTTTTATTTCAGAGATAACGCAGATGTTCATAGTGACGTCCACCCACCTGGAGACAATATCTCACTCGATGACGAAATTCAGTCAAGATTTTTAAAATATATTACGAAACTCCTTTGAAGTCACTGTGTAGAAATGTAATACAGTACCTGTGATCTCAGTCGTCTTCAATAATCAGCAGTGTTATTTTGTAGGAGAACTTTCGATAACTTAAGTATCATCTTCTGCTTTCAGTTTGGCAGAAGATGATACAAAAGTTATCGAAAGGCATCCAACAAATAAACACTGCTGACTATTGAGGACGACTCAGATCGCAGGTACTGTTTTACATTTCTTAAAATTAACACTCACATTTGAAAGTGTACCAGGTGAAATATGCCGAATGATATTACTGATTCGGTCTTTTAAGTCTTCCAGTGATGCGGGTTGAGCCTGGAAAACATGTTGTTTGAAATATTCCCAAAGAAAGAAGTCTAGGGGCGTCAAATCAGGTGACCGTGTAAGCTAAGGCATTGGGCCAACCCGTCCAATCAACTTATATCAAAATGTTCTATTAAAACTGTTTCGAACAATTACAGCATACTGAACAATAGTTCCATCTTGTTGAAACCACAATTGTTGCCGTCTGTTCAATGGCAGGTCATCTAGAAAATCTAGTAGAGTAGAGGCCAGCATTTCACTGTAAGACAGTTGGTTCACATTGCCTTCAAAGGAATGTGGGCCCACAACCGTATCACTAACAAGACCACACCACATCATGATTTTGGGGGCACCTAGGTCATTCACCTTACGTATCCATACTGGATTTTGCCTAGACCAATACCGAGCATTTTGAGTATGGGCATGACCGTCCAAATAAAATAAACACTCATCACTGAAAATATCTCCTTTCATGAAATCATTGTCATTGCTTATTTGATTGTTGATCCAATTGTATAAATGACGTGTGTGTAGAGGATAGTTGTCATGCGATGAGTGAACATGTATCATCTTAAACTGAAGAAAATGTGATGTTTTTAAAATTCAGATTCCTTGCTCACTCCATTCTGCCTTGACACATAACGAACTCATCTCTTAGGGCTTGCAATAACCTTTACAAGTACGTTGATTGCGTTTCCTTCATCGATTTTCATCCATCACAGAGAAGGTCCTCTTACATTTATTTAAAAGTTTACTTACAATTTGAAGTGATCTTTGTTTTTTGTTTTTCAGGATGCCGCCTATAAAACTGATTTGCAGGCTCTCTCAAAGATCGATGGTTATCACCACAAAGCAATACTAATTCAACTCTTTGTTCTGAAGTAAGCATGAATGACTTCAGTGTTTTATCTAATATTGTAACCTGTCTTTCTTTGAGAGTTGCTTTCTGATATATCACATCTGTCAGAAACACAAACACAAATCCATTATTATTATTATTCATTGTTGTAACAATTATTTCCTATTTATTTTATTGTTTCAATGTTACCATTGTTTCCAGAATCTAAAAATATACCTAAAATAGCACATTGTTGTAATTCTATTACATTGAGCAACAAAAAAGAAACTTTTTTTTATCTCACAAAGAAAAATATGTGATTCTGATTGTATTTTTTCTCCTGAATTCAAATAAGATATCGGTTTTTCTCCATCACTTAAGATTTCCAAGAGACAGGAATTTATAATTTCAAACACTTTAATATTTTTCTACATTCGTAAGTACACAATAATCGAACATTCGGAGTCATATTGAAAGTAAGAAATGACGAATTTCTGCTATATTTCGCTTGTGGAGCACCTCTTTTGATGGTCCAACAATAATCGGCCAGCATATTAGGATTCCATTTGCCTTTATATATCTTTTCCATAGCTGAAACGATTTGAGTTAGCTCATTTGGTTTCATTTTACAATGGACAAATGGACGAAAAAACGTTTATTAAAAAAGTTAATTATTTAAATCCATTAATTAAAATTGAAATAAAAAACTGTGGGTGGTGGAGAAATTCCGAATACATGTTTGAAAACACGATAAAAACTGCATTCAACTATTGGTACTCATGAGACAAAAATCATGTTGACCAGTGTTATTATTGTTATTATTATTATTATTCATTGTTATAATGATTATTTCCTTTTATTTTATTATTTCATTGTTACCATTGTCTCCAGAATTAACCTAAAACAGCACATTCTTGTTATTGATAAAACTTCCATTTGTTAAACAATATTTTGGCCACACTGTATTATTATTGTCATCGTATTGTTATGTTACTGTTGACATCAAGTTGATATATTACTGTTGTCGTCATATATTTGTATAGTTGTTGTCATCATTTTGTCACATTTCCGTTGTCATCGCATTGTCATATTACAGTTGTCATCGTTTTATATTATTGTTCTCATATTGATATATTACTGTTGTCATATTGTTATATTACTGTAGTCATCATCTTGTAACATTAGTGTTGTTATAAAATGTTAATCTTACTATTGTTATTATATTGTAATACTTTCGTTGTCATTATATTATGATATTACTGTTGCCATCATATTGTTATTTTACTGTTGTCATATTGGTATACTACTGTTGTCATTATATTGTTATTTTACCGTTATCATTAAATTGTTATTTTACTGCTGTCATTATATTATTATATTATTGTTGCCATTATATTATTTTACTGTTGTCATTATATTGTTATATTACTCTTGCCATTATATTGTTTTTTACTATTGTCATTATATTGCTATTTTACTGTTGTCATTATATTGTTATATTAATGTTGTAATTATGTTGTTATTTTACTGTTGTAATTATATTGTTATATTACTGTTGTCATTTAATTTTTATATTGCTGTGGTCTCTATATCATTATATTACACTTGCCATTATATTGTTATATTACTGTTGTCATTATATTGTTATTTTACTGTTGTCATATTATTATATTATTGTTGTCAATATATTGTTATATTACTGTTATTATATTGTTATATATGTTATATAACTGTTGTCATTGGATTGTTATATTACTGTTATCATTATATTTTATATTATTATATAATGACTGTCCACCGCTGTGGTCTCGAGGTGGCGTGTTGCCTTGTCACGCAGCGGGCCCTGGTTCAATCCCCGGTCGGGGCAGTTTTCTTGGGTGAGATATTTATCGTAGTTTTTCCTCACCTGTAAGACAAATGTCAGAAAAACTTTAAGGCCCGAACGTTCCCCGATATCATATGGCCATCATCATCATCATCCCTATCATTATCATCTTTATCATCATCATCCTTCACCGGTGTGGAAAGCAACGGGAAGCTACAACACCTACAATTCCCTAGTAAAGCTGCAAGCATAGCATGAAAGTGCAATGATTGCAGTGAAGGACGTGCCCTCGGGCAGAATTACTATGGATGGATGGATGGATGGATATAATTACTATTACTATTATATTATTATTGTTATTATTATTATTATTATTATTATTATTATTATTATTATTATTATTATATTCTACTAATATTGTATTAAATTGTATTATTACTATTCTTCTTCTTCTTCTTCTTTTCATGTGATAGACCTAGTGGTCTGTTACGGTCTCAATCCAACGTTTGAAGGGTCTGCCCAAAGATCTCTTGCCTGGTGGCTGGGAATTTAAAATCTGACGTGGTATTCTTGTTCTGCTCATTCTTCTTACGTGAGATTTCCAGTTGTTTCTGTATTTTTGTACACATTCCATGACCGATTCTGTTAGTAATTCTTTGAGAACCTTAGAATTCCTTTTATGGTCTGTTCTTGAGTAGCCTGCAATACGTCTCATAAATTTCATTTCTGCCGTTTTGCAGCCACAATTTTTGAAATTTTTCTATCCAATTTTCTAAAGGAATTGTATTTAGTTTAACTCTTTCATGTAGCTCTCCATTTAATTGCCTTAGTATTTTATACGTTTTTGAATTTGGTCTTGTAATGTCCGTTTCTAATTGGGTAACAAAATTATTCCAATTTTCTCTGTGATATCTTCTGACTTCTCTTTTTGCTATTCTGTTTGTAATCTATTTCGTCAGCAAGTGTTCTAGTTGATAGATATTTTCGATATGCTTCTCGTTTATCATTAATAATTCTTATTACATTATATTATTATTATTATTATCATCATTGTAATTATTATTATTCATATAATTATAATAAAAATTATGATTATTAAGGTGCGGGTTTTTATGTGATAAAAAAGCTAAAATATTTATTTTTCATGTGCTAAAAGTGAGAAAATATTTGGTAAAATATTAAAATAATTGTTAAAGAATTAAAAAGTTTACTTAAATTTACATCAATTGCAGAAAATTAGTTATTTATTATTGCTCTAGGTACTCACAACCCGTTAGTGGATAGCGGCTCCTAGCAACGTTTCCTTACAATTCTAACGGGCAACAAAGGGCTTCTCCAGATTGTCCATCAGGAATACATGAGCATTGTCTCTAAATATCGGCTCATATTTTGAAAATGATCTTTCCACATAACAGGTGTCGGTAGTGCATATTTAAACAAGGGAATATCACTAACACTCATACATCCTAACTCATCAACCTCTACACCTTCCAGGACTTTAGCCACTCTACACAGTTTAAAAATCTTTTTTCTGTCTCAAACAAATTTTTTAATTTGTCTTTTACATCTTTTAGCCCTGGTAACGATTTAATTATAATTTTATCAGCCTGCACCTCCTAAGTGATTCACTCAGCAGATTTGTTGTCGTTTCTTGTTTTGTTATGGAGTCACACAATAAGTTTAGATTTGCATATATGAACACCAAATCATTTTTAAATGGCCATATTTTCATAAATTCTGCATTATTTCAATAAGCGACGCATCAGTTTTGTCTTACTCAGTTACAACCGAAACAAAACTTTCACATTTTTTACATAGTACGAAGTAACACTTGGCCAAGTGCCGCAATGTGTGACTACTGGCGCAAGGGGTAGAGGAATATTAGGATATTCTTCTCTGAAGAGGTCAAACCTCAATGGAGATTTAAGAAATATTTTCTTCCCTTTTGATACAAGCCTATTCACATTGGGATAATGGAGTGTGATACATTCGCACAGCCTGTGAAGTGTATGAAGTACATGAATAATTTTACGAAAACTCACAGAAAGGGCTTCACATGCTTTTATCATGTACTGTGAACAATCTTTCAGAAAGAGTAATACATTGTCGTATTGTATACCATTTGTTCATATTATATGCAGAGCTTCATTGAATAACCTCACAATCGTTACATTATTTGCTGCTGGTAATTCTTTACATGTCACTAAATATGATTGCTCAGTAATAATTTTGTCATTTTTCAATACACCGACATCATTTCCTGTTTTTCTGAAACTTGAATTTTTGGTTTCGTCAATGCTCACCCACAATTTTTCATTTTCACTTGCTGTCCTATTTATTTGCAAAAGGATTATCACAGTATTTAGGTGGATAGATTTTTCTTCATGTTGATTCTTCAGCAGGCTCAATGTCGATATATTTAGTCATAAAATTACTAATTGAAGATTATTTCTTATTTTTAAGAGGGATATTAGCTACAAGTGCTCTGCATAATTTTGAATACTACTGGGAACACATCGATTGTCCTGAACTTGAAAAAGACGGTTCACGTATGAGTGAGTCATGAATTCACATGAGTCGTAGCAGCAATATGTTTACTTCTAGACTATTTAACTCATACTCCAAATGGTATTCAATGACCAATCACGTTTCAATGAATTTTGTTTTACAACCAATTGCAGTTGTGTTTCACCTGGCTCTTTATCAATTTCTCTTCATCAGCTACTGCTTTTTGACAAAAAATCCTCCTCCTTTTAATACTCTAAACAGCTCAGGGCATTATTTTTCTCCAACAAATACATTGAATATAGCAAATAATGAGCAGATTCCTTGATTTTGCTGATTTATTTACTAAAAAAATAATAACTTATAATGTTCATAATAATATACAGTTTGATGTGTTTTATTATTTTTCCACTAGGGTGCATTCTTACAGTATTGCGATCCTATTTGGCAATAAATAATATGAACACGTTGCAGTGAATATACCTCACATTTCTGATTAGTTTTCAAACATCGCCGTGTACATTAAATATATAAATATTTAAAAATAGCATTAACTGTATTTAAATAATGACTTTTGAATAAACAGCTTAATTGTATTCGTTAAATAGTCCTAACAAATGCCACTCTTGATTTCCAAATCCTCTAGATAAATCGACTCATCACTTCGTGACTCGTGAATTTATCGATAATTTGGAAATCACTCGTGGCATTACTTGTGTAAAATGTTGTGCCACTTGTGAACGGTGGTGTGCACTTACTGTTTTTCCACATGGTTGGCAAAATAACACTTTATTGTACGTGGTAAATATGTTTTTAAATTCGCCTACATATTGCTGAAGACGGGATTTTACACTTGATTTAACTCTCGGCATATTTTCAAGTATGTGTACGCACAAGTCACACCTAACACTTTCTCATAAAAACTGAAAGAGTATGTGTTGTAGGCTTCTAGATTCACACATCTATAGTGGAATTCTATAGGGTAAATTAAAAATTATGCTGGAGAAATAATAGTAAAAATCAAATAATTATTCACATATATATATATATATATATAATATTTTACGAAAATATGTATTTACGTAACCTTTTCTTCTAAATATGTGTTTTTATGTGAAACAAGATTTCATATTTATGCTCAAGTCTCTTTGTTCAGAGTTTTCTTCTTTTGTTGGCATTTATGTGTTTGCAGAAAACATTTATTTATCTAAGAATCTGCTCCCTAATTATTATACTATGAAGAGAATTTGGAAGGGAGTACGGCAAAGATCTCCTCTATCACCTTACACTTTTCAACATCTACCTGGAAGATCTAATAAAGAACTGCTTCAGGAATATGGTAGGCGTAAACATGGGAGGAAGAAGAATTAAATGCATAAGATTTGCTGATGATATGGCATTGCTAGCAGAAGATACAATGGCACTGAGGAATATGCTGATGGAGCTGAATGATAAGTGCGAGGATAATAATAATGATAATAATAATAATAATAATAATAATGCCTTCATTTAACTGGCAGAGTTAAGGTCCTAAAGCCTTCTCTTCCACTCAACCAACGAATAGTAATATTATACAAAAATAACACTAAGAAATTGGGACTGGAAGTAAATATCAGTAAAACTAAATATATGGTCACACGTAGAAATTCAGTATATAATGGAAATGGACAGCTAATGACAAATGAGGGAAATTTTGAGGAAGTGGCTGAATTCAAATACCTAGGAACAATAATCACAAATAGGAATGAGATGCACAAAGAAATTAAACATAGGCTCAGTTCTGGAAATGCTTGCTATTATGCATTACAGAGACTTTTGATGTCCCAACTCCTTTCAAAAAACGTTAAGCTGAAAATATATAAAACTATTATTCTACCAGTTATATTATATGGGTGCGAAACATGGACTCTTACTTTAAGGGAGGAAAGGAGATTACGAGTATTTGAGAATAAAGTTCTTAGGAAAATTTTTGGACCAAAGAGAGATGAACAGACAGGTGAATGGAGAAGACTACATAACAATGAACTACATGGTCTTTTAGGAAGCCAGATATAATAAGAACAGTTAAGTCTCGTAGACTGCGATGGGCAGGACATGTTGCACGTATGGGGAATGAAAGACGTGCATGGAAGCTTCTTGTAGGAAAGCCAGAGGGAAAACGCCCAGTTGGTAGGCCAAGAATGAGGTGGGAGAACAACATTAAGTATGATTTGAGGGAAGTAGATTATACAGGGAATGATTGGAAAGCATTAGCTCAGGATAGGGATGTATGGAGAGCTTATATCCGCGCGGCCATGAACCTTCGGGTTCGATAGTGCCAGTGAGTAAGTAAGTAAGTAAGTATACAAAAATTACAGATTTATTACAATTTCAAGATATTATTAAAATATACTGAACAAAAGAGAATGGTGAGGTGATCTATGTACTAGCTAATGCTAAGAAAAACATGGAATATAATAAAATTAGAATAATATAAAATAGAATAAAGTTAGTAAAACTTCCTAGATGATTATTTACAAAATGCTGAATATAGTTGTTATGCAGTTAATGTTTACATTGTGTCGAAATTAAGATATTAGTAAATTTGTATTTAAATAATGACAGAGATTGTCAGTCCATGACATGAATGGGAAGTGAGTTCCATGCTCTAGTCATAGATACTGTGTAAGATGCAGAGTATAGACATATCCTGTGCTATGGTATCAAAAGGAAAGTGATCTTGTTCCTAAATTGTCATGAGCCGATACATTTCGAAAACGTGTTGACAAATAACTTGGTAAATATGAGTGCAGGATTTGGAATATTAAGATATGTGAATATAAATTTCTTCTGTCATTTAGGCGTAACCATCATAAGGCCTGAAATGATGGAGACACGTGGTCATAACGACGGATATTGAATATAAATCTAATGCATGCTGTAGTCTGTCAGATAGATCAGTTGTCAGATTAGTCAGTAATACGTCGCAGTAGTCGAAGTGTGGCACTGTAAGTCTGTACAAGTATTTATTTTAATTTTGTAGGAAGGACGTTTTTAAAACTATTTAGGGAGTGAAGAATTGAGAACACTTTCTTGCAGGTATTATTCACATGAATTTTCCAGTCTAGGTGTTGGTCCATGTGGATACCCAGACTTTTTACAACTGAGCTGTAGGGGAATTTTTTTTTTAGGAGAATGGTAGGGATATTTTCTAAATTTGTAATGTTTTGGATTCGTCGATGTCCAATAATTATGCATTGTGTCTTGTCAACATTAATATTAAGTTTCTGTTTCGTTGACCAATAGGAAATTTAGTCTTGGTCACTATTTAGTTTGTTTAGTGTGTCACATATACAACCTTAGGCAAAAAAAAGTCATCTCTTGAAAACACATTTCTTCTTAGTTCTACTCGGCACAGCGGCTCGGTTCAACCTAGGAAACATAATTGTGCAGTCCCTGACCTACTCTGTTATTTAGCATGAACTGAAGACAATCCTACGCGTCCTGTTAAGTCAGTGGTAAAGCATGCAGTCACTGTTTCTGTTAATGAATTCGCAGGTTCGCGTCCTCATTTATGCAGTTTTTTCCCCCTGATATTTGTATTAAAATGATTTATGAATTAAATACAACATTTTATATTGACATTTGAATTAAATCAATGTTAATGCGTTATTATAACAATTATATTTACCTCATTTAGGGTTTGTTCTACGTAATTCCAATGCATTGCATTCAATAGACTGTGATGCGCAGATGCCTGCGCAAAGGCAACAGCCTCTAACAAGTTTGTTTTTAATGAATCATATCGAGTTTTACTATGGTTCAGCGCACACACAAGGACGTAGGCACAAGGCCATCTCTCCTTGCACTGGTAAACGTTGCAGGTTTTTTCTGCTCGTTGGCTGGAAGTCGTTTGAGAGTCCCTGAATCTACACCCCAGGGGAGGTTGAGATTATCCAGGGAAGGGATTGAAAACCGTCGTGTTGGTTCAGGAAGAAGACGTGTTTCTACTCCCAAAAACAATGAAGCTTATATTGCAGAAGCCCACAGGAACCCCTTCCAAACTGCTTCTCAAATTAAAGCAAATTCTCAATTCCCTGGATCAGCTCGGGCAGCTCTGCGGCGTTTAAATGATGCAGGACTTTTTGCACGGACAGCAGCAAAAAAGGAACACCTGACACACATTCAATGATTGTTTCAGCTGGTCTTTTCGGAGTAAAATACCAACCTTGATTGGAAGAATATAATATTCTCAGACGAGGTGACATTTTCTTCTACTCATGACGGTAAAGTGATTTTCTATCGTCCAAAGGGGTCTCGATACGATCCAGAATACGTGGCTAGACAATTTCGTCATGGTCGCGTATCTGTGTTGTATTGGGGCTGGATATCACGGGATGGTGTGGGTGTATTGTAGAAGCTGGACGACACACTGAACAATGGGCAGTATAGAGAACAGTATATAGAGAACATCTTGATTCCATCTGTGAGGATGACATGTCCTGATGGTAATATTGAATTCGTACAGGATAATCATTCTGTCCACACTTGTAGAGCGGTTCCAAACTGGTTCTCGGAGAGGTTGATTATCAGAGTGATAGACTGGCCTCCCTGTTCACCAGATTTGAATCTAATTGAAAATGTGTGGGCTAAGGTGTAAATAGAGAGCCTGCATATGCACGAAAGACGAAAGATGGCTTATGGGCATAAATTCAACACGTCTGGGATGCTCTAGCCGATCGCCCGCGTGCCTGTAGACATTTGATTGCATCAATTCCCTGCAGATTGAGGGCGGTAATAGATACCAAGGGTTCATACACCCGACATTGATTTTGTTTTTGTTAAATTTTTCATTTTAGAAGGTATTATTTTCTCTCCTCATTTATTTATCAGAAGATGGTTTTAATTTATGTTTTTGTGTGTGCATTAATGCCATTAAACTCAAGTATGAAATTAAATATGAAACTATATTACAGGCGAAATGCTATTCTAACATTCAGTTTAAAAAAAGTAGAACGGTAATTGAACCCGTAAGGTTACGAACGCAGTTGATGTCTGTTAAACCTCTCGACCACGGAAACACACTAAGCCAAGCTCTCTCTCATGTTGCTTGAGTGTGCACCGAGTTAACCAGCAAACCACCTATAGATCGTCTCAACCTTAAAAGGCAGTACGGAATTAGATGTAGTATGTACCTCTCTCACTCGCACTCCTATATCCTGATATTAGCTCCATCCTTTTCTACTCCCGCGATGTTGCCAATTTTAAAAAAATGCAAAGTGATGAATTTAATAAAATGATGATATGGTCGTATAGAGAATTTTCCGCTCTTTCTAAATGTATAAATTTTGAAGTCGTAGGTAATTAGTATAATGAATAGTTTTGACAAATACATTATTTTGGCGCGAATCTATATTTTTGCAGATAAAAACTTGTCACACGATTGGTAGAAAACTAGTGATAATGATAGATTAAGAATTTTTTGTGGGTTGCCTGATGTTTATGGATTACACTGTCTTTCCCTGGACAATAATTTTTACATAAGGAGGGAGCTATTTATTTTTTGTTAAATACTTGTTAAAAATAATCGGATGGTAATACAAAAAAGTTACGTAGCGAGAAACGTTTTTGTTGTTGACTGTATGCTGATGACAAAGCGAGAAGATGTGTTTATAAATGTCTCAAATAGTTTTTAAAACAAACCAGACCTCGGTATCTTTGCGCATTCATACTTTATCGCAGTTTAAAGTTTGTTTACTTAGGTATGCCTTTTCATTTCCGACCACGTTTGACTCTGCACTTCCTCAGGTTCACAGCTCAGTGTGTGATAATTGTTGAGAAGTTCAAATCTGAGTGTCTTCAATTGTCTTTGGTTCATGTGTTTTTCATAAAATTGTTTAATTTCATATTTATTATTATTGTATTATATTAATTATTAACATAGTAGCTAAGCGACGTAGTGTTGGCAAACTGCACAGTAAAGAACGGAATATAGTATTGAACATATTTAATTAATTTTAAAGAAAATGATCGTTGTCCAGGCAGTTAAACAGACAGCAGAAGCTACCGGGTGTTCGGAACGTTTAATATATAGAATAAGAAAGGAACAAACGAAAGGTCCTCTTAGGACGCCAGCAAAGAAACCTAAACGAGCGAGCAAACAAAAAAATGCCTGATTAATTAAATTCGATGGAATAGTACAAAGCGGAGTCCGCCGCATCGCTCATTCCTTGTTCTTTGAGAACATACCACCAACACTAAATATAATATTAAGCAAGGTACATAGTGATGATACGCTACCAATTTTTTCGAGGTCTACTTTAAATAGATTTCTTCACGATATAGGGTTTGAATATGTAAGCAGGGCCAACAAATGCGCCCTTATTGAAAGGGATGATATAATCAGGTGGCGTCATAAATATCTCAAAGATTTAAACAAATTTAGGAATGAAGGGAAAATTTACTTTTATACAGACGAGTCTTGGATAAGCATAGGTCACACCGTGACAAAAGAATGGAAAGATACCAAAATTAAAAGTGGTCGTCAAGCAGCAACTGAGGGTATTAGCACAGGTCTTAGGCCACCTAGGGGTCGTGGGTCAAGGTTTGCGTTGGTTCGTGCAGTGAATGAAAATGGGTTCGTTAATGGTGCCGAGTTAACATTTCTGTGCCAAAAGAACACGGCAGACGTCCACGATGAAATGACAGGTGAAGTGTATGAAAAGTGGTTCGCCAAGCAATTGTTGCCCAATGTCCCAGAAGGATCTGTGATAGTATTAGACAATGCCGGCTATCATAGTCGGATAAGCGAACATTTGCCTACAACTTCCTGGAGAAAAGATAAGATTATAGAGTGGCTCAATCAAAAGAAAATTCCTTTTGAAAGTGATATGTTAAAACGGGAGCTTCTTTTTATTGTGACACAAAACAGAGACACTTATGATAAATGCATAATTGATCGGATGGCTAAATCAGCAGGAAAACACGTTCTTCGCTTGCCACCATACCACTGCGAACTTAATCCTATCGAAATGGTATCGGCACAAGTCAAGAACTATATAAAAAATGAAAAAGTCTCATTCAAAAAACAAGAAATGAGAGATTTAATTTCGGATGCATACCAACACGTGACAGTACAAAATTGGACAAACTACTTGGACCATACAAAGAAAATTGAAAGTGATCTCTGGAAAGCAGACGAGATTCAAGATGACGAGGAACCATTTTTGATACATTTGTCATCATCATCATCATCTTCTTCTTCTTCTCCTTCCTCCTTCCATGCATCGCCCACTGGTTCTGATTCGGCTAAACCTGGACCATCCAGAGACACGGAGGAATATATGGAAGGAATAACACCATTACCAGAGGATTGTGGACAGGCTTGATGGCATGTAACATATTTTAAGAATTACTTTCCTATTATTATTATATTCGTGAACAATTTTAATATTATAACAGCTTTAATATTATTGTATTCTTTAAAAAATGTTAATATTATACAAATTATTAAATATTTAATTAAATATAACTTCTTATAATATTATATTCTTAAAAAATTAAAATATATTATATGCTAAAGTGATTATAATTTATATATTTGTTTATGTAGGATATTTCTTGATATAGACCTATATTATACATTTAATTTATTATAACTTAATTGGCCTATATGATAATTAATTGTAATGTATGATAATTTATATTTTCCTTTATATTATAATGTGTGAATTTAAATCTCGCTCTGAGCTTTTTGGCGTTTAATTCGTAGGCCTAATACTTGTATTGTCATTCGATCAGTAGGACATAAAGTGAACTTGTATGAAAATAACAAATTATATCGGACATTTTACGTTTTTTCACTCAAGTTTGAGGGGTTTTAAGAGTTTTGACACATCTGTTCCTTGCCACGCACATCTTTGTCTATGCAGTAGATCTGGCATCAGCGCGCTCCATTTAACGTGTACTGACTTTTAAGGTTGAGACGCTCTATAGTACAATTACTGAAAACGTGTTGATGTGAATACGGCTTCAGCGAGTGCTCACGAATTTCCCCGAATGGTTGATAGGATCTGCGGATGACTCTTTTTTGTGTATAAGGTTGTACAGCCTTTGAAATAATTGTTGGCGCACAGGTAATTTTCAAGTCCCAGAACGAAGACACTGCGCATGACCAGAGGTCAGTTGTTTGGCTCTCAAGTATACAACTATTTGAGAAACTAAAATCCGTTCTAGTTCGTTGTGTGTCGTGCAATGGAAAATAATTTCGCGTATATAAGTAGTGCGGTAAATGCTGTAAATAAAACAAAACAAAAAAAAACAAAACAAAGAAAATTAATTGAGATAAGGTCTAGAGAGAAAAAAAAAGCATGACAGCGGGATCGAACACGCGACCTCCTGCATGCGAAATAGAAGCTCCTTCCACCAGACCACAACCGTTTCCAGCTATAAACTGTCTGTATGAAGCGATGCAATACTCCAGGACTTAATTGTATAATGAAATTATATATTAACTTGTCTTAATTTAAATTAATGAGACGCATTTTACATTATTAGTGGAAATAAACAATCTTGTTATGCCTTGTGCTTTTTAAACAAAGTAACGAGATTTTACAATCGTTATCCATTATATATATATATATATATATATATATACACACTGATGTCCAAAAGTTAAGGATAATTAGTTCATTTGCCGACTTATTATAAAGCATTTTTCAGAATAATACAAAATTTGGTAAGGTATGTCACAGATAATTAGAAACATGGCACGAAAGAAACAATGGCATGAATACGTCATTCACTTGTCATTTTCACAACAAACGAAAACTGCATTTCAGAATTCGAACATAAAAGTTGAACAACAATGGTTCAAATGATTAGTATGGGGTGTGATTACCCCTGACAGCTACACAAGACTCACATCGACGTGGCATGCTAGTGATGAGGTTGTTCAGGAGTTCGATGCTCAGCAAATTCCACTCCTCATGAAGAGCAATGTGAAGGTCTTGAAGTGTCCTCGGAGGAGGCTGACGAGATGTAATTTGTCTCCCTAAGGCATCCCATGCATGCTCTATAGGATTCATATCCGGAGACCTCGCTGGCCACTCCATACGCTGGATATCTTCCTCCTGAAGAAACTCATCTACCAGTTGTTACCTGTGAGGTCGGGCATTGTCATCCATGAATATGAATTCTGGACCCACAGCTCCCCTGAAAAGTCTTACATGAGGTTCCAGGATCTCTTCTCTATACCGCTGAGCATTAACAGTGCCACCTGCGAAGATGTGAAGCTCTGTGCGTGCATTCATCATTATACCTCCCCATACCAGGAGACCACCGCCACCAAATGGATGTCTTTCCACGATGTTCATGGGGTTATAACGAGTTCCTTGCTCCCTCCAGATAGTCACGCGATGCGAATCACAGTTCAAGCTGAATCTGGACTCGTCTGTAAATAGCACGCTGCTCCACTGATTTAGAGTCCAGTCGCGATGTTCCTGACTTCACCATAAACGTGCTCTCTTGTTATCAAGGGTGAGTGGGACGCACACTACAGGCCGTCTAGCATACAGACCAGCAGCTCTGAGTCTTCTATAGACAGTTTGTCTGGATACTCTGATACCTGAGGCGGCCGCAAGTTCTGAACTCAGTTGTCTGGCAGACATTGTTCGGTTTCTTCTTGCAGTTAACGCAAGATATCGATCCTGCTGAGGATTTGTAACTCTTGGACGACCTCCCACTGGTCTTCGCCTAACGTCTCCGGTCTCTTGGAACCGTCGCCATAACCTAGATATAACATTTTGTGGCACATTAAGTGCTATGGAGACCTCAGTTTGTGTCTGTCCTGTTTCTAGCCGCCCAATAATTCTACCCCGAAGCAGAGGGTCCAGATGTTTGTCTTTGTGTCATTTTAACTTCAATCTGTTCTTACACTACATCTGATTATATCATAACTCTCTTTAAAAATGAAGATTTATGGAACAGGGCTTAACTGCAACAATGCAATTTTCACTTATAATTGCTTTTAATTTTTTCATTGTTGAAGAGAGATTATAATTTAGTATGTAAACTAAACTAAATGTACTGAGAAACGTTTTGATAAATAATTTTTACTCCTTGCTCCTCTTTAAGCATTTTGATTTTCCGTTTTACAAATTATCCTAAACTTTTGGACACCAGTGTATATATATATATATATATATATGAGCTGTTTCGTTTATTTAATTAATTTCCCTATATGTACATATATATATATATATTTATATAACGTAGCCTGGTAACTTATGGGCATTACAAAAATAACATTATTAAAAAACATTCTGACCAGAACCGAACCTGGGCCTGCGCCGTCGCAAGAAAGCATCTTACCGACTGCTCTACTAAAGCGAACGATATAAATGCTGCATCAGAATTAAGCGCTAACTGACTATTGATTGGTTTAAGAGACCGTTACTTGCTTTCAGTCATCTGATAACACTCTTAACTTAGAAATTAAATTAATAAATGTATTTGTTGAAATTCTTTCAATAACGATTGGTATAAATCTATGACTGGCCCCTTATGCCGCCGGATTTGACCTAAAAGTAGACAGCATATGTAACAACTTACTCGTGTGAATCGCTCTTCAAAACTTTTAACTTTCCACCATCAAGAGTTGCGCCATCATTTTTTTTCAAAGGCTGTACATTGTTGGGATTTGAGTGAATGTAAATTTACAAATCGTCAGCGTATAGGTGATGTCGACAATAAGTAAGACTAGTGGATATGTAGTTAATATAGATAGAGAAAAGAAGTGGTCCTAATATTGAACCTTGTTAGATGCCACTCTTTAGTGATAGTCAGGATGAGGAAAGTTCTGCATTGGATACACATTGCTGGCGATTATTAAAGTAGGATCTACTTCTTTTTCCTTTCATGTGATAGACCTAGTGGTCTGATACGGTCTCAATCCAACGTTTTGAAGGGTCTGCCCAAATATATCTTGCCTGGTGGCAGGTAATTTAAAATTTGACGTGGTATTCTTGTTCTGCTCATTCTTCTTACGTGAGATTTTCAGTTGTTTCTGTACTTTTGTACATATTCCATGATTGATTTTGTTTGCAAATCTTTGAGAATCTCAGAATACCTCTTATGGTCTGTTCTTGAGAAACCTGCAGAACGTCTCATAAATTTAATTTCTGCAGCAGTTAGTCTTTATTCGTCTACACTTTGAATTGTCCAGGCCTCACTGACGCAACATAATATGGGTCTGGCCAGTGTTTTATAAATCCTAGTTCGTGTATATTGCTGTACTGTGTTTGGTTTGAAAATGTTATTTATAATTCCAGTTACTCTGTTAAATTTCATAATTATTTGACTAAAATCCTTATCCTCTTCGTACGTAACTTGGTATCCGAGGTAGTTAAATGTGTTAGTTTGTTCTAATATTTTATTATTAATAACAATGTTATTGCGAACTGGGTCTTTCTCTAGGAAAGCCACGACTTTCGATTTTACTATTGAGATTTCAATGTTGTAGTTTTTTTGCAATTTGATGAAAAGGGTGGACTGAACGTTGTAGGCAATCTTCTGTATTCGCTATAAACACAATGTCATCTGCAAGGGTGTCTAAATTTTATGATCTATTAAGTGGTATTCTACCATTTGGATATAGTCTCCATTCATTCTTTAATAATTGAGTTCATGTATAATATGAAGAGAATTGGTGAAAGACCACGTCCTTGTCTAACTCCTTCATTAATTGGTCTGCATTCAGAAATTTTGTTTTCAATCTTAACTTGGATCTAATGTTGCTTATAAATACCATATATAGCTTTCATCAGTTGGTCTGGGATTCCATCATATTTCATGATTTCTAATAATTTGTTTCTACTTACTTTGTCAAATGCCTTATTCAAGCCAATAAACGCCATGTGTGTTTTAATATTAAACGCTCTGTGTTTTCTATTAGGATTTTAATAGTGAGGTATTCATATGTACTGGATCTTCCTTTTCGGAATCCGTTTTGCGCTTCATCTAATAAATTGTCATAATGATTAGTTAATTTTGATTTAAGTAACTTGGTGTATATTTTGCAGCCTAAGTCCAAAGGCTTATTCCTCTAAAATGTTCACAGATATTTATACTCATTTTTTGTGTAGTGGGATTACAACAGCTCGTTGCCAGCTTTTTGGTGGATGGCCCTCATTATAAATTATATTTTTAAAAAATTAGAAATCTTTCATCAAAGGCAGAGCTGGCATACTTAAATAATTCCTGGTTAATACCATCTTCACCTGGTGTTTTGTTATTTTTGCAGTGGATGAGCGTTGTATTTAATTCTTCTAATGTAAAAGAATCTATGTAATTATTGTTAGAATTTAGGAGATTTAAAATTTCGTTTTTTTGCTGCCATAAGTTTTGAAAATATTCTATCCAATTTTCTAATGGAATTGTATTTAATTTCACTCTTTCATGTAGCTCACCATTTAATTGCCGTAAGATTTTATATGTTTTTGGATTTGGTCATGTTATGTCCATTTCGAATTGGGTAGCAAAAGCATTCCTATTTTCTCAATGATTTTTTGTAACTTCTCTTTTTGCTATTGCTCTTTTCTGTTTGTATTCTATTTCGTCCGTAAGCGTTCTAGTTGATGGATATTTTTTATATGCTTTTCGTTTATCAATAATAATTCTGGCAAGGTTTTCATCCCATTTGCGTAAGCAATGTCTTTTTGTCCATCTCTTCTTTCTTCCTATACTTTCGTTGGCTGCTCTGTTTAAAATATATTTTAGATTGGTCCATTCTTCTTCTATAGTGTTGCCAATTTCTATGTTGAGTAAGTTTGATAACCTCTTCTGGTAAATCCAGCGGATACTAGGATCAATTAATAGTTGCACCTTGTAGGTGTATGTGGGTTGTGTTATAAATTATAAGTGATTTCTTCTTATACCATTTGGAGGAAACCGTGCTGGAGCAACTAGCAAATAGTGGCCTGATTCGATTTCAAAACCTCGGAATACTATCATGTCTAGTATAATATCTGCTAATATCTCATTTGCTATCGCGTAATCTGTTATTAACCTTTGGCCTCTTGCTTCCGAGGTAAAATTATGACTGTCAATGTGTTTAAAGTGACTATTCATATATTTCAAATGAGTAAGATCAAAACCAGTTAACAATATTATCAGAAAGATTGAGTGCGCGTAATTTTGCTATTAGAATGTAAGTGTGAACGGTGTCAAAAGCTTTACTGAAGTCCAGGGGTGTTAAATTGTCATGTGGCCATTGCCCATTGCTTGTCGCGCATATTCGGCAATTTTAAGAAGAGCGGTTGCTGTACTATGTCCTGTCCTAAAACGTGTTTGGTGTGAGTCAAGTATGTCATGTGTGTTAAGGTAACCAATTAATTGTCCATGAACAATGCGCTCCAAGGCCTTTGATATGACTGGGAGGATGCTAATAGCTCTAAAGTCGTTTGGTGTTACAGGAATATAATTTTAGGGATTTGTCTGACTATAGCTTTTTTCCAAAGTCCAGGGTACGTTGAAGTCATGGTTGAGGCCTTGGGATGGAGATAAATCTAAATAAAACCAAGGCCATGATTATAGGAAGGAAACCAAGGAAGATAAACATGAGGATTAAATATGGGGTCATTGAGCAAGTGGAGAGCTGCAAATACTTGGGTTGTACTATCAGCAGTAACATGAACTGCTGTCTGAAGCAAAGCAGAGGATAGCGGTCTACAACTAACTTCAGGTTCTCCAGGATTCCGTTGTCCGAAGACACCTTGATCTCTTCTACTCGATGAGATGGTTTTTCTTTTTGTTTGTAATTATAATCAGGTAAGCCCAGGAACGTATAAGTCTAAGGGTGTAAATATTGTTTTGGCATTTTATATCTCTCATTCACCCTATGGTCATACGCCCCTAGGCCCTTAATATGTTTACTTTCACTATTTTTTGCTTTAGTATACATTTTAGATGTTTAACTATCGCATCGAGTAAATATTCGATATATAAATGTTCATGAATAATACTAATTCTCGTTCTAAAGGGGTATTCCCCAATCATCCTAAGACATTTATTCTGAAGTATCTGAAGTCTGTATATTCTACTTTAGCCAGCGTGAGCCATGCTGGACAAGCATAAGTCATAATTGATCGCAAACATGCCTTATACAACAAAATTCTTGTTTTCTTAGACAGCGAGACTGTCTTTAACAAGGGCTTTAATTGAAAAAATCTTCTATGAAATTTGTTTCTCAACTTGTCAATGTGGGTTGCCCATCTTAAACGCTGATCATATATAACACCGAGATATTGAATAGTGGGCTGATAACTTATTACAGTATCATCATATTCTAACGTTTTTATTTTATCTAGTTTTAACTTCTGAGTAAATACAATACCCTGTGTCTTATGAGCTCCTATTCTAATTCTCCATTTATCAGCCCACTCTTCAATATCTCGTAGGCCTCTCTGTACTTTCCTGCTAGTATATTGTAGCGATCTACCTTTGCAGTAGATCGTCACATAGTCAGCGTACAAGGTAGTTTTGAACTTGTGGATTTCTTGGAACATCAGCGGTATACATGTTGTACAACATTGGTGACAACACTGATCTCTGGGGCACCTCAGACTCCATTCCTTTCAATTCAGAGTATATCTGGCCCTCACTGACTATAAATTGTCTATTTGACAAATAAGACGAGACGATCCGCATTATCCCATTCGAATATCCAAAAGAATTTATTTTGAACAAGATGCCTCCATACCAGGTCGAATTATAAGCTTTTCCAATGTATAAAAATACCGCGAAAATATGCTCTATATTATTCAAAACTGACATTAAATACTACTGAAAAAAATTATAGGAACATATGTTTAAACCAAAGCCACAGAATAAATATTGTAACAATTTAATTTTTCAGAGTCAGATGTTTTGATTTAAAGTATTCTTTAAAATCAGATTGAAAATCTTCTGGGTTTTATTAATTTTTCTCTGAATATGTTAGTGAAATTCCAAAAGTTGCTGAAACTAAAGTGAGTTCGTATTGATTTATTCTTTTTAAACAGGTTTGACGAATAATCTGTGGTAGGGAATTGTCATTTTTGTGTTCTCTGAAGCTAATACAGAGCAATGAGACATCTGAATGAAACATCAGTTGCACGAGCAGTTGCATTGATTGAAGATGGTCGTTCCATTCGTCATGTCTCTAGGATTCTTGATGTCAGCCCTTCCGTCATCCATAGGCTGTGGAGGCGATATAGAGAAACACATGGATACAAGAGGAGACCCGGGCGAGGTCGTAAAAAGAAGACTACAGACGTACGGGATAGATTTCTTGACATATCAGCTTTGCACAGAAGAAAATCTACAGCCAGAGATCTACAAAATAATTTACGCACAGCAACTGTGACTGTAATTTCTGATCAGACCGTAAGAAATGGACTGAAAAATGCTAGGTTGAGGTCTAGAATCCCCTTTAAAGCCCCTCGTTTAACACGTAAGCACAAATAAGCACTGTTGCGATTTCTTCAGAATCATGTCAAATGGCAGCTCCGCCAATGGAAGGATGTTTTATTCACGGACGAATCAATATTTCATCTAACAGGTTCTGATGGGTCGTACACGTGCATGGAGACGTTCTGGTGAACGTTTTGATCCAGCCACAATTATTGAACATGACATATTTGGAGGTTGTTCGTTTATGGTTTGGGCTGGGATTACTATTGAGTCTCGGACAGAGCTTGTCGTTGTCCCAAAGCGCATGGATGCTAATATTTACATTAATGACATTATGCTCCAACATGTTGTACCCTTTGCTTATGGTATTGACCCTAATTTTTTTCTAATGCAGGATAATGCTAGATGTCATACAGCGCAGGCTACCAGAGATGTCCTGTAAGAATGCCAAATTCGGGTGATGGACTGGCCTGCATGCAGTCCGAACCTTAATCCGATCGAGCATATCTGGGATTACTTGGAAAAACTTGTTCGTAAACGTCCTGCTGTACCTCAGAACCTTGAAGAACTTTCACATGCGCTCACCGGAAGAATTGGAGAGAATCTCACAAGTTTCTGTAAGAAGGCTTCTGCGAAGCATGCCTCGTAGGTGTAATGCGGTCATTCAGGCTCACGGAGGACATACTAAGTACTGGTTCTGTAGAGAGGCAGAACAACTTAGATTACAGATGCTGCCGGAGAGATTTCTCAGGTCGGATCGAGGGAGAGTGGCGTGTTGGGGTCTTTAAGACGGAGAGAGAGTGAATGAAAAACATGCAAATTTTTGGGTACAGTGAGGAAATTGAGATAATAAAAAAATTGCAGATTAAGGATATATGTATTATTAATAAGAAGAATCTCAATATGGTCTTTGTTTTCGACCTTTAATTATATTATATAATAAGTAGGTCTGATAATTTGAATAGTCTGATAGTGTATTTGATGCCTGCAGGGTCGGGGGCAGGGGGGTATGAGCGTGCGGTGTGTATATGTGTGGTTGTATGTGTGTGTTGTTTTTTTCTAATTTGTTTTCTAGCATTTCTTTTTAATATTAATGTACAGAATATGGATGAATGTAGATATGTATTATTCTGATGTAGTGTTGACATAGATTTTACTTATGTAGTCTTTTATTGTTTTTGATACAGGTGTATTTGTAGGTATTTGTTTATATTATGATTAGTTTTAATTTTTATTCATGGAAAAATATTGCACGTACGGCCAAGCAGGGCCGTGCGCAATGTAAATGCATATGTATTTTCTTTATTCTGAAAAAGGCAATAAATTCCATTTTCTATCTATCTACTAGGTACTGAGTGTTGAAATAACCATGGGAACATTGATTCCAAAAATTTTAAATCTCAAATTTCCACTTTGTTTTGTGTTACAAACGATAACTTGTTCGTATTGCTAATTATATACAAGAAAATATTGTTTGAATGTCTATTCTAATTTTACATAGGCCTAAATCTTTAATTTATAATTACAAAAGATCAAACATTGAATTGTTTGAATATTCATTCTCGTGTTTTGGTTTAAACATGTGTTCCTCTAATTTTTTTGAGTAGTGTATATTCGGTTAAACGTAGGCCTACCAGTTGTAATGTGGTCGATCGACCTGGCATAAAGCCGAATTGTTCATCCGGTATAATCTTTAGTTCGATAGTCATTTCGATCAGCCTATTGAGCACAATTCGTTCGAATAATTTACCTAGATTACTCAATACGCTGATCGGTCTTCTATTTTGTGAAAAAATGGGATTTTTATCTTCCTTTGGCAAATTTATAATTTTTGCAATTTTCAGTTTTGTTGGAAATATATTAAGTTTTATTGCCCGATTAAAAATTTCAACCAAATAGCGTACCGGTATTATATTCGGAGGGAAGTGCTTGTTCATCTCGTTTGTTATTTTACAAGTCCCACTGCTTTAGCCTTTGGTAGAGCCTTAATTAAACGTTTAATCTCAGCGATTGTCACTAATCTGATTTTATCCGCCGAGATAGCCCCAAATATACGATCCGCTTCTTACTCCACCCCATCGCTCCAATCGTCATCATACGAAATGTGATCGTGGGGTTTGAATACAGCCTCCAGCGTCTCCGCGACTGCATTCGCCTTGTCAACAGGAGTGTACTTTGAACCATTTGGTCCATGTACGTGGTATTACTACTTCCTTTACCTCTAAACTTTTTTTAAATGGGCCAAATGTTCCTATCATTCTCTCCTCTTCCTAATTCCACTTTAATTCTATCATTTCTAAAATTTCATAAAATAATATGGATTCTATTTTTTAGGGAATTTAATAATACTTTATCTTCCCTGTGTCTAAATCGTTGCCATCTACGCCTGACCAGCAGAGGATAACAATGGCAAAATAAGCTTTTAACAAGAAGAGAAGCATTTTTTTGCGGACCAATGGCAAAAGACTTACGGAAGAGGCTAGTGAAGTACTTTGAGTGGAGTGTAGCATTTTGTGGTGCAGAGACTTGGAATTTACGACGGAATGAGGAAAAGCTACTGGAAGCTTTTGAGATGTGGATATGGAGAAGGATGGATCGTATAAAATGTACAGGCCAAATAAGAAATGAAGATGCGCTAGACAGAGTGGGTGAAGGAAGAACAATGCTGAAACTCATAAAGATGAGGAAAAGAAATTGGATTTGCCACTGGCTAAGAAGAAACTGCCTGATGACGGATGCCCTAGAATGAATGGTCAAAGGAAAGGAAGTTAGAGGGAGAAAAAGACATCAGATGATAGACAATATTAAAATAAATGGTTTGTATGCATATACAAAAAGGAAAGCCGAGTTAAGGAAAGAGTGGAATATTGAGTTTGCAGAGAAGTACCTGATCTTGGGCAGAACACTATGTATGTACGTATTATATTATATTATATTATATTATATTATATTATATTATATTATATTATATTATATTATATTATATTATATTATATATATTATAATATATATTATATTATATTGATATTATTAGTATATGATAGTATAGTATAATTATATTATATTATATTATATTATATTATATTATATATCTTATATTATGTATATTAATTATATTAGTATATTATATTATATTAATTAATTATATTATGGGTTCACCGCTGTGGTCTCGAGGTTAGCGCGATGCCTTGGTACGCAGCGGGCCCGGATTGATCCCGGTCGAGACAGGCTCCTGGGTGATGGTTTTTGTTTTTTTTTTGGGGGGGGGGGGATTTTCCTCACTGTAAGGCAAATGTCTGGAAGTTTAGGGCCTAACGTTCCCCGAAAATTATCCGGCCATCATCATCCTCCTTATCATTAACATCATCATCCTTCATTGGTGTGGAAATCAACGGTAAGCTACCACACCTATAATTCGCTAGTAAATCTGCAAAGCATAGCATGAAAATCTATGATTGCAGTGAAAGACCTGCCCTCGGGCAGAATTACTATGGATCTATATATATTATATTGTTATATTATATTATATGATATATATTATATGATTATATATATTATATTTTATTATATTAATATTATATTATATAGTATTATATGATATTATATGAGATGATATTATATTATTATTATATTAATATATATATTATATTATATTTATTATTACGTTATATTAGGGCAACGCCGTAGAGTAGTGGTTAGGCACTGCGACTAAAGCCGGAAGGGCGAGGGTTCAAAGTCCCGGTGGGTCAGGATTTTTGAAATGACCAAAACCTTCTGGCGGCCACTATGGCCCTGGGGTCGACTCAGCCCTAACGGAAATGAGTTACCAGCCACATGTTCTGGGGTAAAAGGCGGCCGTCACCCAGGGGCCAATCCGGCTGACATGAAGTGCCGATTGTCTAGAAAAGTGGGAGCCTTAACATCCGAAAGACCCAAGGGCCGCCGAGGCCGGGAGGGGGAAGACGGGACGTGGACGGGAACTGACGGGAGTAGGAGAGACCGACAGGGACAGGTACAGGAGAGAGAGAGAGGAGAGGAGAGGAGAGGAAGAGGAGCGAGAGGAGAGGGAGGAGAGGAGCGTAGAGGAGAGGAGAGGAAGGAGGAGGAGAGGAGGAGGAGAGTAAGGAGAGGAGGAGGAGTGAGAGGAGAGAGAGTAGAGGAGAGTAGAGGAGAGGAGAGAGAGTGGAGGAGAGGAGAGGGAGATGAGCGGAGAGGGTAGGGGAGGGGCGGGGAGGGGAGGTGGAGGGGAGGGGAGGGGAGGGGAGGGAGGGTATGGAGGGAGGGGAGGGGAGGGGGGAGAGGAGGTAGAGTAGATGGTGAGGACAGGAAGGACCGGACAGGACAGGACAGTACAGGACAGGACCCAGGAAAGGACAGGACAGGAAAGGGCGGAGAGGACAAGGAGAGGATATGACAGTACAGAGAGTACAGGACAGTAGATGACAGGACAGTGAGGAACATGTAGATTTGGAATGGACAGGAGAGGAGGGACAGGAGAGGAGAGGACAGGGAGTTATATTACATTATATTATATTATATAATTATATTATATTATAGTATTAATTATATTATATTATATATATTATTATATATATTTAGTATTAATTATATTATAGTATATGATATTTATTATTATTACATATATTATTATTATATTGTCCACCGCTGTGGGACTCGAGGTAGCGTGCTGCCTTGTCACGCAGCAGGCCCGGGTTCGATCCCCGGTCGGGCAGACCCATTCACCCACGACTTTCTTTGTGCACATTCTGTTGACCAAAAACTTAGTACTGTAGTCAATCACATTTGTCTATTAATTTTTTGGTGTTGATATAACAAATTATTTTACTCGTTAATTGTCCTGTTAAAACAGAGAGGAAACGCGGTATATTTTACTTAAATTTAATAGTGTATAGTTTTGTTGTTATATATATAGTGAAGTAATAGTTAAAATTATTTATTCTGCCTGTGTATATGTTTAAGTGTATTAATACTTTATAAAATAACTGTATGCGATTCGTAAGTCTTTAAACATAATAGTAGTAAATGTGCCCTGAATCTCCCTCTCGCAAATGAAATGAAGAGCATGATTTTTTATCGATTTACCTAGTTTAAGACCTAGGTGTAGTTGAGGGAATTTTGCTTTGATGAAGGTTAAGCGCATGGTGCTTGTAGTGTAACGATGCAGGATTATGTACGTAGGTTCCCGAAAACGAAGGAGTTCGAAGATCCAATCAATACATCTATTTATATCCTCTCACATCAATCAAACTTCTACTGGATAGTTTGAAACATCCTTTGCAGGAATTATTTTCGTTTGTGTAGTTTTCTGGATTTCATTTCACACTGTGGTAAATAATTATCTCTCTGGTAGGTGGTTCTTTTTCTACCTTAATTAACGTATCGCATATGTTGTTCACCTTTACTTCGATTTTAAATTTTCATAGCAGTGCTGAATAAAATATTTAACAAGTTAAAATCGCGTTAATTGGATATATTTTAATATATTTTCTTGCGAATTAGCTTGTTTCCATTGATTAAAACTTTCGATATCGTTATTTCTAGTATTAAATTGGATGAAGGTGTAAAGTTATAAAAACATTGATACACGCTTTGATAGTTAAAGTAAACGTTAACTTTCTGTTTTGATGATAAATAAATAACTAAATCTAGTTTAACTTACAAAATTATTTTACAGTGCGTGTTGGAAAAAAAAATTAATAAAATTACATAAAATCGACAAACAAAGCGCGATACTATTGAATGGTCCAGAAAAATATAAAATACTATATACAAGCGTAATTAAAATAAACCGAAGAATTTTAACTGTTTACAGGAGAGCTACAGGCAAGTAATTCGAACCCTGTTTCTTAGACAAGAAATTACAATTTGTAAAATTATTGTATATTTGTTAATCTAAATGTAGTTTTAAAATTAATTAGGTGTTTAGGATGGAGAATGGCGGTGGTCTGTGGGTAATTTTGTTGCCTCATACGCTGCGGACCCGATTTCGAATCCCGGTTGTGACAAGTTTCCTGGGTGATATATTTTCGGGGTGTTTTCTCACCTGTAAGAAAAATGTCGGGAAACTTGAAGTCCAATTAGTCCCCAAACACCATTTGGACATCACAGTCATCCTATCATATTAATTTACAATTTTATAAACTTTCAGCAAAATGGAACATAACCTTTTACCTTGTACTGTAATATTCACACAAACGGACGCAACGTTCACCCCTGTACTAAAAACTATGGAAAATTTTAATTTATATTTTAACATGTGAACAAGTAAGGATAATCAATAAAAATTAGGTAGAGTGATAATAAGTTCTTATCATTGGTATTTATTTCATTATAAGTCTAAAAAAGTAAATTATATCATGTAACAAATCTATATTACACGCTTTATAGTAGCTTGACCTGTACCTATCTACGTAACGGAATCGTTAAACACGATTTTCACCCACTTAGAAACATTGGATCGACTTGAAACTTTGTAAACTTGTAATGGACCAATGGCAATACAATAATTTCATAAATAATATATAATATAATTATAATAGGTTGCGGACTTATTGAATTTTTTGTCCATCGTTGTAAGAAATTAATATTATATCCTCTGGTAGCTCAGTTGGTAGAGTGGTGGAATGCAGTGGTATATAATTTCAGTAATCCATTGGTCGCTGGTTCAAATCCGGCCCGGAGGATTTTTAGAAGATGTTATAATAATGTTACATAATAATAATTTTAAAAAACATATAATTATATTCGTGCTTAGACACTAAAAATATCGTAAGCATTTCAATTTTCATGGGATTCCGGTTTATGACAATCAATGAAACTAAAAATTAAAAAAATCAATAATAGTTAAAAAACTAAAACAATACGCTTTATTAGAAAACCAAACTATAAAATAACAAGTAAATAATAGTTTATAAAAACTAAAACAACACGCTTTATTAGAAAATCGAAATAAAAAGTGAAAAATAATTTTAATTTCCAACACGCTTGAGATAAAATTAAAGTGGTCAACAAAAAAATCATCTCCAACACATCTAGAATATCTAGAGTTATCTACCAAAAAAAAAATAATTTTAGCATCAAAAGCGTGGGGTGCTTTTTATTGTTTTACGTTTTCTTCTTAGAGACTTTACGTTTTACCAATATCTGTTTACTATCAAATATATTAATTGATACAGTGCACCCCACGCTTTTGATGGTAAAATTATTTTCTTTAGTAGACTCATGCCCCAAATGGGACTCAATGGCCAATCACGATTCAATGATTTCTGTTTTACAACCAATCAGAGTCGTGTTTCACGAAATATTTATCAGTGTTATAATTACTATATTAAAGAAAGCTCCTCCTTTTTAAAATTCTGAACAGGTCTGACCATTATTTTGCAGTCACTGAGCCTGTGAGAAATACGACTACCAGATTGTATATATAGTGCATGAATGTCAACACATGCCGCATGCGGGAGTTAATATAAAAACTTTGTAGCGTTGATCATACCACCAAAAAAAGAAACCACTGTTTGCACTTTCTTAAATGTATTTTTTCCCAGGTAACAATCCAGAAAAATATAATTGTCATATTTACATCATACGACATCAGAAATGAATTAATATACAGTTTGATGTGTTTCATTTTTTCTCCACTAGAGAGCATTCTTACAATATTGCGTTCCTTTGGCAATAAATAGTATGATCTGGTTGCAGTGATAAACAAAAGAAGCAGATGAAGCGTACCTATCGTTTCTCATTTGTTTTCAAACATAGCCGTGTACATTAAATGTATAAATATTTTAAAATAACTATAGTTAAATAATGATTTGTGAGTAAACAGCTTAATTTTATTCGTTAAATAGTCCTAACAAATGCCACTCTTGATTTCCAAATGCTCTAGATAAATTCACTCCTCACTTCGTGAGTCGTGAATTTATCGATAATTTGAAAATCACTCGTGGCATTACTTATGATAACTCTAGTTTTATTCTAGATATGTTGGAGATGATTTTTTGAGGCCACTTTAATTTTATCCCAAGCGTGTTGGAAATTAAAATTATTTTTCATTCTTTAGTTCGTAATCTGCCATCATGTGACGGTCTCATCTACCCTAATACCTTTCCTCCATTACTTTTATATCCTGGTGAAAGCGCTCTCCCTGTTTGTCTCTATAATTTCCTAAATTATCCGTAAATATATCCAGGTGACTGTGGAGGAAGTTTAACTTTATACTCACATTTGCTCCTAGAATTTTGAAGCTTGTCAACATGTTTTTCACAATTTCTTTATAATTTGGTGCTTTATAGTTAACTAGGAAATTTTCAATTACCAATACAAAACCCCTCCAAGCGTCACTTTCCGAAACAGTCATAAGTCATAACTTAGATAAAATTTGCATCTTTCATCAACTGCCGAATTTGAGGACCATCAAATATTTAACTTTTCCTTACTGAGATTAGTGAATTTTCTACAAATGTATTTGAAATATTCTCCTTCCTTGTCCAACGTTTTGACGAATTGTTTTATCATATCCAGATGCACGTCGTGAGTACTTTAATTTTGTCAAACAACTGAGATCACGGCCGATATGCTGAGGGAGGGGTGCGAGAGTGGGGATCACGTGATGTTTGTATTCGAGAAAAAAATGCCCAGAAACAAAATCATAACTACAAACATAAATTTTATTAGTAACAAGCCGTTTACTGTTAAACTATAAGATACGCAAAAATCAGAAAGAACTAGAGCACATTCAGCAGTTTCATGAATATATTCGTAAACTGTGCACTTGAAAACATAGAAATTCGCTGAGATATCCAGGGCAACATTTTTTTTTTGTAGAGCTGTGTAATCAATAAAGAAGGAATAAAGGGGAGGGAGGTTTGGGACGCGGCGGCACGTTACCTGATGTGGCTTTGTGGTCTTAACTAATGCCAGTTTGCTAGGATTCTCCGTGTAATCATGCCGGAACACGCAACAGATTTGAAATGGTGTTCGTCTTTCCCAATTGTTTATTTTAATCGGAAATGGGAATACGCATACTTATTTACTGAATATGAAGGAAATACAAAATTGTCTTAAAGTTCTTACTAACGTGAAAAAAAATGCAATATCCAGATATGTTATTATACATACCATGCGAATTATAAGAATACCGACCACCATACAACGGAGGTCGAAAAGTTAAAGGAAATCTTTTCATCCGTCATTGCACAAAATAGTGTACATTTATTTAATTGCCCTTATGCTATTTTTAAATGTATTTATTAGCATTAGTTCAAATTTTAACCAACACATATTTATCATAAGTAATGCCAGGAGTGATTTCCAATTTATCTAGAGAATTTGGAAATCAAGAGTGGCATTTGTTAGGAATATTTTACGAATAAAATTAAGCTGTTTACCCACAAATCATTATTTAAATAAAGTCAGGACCTATTTTAAAATATGTATATATTTAATATAAACGGCGATGTTTGAAAACATATGAGAAACATTTGTATGTTTCATTTGTTCAGCCACTGCAACCAGATCATATTTATTACGAAATACATATTGTAATAATGCACCCTAATGGAGAAAATTGAAACACATCAAACTGTATATTATAACCAACATTATAGGTTATTAATTAATTTCTGATGTCCTATGATATAAATATGTCAATTATATTTTACTGGAACTTTAATAACTGGCAAATAATACGTTTAAGAAAGTGCAAACTGTGGTTTCTTTTTATTGTGGTATAATCAATTGTTACATTTGTTTTCTATTGTATCTCGCATGCGGTACTTGCTTACATTCGTGCGCTATATATATAATCTGAGAGGTCTACTTGTATTTTGGAATTCTTAAATCTTAATATACAAAATGCTATATTCAACGTATTTCTTAGAGTGTCAGTCATTGCAAAATATTGCTCTGACCTATTCAGAATGATAAAAAGGAGGAGCTTTCTTCAATATGATACACTTAAGTTGATAAATTAGAGGTGAAACACGACTGTGATTGTTTGTAAATCAAACTTCATTGAAACGTGATTGGTCATTGACTCCCATTTGGGGCATGAGTGAAATAGTCATTATAGAGCGATTCCATGAAAATGTCATACCGAGGTGAAAATTTTGAAACTGACGCAGGAATAATTTTGTTGATGTAATATATATCTGTAAATATCACATTTTATAATTCTATAAGAAAATGTTTCAAATGTGCATTATTTTAATCTGATAATAGCTGTAGAACTTGTCATATTTTAAACATGAAAAAATACGCAAAATTTTACCAATTTCTTGTTTAATGATTTGGTTGAATGAATTCGTTTTATTTCACAAAATCTTTTATTAAACCATACTTTGGTCCTCCTTGGTCGTAAATTAAACAATATTAATTGGATTTTAATATTCTATATACCTTAAATGTGTCCTATAGTTGTTAACTGTAAGTTATGGTCAGTCAGTCACAGAAAACGGATAAAAATTACCGTACACAACATAATAATTAATGGATTAAAATTTCCTCTTGGATTCTACGTTATGGGTACACAACTAACAAAAAATATAAATGACATTTTCTTGTAAAGTCATTATTCTTCCCGCTGGAGTCCCGTGACTGACTGGCTTTTTGTCCCCTCACTTATATTGCTAATACGCATAACGCAGTCATTTGCTTGCTGGACTCCGCTGTGTATTAACATAAACATGGTTTAGGGAATCTGGTAGACTGTTCGGCTCAGCTGTTTCATAAAATAATTACTGGCCCTTCTTCTCTGACAATTTGAGCTAAAAGGCAGTCAGCGGAAGGATATTTTTTTGCAGATGAAATTTTCCGATTATAGAAGTTAATGTTTGAAATACGGATTAGTTTGATCTAAATTAATAGTAGAATATGATATATTCCGAAACCTGAAAACACACGCAAAATTAAACGAAATTTTGTTTTACGATTTCACTGTATAAATTTGTTTTATTTCACCGACTCTTTAATTATAACATATTTCGGTCCTTCCTGATAATAAATGTAATACTAATAATTGTATTATAATATTCTAGATAATTAAAATGCGCCCTATAATTATTAAGGGTAAGCTACAGTCAGTCACATAAAGCATACAAAAATTATACGATAATTGATGGATCCAAATTTCCTCTGGGATTCTACGTTATCGGTACATAACTAAAAAAAAGTATTAACAACATTGTCTTGTAAAATAATTACGTTAATTATATTAATTAATAATAAAATAAGAAATGCGCACAACGTGTAAAGAAGATTGTTCTCAGTCACTGCAGGGTTTCAGCAATGATTCTGATCTCATTCTACAGTTTAACACATGATATTTCTCGCACTGTTTGCCACATCTTGCACACATGCAGTCTGGGCTGGGCTCGTGAAATCTCTGGTTGCTGCACAGCTTGTGGTGAAATCCATGCACAGCGAGTCTGGTCACTGTGTGGCGCATTTCATATCCTCCCTGAGTCAATTCACGGTTTGTCATGGCATCAGTAATATAGAATTCTTCCCATATTTTGCGTTTCTTCTCGTGGAGTTCTTGCAGGAGGTCCTGGTAAGCTGGTGTCACTGGTAGTAGAAACTTTAGCCTCAGTTCTTCTATATTATAATTATATTAATTACATTTTTATATTTTTATTAATGACATTTAAATAATTCCTCATTATGCGATTCGTCAATATGTATGTTATTAAGTGAGTGGAATTAAAACAAGTGCGCGGTTCTTATATGTTAGAAAATGTGTGTGTGGGAGGCCTTGAACTTGAAAGGTTCCCGCATTAGTTTAACCTTTGACATCCAATGTGTGTCGTATTATCGGGGATTCACAGTGCGATGTTGCCACATTGTGCTAGCGTTCACTTTGTGAAACAGAGTCATGCTTGTTAATTGCAAAAACAGTTTTAAATGACATGAAGTTTCTTGTATAAAAATACAATTGGCGTGGAGTACATGTGATTAAGTATGTATAGCCTGTAGTGTAAAATAAAATTATTATTGGGTGTAGCGTTATTAGAAACCAACAGAGTGAAAATACGTATGACAACGCTGTAGTATGTGCGCCACGTGGAAACTATCAGTCATAAAGTAAGATTTCGCGCATTGTAAGAAATTTATTTCGATTGTTTAGTTTAAAATTAAAACTCATGTCAGAAATATAATTTGTAATCAGTTGCTTTGAAAGAATTATAACAGAATTTTCCACATTAAATAAAAAAAATAATTATTTGTATACTGTACTTTTTCGTTATTTTTTTTCTTTATAGTTGAGACGCGTGAAAGTTAATTTTAGTGTTCTGGAAAGAACAATGCAAATTCCATATCGGCATTTTTATTTATTTTAATGGTTCAATCTATTAACAGCATCAGATAAATTTTAATCAGTTAATATGGTTGTAATAAAATTCTACTCATATTAGGCATATTTAACTATAGAGAAGGTCTTTGTTGTTAAGAAGTTAATATTTTCTTTATTTTGTGAAATTTAAAATTATACATGGTAACCAAGTTGAATAAATTACACTATTTATATAATATTTTTAATGCATATCAAATTGTACATTTCCTATACATGATAAAAGGAGTGAAGTTCTTTATTCATCTCCACATTATCGCTTTTAATATATTATCCATCTATAGTAATTCTGCCCGAGGGCAGGTCTTTCACTGCAATCATAGCATTTTCATGCTGTGCTTGCAGTTTTACTAGGGAACTGTAGATGTGGTAGCTTCCCCTTGCTTTCCACACCGGTGAAGGATGATGATGATGATGATGATGATAAGGATGATGATGGCCATATGGTTTCGGGGACCGTTTGGGCCTTAAAGTTTTCTTGACATTGGTCTTACAGGTGAGGAAAAATCCCGATAAAAACCTCACCCAGAAAAACTGTTACGACCGGGGATCGAACCGGGCCCGCTGCGTGACAATGCAGCACGCTACCTCGAGACCACAGCGGTGGACTTATCTATTATAATTTCATATTATTTTGTAATATTAGTATAATGTTTGCAGCTCCAGAATATTCAAGTCTAAATAAAATTCAGATGTGTCAGTCAGTCACAGAATGTAGTCAGTCAGTCACACATCATATATTAGGTTATAACTCTGGTCTTAATTGTGATTTTCGTTTAGTTTTTTATTGAGAATGTAACTTGAAATGTGTCCTCCAAACGGTATTTTGGAGAATTGAATTAGGAATCACACTACAGAGCATGATTCAGATGAACATGTTAAGCTGCATGATGAGTTGAAATTTATGTCAGTCAGTCACACATACTTTGATAGATAATAAATAGCACTGTTTTTCTTCAAATGTTGTATATTTAAGTACAGTCTTAACCACACACTATTCCTCTATCATATCACGTAAATAACACCCCTAATTTCAATCAATTGTAACATTTATGCAACCATTTTGCTGCAAAAGTGTATTGTAAATGTCAGTCATTCGCATATGGAATTGCTCTATAATTATTATTATCAAAATATTCAATTTGGGATAAGATTGCCCCCTAATGGGAGTGTTTAACCAAGCTAACTTAGTTACGCAATATTTACCCATATACGTCAGATATTATTATTATTATTATTATTATTATTATTATTATTATTATTATTATTATTATTATTATTATTATTGCGGGCAGAACCGTCTGCTTGTGAGTCAGTTGTTAGTGTTAGCTACCGAAATCGCATTGCATATTGGGAAATCACGACGCAGGTTGTCTGATGGTGAATTTATGGAAGACTGTAAGAATATAGCACCTGAATTGTTATGCCCTACTCAAATTGAGCTATTTGACGCAATTAGTATTTCTTGCACAATTGTTACACGCAGTATATAATATCTTGCTGGTGATATTTTTCACAAGTTAATGGAAGTTATATGGAATTTTATTCTATTTTCCTTAGCTTGTACTTTTTTTATGTATTTGGCTTTAAAAAAGTTTTTTACCTTTATATTTAAATTATTTATTATTTTTTAATTAAAGCATTATAGTAAAAACAAATTAAAGTAGGGTAGAGCGGGGTTATTTTAATAGTGGGGCTATTAGAATAATATTAAACTTTTGCGCATGTGCAGCGAAATAACCAAGACGAAGACGACATTTTGTCAGTGGATGTTGTTAGTGAAAGTCTTTTCTATTCAGTGAAGTAGTTTATTTCGATTTTGGTCTAGAGAAGTTTAGTCTACATTGATTTGAAGTACCAAAGGTAAGTGGCTCTGGTGTCCTGATTGTTGAGTATGTAAAATGTTCGTGGTGGTTGTTAAGTTTATCTGTGGACATTGAAAAATATGGAAAGTGAAAGGCATACAGATGTGTTTGTTGATCTGTCCACCAATAACCCTCCAGTTCGTTTTGCAATGTATGCTCTTATTTGGTCATGAAGTGAACATGTCACGAGGTGGCTATTTAAATACCTGAGAACGGGGCTTCTTGAATAGTCAAAATTGTGTTTTTGTATTGGCTTTTCTCTTCCTTCTAAAACACACTTTTCACTTTTATTGTAGATACAGTTGAATAACTGCAATGGTTGTACTAGATTTAGGACGTAGGCATTATTTTATCATTTTATTTTTTGAAAATTTCAAGCAATCTTTTAAGGAAGACTATAAAAAAGTACTGCTCATACTTTAATTAAATAATCCGATATCACGCAGCTGTATCAAACTGCACATTACCCCTTTATAGGTCTAAGTTTAAAGTATGTGATGCAGTTTCTAATGCAATTACTATATGTTTATTTTAAATATAATTAAAGTGTAAACGATCACATTAGAGTGAACTGAATATTAATAATTTAGAAACTAGTTACTGGTATTACGGTAACTTTTATTTGCTTCAGATGATGAAAAATTAGAAAAGAAAAGGGGGACGAATGGAGTTGGATGAGGAGTCTATGAATAACGTTGTCGATGCAGCTATCAGAGGATTATCACTACTGGAAGACAGTAAAATATATGGGGTGACCTTCACGACTCTTTAACGCCGATATCAGGTGGAAAACATAAAGTCTGCTAACTAAATAAAAAAGTGAGAACTCCAGCGGCCGCACTACAATATTTACTGCAGATCATAAAAAATTTAGCTGATTGGATAAAACTATTAGAGAAATGTGATTTCGGACTCACGCCGAAATATATTCGAATCGCGGCAGTCGATTTTGCCGATAAGCATAAAATAGAACTTTCCTGGAAGGACACAGCAGGAAAAGACTGGTGTTCTGCATTCTGCAAAAGAGATAACATTTCCTTAAAAAAACAGAAAAATTGTCAAATGCAAAAGTTGCAGCACTTGCCTAAATAGAGAGAGAGACAGTTCAACTACATTTTAGTCTCTTGGACGTGCTCTTCACGAAATTACGTTTGCATGATAAGCCAACACATATCTACAATATAGATGAAATAGGACTGCCTCTCAACAACAGATCTCCGAAAATTATGGCAGAATAGGACACAAAAGAAGTTCTGGCTTTGACTAGTGCTGAGAGGGGCGAGAATGTGACAGTTAATGCCTGCTGCAACGCTGCACCACTAGTCATCTTCAAGAGTCTGAAGCATAAACCAGAATTCTCTGTTAATTTGCCGCCTGGGTCTATTACTTGTATGAGTGAGGGTGGGTGCATTAACGAAGGGATATTCTTTAAATGGCTTCGCTTTTTCAAGATAATTGTGTACCAGGGAAAGTTCTTCTGATTTTGGATGGTCATCTCTCACATTCCTCACTAGCTGCTTTGGAATTCTCTCTGGAAAATAATATCGAATTATTTTGTTTACCAGCACACACTACTTATGCTTTACAACCATTAGACAGATATATGTTCTAGACCCTCAAGGCGGAATATTTTGCGAGGGCAACCAAATGGCATCAATGAACACCTCATGAAAAACGAGCAAAAGTTCATTTCACTGGAATTTTCACTGAAGCGTGGATGGTCACTGCATCTGTTCTGTTAGAAAGAAGAAAAATAAGCCACGCAGATGATGGGAATATAAAGAAGAGTCTCATTGTTTACAAAAGGACAACTAAACGAAAGAAGATGGACATCGACCTAGATTCGGATTCCAGTCTAGATGACCTGTACCTCTGACTGACTCTGAACACGAAGATACTAAGCGGAAATTTGGATTATGTCAGTGGAAATGGTCCCCCATAGAAACTGAGGGAGAATATAAAGACTATATCCGATTGAAGGTCTTTCCACTTTTCAGCGGTTGCCCTTTTACCAGCCGGCTGCTGGCCCTTCACAACCCACATGTGTCAATCACAGAGGTAGATGATCAACTGCGAGTGTAGGGGTGACATGTGGTTAGCATGTCGAGTCCCCCAGCCGTTATAGCTGGTTCCTCAACCTGGAGCCGCTACTTATTGTAGCTACCCAATTGCCTCACGATGCTGGGTGGGCACCGGTCCCATACTGACCGAAATACCATGAGAAAATTTCTTCCGCCATGGAGACTCGAACCAGCGCAAGTCCCGTAGCTCTGCGCCAAGGCTTCCTACCTTAACCGCTCGGCTACGGCGCGGGACGAAAGGCTATATACAGTGCTAAACGTGTAAGATATGGTACCACGAGTATTGCGTGGATACGAAAGACCGCGAACAATCTCATTGTGACGCTGCAAGTAACTTGTATAGAATGTGTTTCTGATGTTTATTTTTTGTTTTCGTACTTATGTATTGCTTTTATTTATTTATATATATATATATATATATATATATATCTTACTTTCTAATAACAGTTTCATAAAAATTGCACATAATCTTGTGTTTTTCAGTTATCCAAATAATCCCATCAATTATTCAAATAGCCCCGCTGATTGTTAGATACTTATCATGTGGAGAGTAAATCGAATAATTGCATAACTTGAATAATTTAAAAGTTATTGCACCCAACTTACACAGTGAGGAAAACGATATGTCGGACAATGTTACTGTATATTTCAATTCTAAAGATTGTACATATTTTTCCGATAAATTGTCAACAAAGTTGAAATTATTGAAAGAGCCCCGCTGTACCCTATATACATATATAGCATTTTCATGCTAATCTTTGCAGCTTTACTAGAGAGTTATAGGTGTGGTTGCTTCCCGTTGTTTTCCACACCTGTGAAATACGGTGATGATATTGATAAGGATGATGATGATGGCCGGATGATTTTCAGGGACCGTTGGGCCTTAAGGTACGGATACAGTTGCACCATGTTCGTCAGATTTGTATGGGGTTTTAAGGTGCGCGCACGCCACGCACATGCGGCACACCACGATCCACTCATTGTCGGTTTTTTCCACGAACACTTTGATGGTTCGCTGTTCAGATTTGTACGGAGTGTGAGAGGTTCGTTGTTTTCCGCGAGCACCTGTAGTTTTTATTATATGAGTTATTACGGAGTGGTCAGAAGGTGACATATTAACCCTTAAATTCGCAATGTATCCTGTAGAATACATCAAGTAGATTATTTTATTCAATACTTTTAATAAAACAGAAGAAAACGAACGAGTGTACAGTACTTAAATGAAATTAGTGCTTTGCCAATTTAATTTATTTTACCACAACTACAGGGGCATCCCATTATTTTCAACTTCCTACAAAATTCTAACAAATATATTAGTAAACAGACTTACTCCCTGCATTGATGATATTCTAGATCATCAATGTGGGTTTAGAAGAAACAGGTCTACAACAGATAAGATTTTTAATATGACAGATTTTAGAAAATAAATGGGAATATAATGGTACTGTACATCAACTATATGTAGACTTCAAAAAGGCATACGATTCAATTAAGAGGGAAAAGTTATATAGTATCCTGCTAGAGTTCGAAATTCCTAAAAAGTTAGTTAGACTTATACGAATGTGTCTAAATGGTACAAAGAGTAGAGTGTGTGTAGGCAAACAGTTTTCGGATACTTTTGAAATCCAGAATGGGTTGAAGAAAAGATTATTTGATTTTGTACTAGAGTATGCCATCAAATCTTTAGATGATGAAGAAGGCCTACAACTGAAGGGATTAATAAGCTGTACGTTATGCTGATGATATAGTACTATTAGCCGATAGGGAGGAGATACTTAAGGACAACACCCACGCGCTATTGAGTAACACTAAGAAATTAGGACTGGTAGTAAATATCAATAAAACTAAATATATGGTCACACGTAGAAATATATTGTATAATGGAAATGGACAGCTAATGACAAATAAAAGGAAATTTTGAGGAAGTGGCTGAATTCAAATATCTAGGAACAATAATTACAAATAGAAATGAGATGCACAAAGAATTAAACTTAGGCTCAATACTGGAAATGCGTGCTATTATGCATTACCGAGACTTTTGATGTCCCAATTCATTTCAAAAACGTTAAACTGAAAATATACAAAACTATTATTCTACCAGTTATATTATATGGATGCGAAATATGGACTCTTACTTTAAGGGAAGAAAGGAGATTACGAGTATTAGAGAATAAAATACTTAGGAAAATTTTTGGACCAAAGAGAGATGAACAGACAGGTGAATTGAGAAGACTACATAACAATGAACTACATGATATTTATAGGAAGCCAGATGTAATAAGAACAGTTAAGTCTCGTAGACTGCTTGTTGTAGGAAAACCAGGAGGAAAACGTCCTGTTGGTAGACCAAGAATGAGGTGGGAGAATAACATTATCATTTTAGAGATGTAGATTGCACAAGGAATGGTTGTAAAGCATTAGCTCAGGATAGGGATGTATGGAGAGCTTATGTCCGCTCGGCCATGAGCCAACGGGTTCGATAGTGTCAGTAAGTAAGTAAGTAAGTAGAATGATCTTTTATAAAATTCCTTGTAAGGAGATGCCTGGAGGCCAATAGGAGATCAGATGGATATATTTCCGGATATATGGTACAAGAATGTGATTTATTTATTTTCTTCGTACCGGTGTGAGAAAAGTAAACTAAAAAGCAGCAAAGGTTCAGGAAAAGGTAAGTTGTAATATATAATATTTTTTCAATGTTTCATTATTACAATTCGTAAATGCAATTGGACGGCGTTATGCATCAACCGTCTAAGCGCCATTAAAATAATGTCTTATGTCATCTATTGCACTGGCTCATGAAGTACACACTTTTAGCGCCAAATATTTAAATATAGCAGTATTATTAAATAAAAATGCGAACGCCATCAGTCCTATCAGTGGATTCTGTGTTTTGCAACAAACGCGATAGAGACATGGTTGTTTACGCCTGCTCTGCAAAATGGCTATTGAAGGTTTGTGGGTTTCCTATGGATCGGAGGAAGTTCGTTGAAATTAATAATTTCGACGAACGCAAGACGAGCAGCGCGCAAGTGTATACGTAGCTTAAAGCTTCCTGACATTCGTCTTAGAGGTGAGGAAAAACGCCGGATAAAACTTCACCCAGGAGTCTGTTCCGACCGGGAATCGAACCCGGGCCCGCTGCGTGACAAGGCAGCACTCTACCTCGAGACCACACCGGTGGACTATACATATACCCACAAAATGAAATTTCAGTTTTCTTAAATTATTAACCAAATTTAAATCCACAACAATTACAACTATAAATCACTTATAAAAATTTGTAAACAAGTTCAACGAAATTATTTTAAAAATTAAAATAAAAAATCTGACATAATATGTAAATAAAATTATTAAATTCTAAATGAAAGTGTTGATATCTCTAGTACAGTATGCCTATAAATAGCCAGTTTTTTTATAGGGGTGTGGACTTCAAACTACAACTTACAGAAGAGCTGTTAGATCTAGCACCAATGTGAGATACAACTGGCTCTGACATATTAGCATGTTTAGAAGAAACTGTAGAATATATCAATCTTTCATGAAGTTCACCTGTATCTGTAATCACAGATGGGGCACTGGCTATGGTAAGGTGTAGCTTGGGAATGGTATAGTGTCTCAAAGACAAACTAAAAGATCATTCTGGGGAATACATCGCATCATTCATTAAGAAAATCTATGTGCTAAAAGAGTTTTGCTGAAAGAAATGATGAATGTTGAAGTTAAAATAATAAACGTAATCAGATCACAAATAGTTCTTGACAGATCTGGATTGCAAGTATGTGACACACCTTACTTTCGGCGAAGTGCAATGGCTCAAAAGTGAAAATTGTTGAATAAATTCTTCGAGTTACTTGATGAAATTGCGACATTCATGGGAATGATAGGTTCAATAGCCTATATTGTGCTAATATGTAATAAGAGTCCACCGCTGTGGTCTCGAGGTAGCGTACCGCCTTGTCACGCAGAGGGCCCGGTTTCGATGCCCGGTCGGGGCAGTTTTTCTGGGTGTGGTTTTATCGGGGTTTTTCCTCGCCTGTAAGACAAATGCCAGGAAAACTTTAAGGACCAAACGGTCCCCGAAATCATATGGTCATCAATATCATTTTCATTATCATCATCATCATCATCATCATCATCATCATTCTTCACCGGTGTGGAAAGCAAAGGGAAGCTACCACATTTACAATTTCCTAGTAAAGCTGCAAGCATAGCATGAAAATGCTATGAGTGCAGTGAAGGACCTGCCTTCGGGTAGAATTACTATTGATGAATGTAATAAGAATGTTGTATGTGAATTATACCAATAAATCATAATAATGTGATCTGAATGTTAATATTATTCGTTTTTAAACATCTTAATGATGGACAAATTATATTTGAAAAGAAAAATATACGCCTAGACTGGGGTTTGAACACAGGACCTTTGACTCTCTATGTCAATACTCTTCCATCTGAGCTACCTATTCCTCCAATCTAAACACGTATTTTTCTCTTAAACATAGTTAATTCCCTAACCCCAAATGCTACGAGCCGTTGCTACGATTTTTGCAAATGGCGGCTTCTTTATAAAGAGGACTTTTTGTTGGGAATTTAAACATTACTTATAAAGCCAGTAGTGCTTCTTTCGATGTTAATATTATTCGTTTTTAAACATCTTAATGATGGACAAATTATATTTGAAAAGAAAAATATACGCTTAGACTGGGGTTTGAACCCAGGACATTTGACTCTCTATGTCAATGTTCTTCCATCTGAGCTACCTAGACCTCCAATCTAAACGCGTATTTTTCTCTTATACATAGTTAATTCCCTAACCCCAAATGCTACGAGCCGTTGCTACGATTTTTGCAAATGACGGCTTCTTTATTAAGAAGACTTTTTATTGGGAAGTTAAACATTACTTATAAAGCCAGTAGTGCTTCTTTCAATGTTAATATTATTCTTTTTAAACATCTTAATGATGGACAAATTATATTTGAAAATAATGCATTGACATAGAGAGTCAAAAGTTCCTGGATTCAAACCCCAGTCTAGGCGTATATTTTTCTTTTCAAATATATACTGTGATCTCAGTTTGAAACTATTTTAACCTTACTCAAAGCCAGACATGATTCTGTTCATCTAACCCAGTTATTCACTTTTTTTCAATAAAATGTAATGTAGATACATAAAACTAGTCATTAGAGTCTACAAATTTCAGTATCGAATCCTATAAAAAGGATGGTGGGAAATAAAGGTATTTTTCGTACATAGAACTACTTGAATTGTTTAAGAAAAATAATGTGGTGAATTTCAGAAAAAATTGAACAATATTTAATTTAATAACACAACAAATACATTAGTGATAGTAGAACATAAAAAAACTTAGTATAATAGTGCAAAAGCGAAATGAACTGGACTTCAAAGCGCGATTACATTTTTCTCTGATACTTTGGAAACCATTTTATATATAAAGCTAAATCGCATTTTGTGCACTTCACAGATGTCTTTTTTTTTGACAGATTCTGGCACTTGGTCTGTTCCCCTTGTGATTCAATCATATGATCAATTCAGTCATGTCTAGATTCCAAGTTTTCTAGTGGTTATGGACGGCACGTTTTGCAGGCGCTGATCTTATGCTGGATTCAAGAAGAGCTATTGCCAACCTTCTTCTGAAACCAAGATGGTCCATTTACCCCCTAATTTAATTTATGAATTTGCCATGTGTTTTGCTCACAGACATCAATGCAGTGGCAAATAAGTGGAAAATACCACTTAGATATAGGCTGATATTTTGATCCGCCCTATGTACACCCTCCATGTCACAATTGTAAACTTGAAACATATGGTTTTAACATTGAAATTCTCTTTTTATATTTATTTGAAAAACGTCTGAATGCCTTGAGAGGCAACACTGGTGCTGCATTTGATGGTACTGACACAGCGTTATTGTCATTCAAATTGGCAACGACAGTATTTCTGTCAGCTGTTGTCTTAGCTGTCATAAGAACAACGGTTCTGTATTCGCAAGTATTCTTTGTTTTGATCGGACAGTTAGGCACACGATTGTCTCTTATGGGTACCAGTGCCTCGTATACCCCTTACGTTCAGCTAATCCAGGAGAGGAATTGTAGTAAAATAATTATAAAAAAAATACATGATAACGATGTGAACCTAGATTTGCAAGCGTATCAACGTATCGGAAAACAACTGCCTGTCTTAGAGTAAATTGGTTCTTATATTGTATAGGTAAATTTGAATGAGAATCTTGGTATGGATCCATCCAGGTTGCATACCCTTTGTTTGTTGCGCCTACCCATTTCTCGAATTCAAATCTGATGGGTTTTCCCAGAATAAATTGTTTACAACCATGGCAACCGAAGTATGGAATCGTAGCTTCATCTATACTGTGTTTTCTGTATGAGGGAAGAGTTTGGAATTTCCTATTCACCACACTAAAGAGAGGCTGAACTTTGTCAAATTTGTCAACAAGATTCAAATCCTCATTGTCACAACATTGCAAATTTCTCATTTATGAAATCAAACCTATTTCCTGACATAGAATCGGCCACAAGTTCATTATGTGAATCTTTAGTTCCCCCCACTACATTCATCGTCTTGATACGGAGTTGTATCCACTAAGCAATATAATCCCGATAAAAATTCACATTTCTCCATCAGAAACAGCACCCAGTCGGTTTTTACGTGCTGTATAACGATTTGTATTTGTGACAAGGAGTTTGATACTTCTTCATCAAATGAAGCCAAAAATATATCTAGAGGATGTAAGTTGCTACTAACCGAATAAACATTAGGCTAATCGATAATTTGAGTATCTAAATCACATTCATGCCAAATATATTTTGTTTTCAGATGGATAGAGACTCATCGGGTTCGCCTATCAGTTCTTTCAGTAACAGGATATGGGCATACTGATTTCTTTTCAGAAGTCACCCCTTGACCATCTTCTTTTTTACCTATTCATCACTTTTCCTCCCAGTCGCTAAATCCTTATGAGGGAAAAAGTAAAAGAAAACAACTGGGCTTCCTCCATAATCAAATTAATGATGTCGTTCTAACTTTTAATAAGAAGAAAATAACTGAGAGCACACTACAACTCGAGCCTGTATTGGAAATGAGGTAGAAAATGGAGGGGAAAACGTTACTGTGTAAACACTGGACAAAACGTACGTTTTGTATTCGGTTTTGCATGCACGGCAAGACGTACAATAAGACGTAGCGTGTAAACCGGCCTTAACACCGTTCAACAGAGCAGTCGGGTTATTGCGTCATTCTGAAACAGTGCATGAAACACCAACTTATAATGCGGTAGAATGATAAATAATGAAAAGCCGTAAAAGTTTGAAAGACAAAATATCATTTAAATTAACTTGTTTGGTTTAGATAAAAACAACGATTTGTCCCCACTTAAAGTATGAAGAACAAAATCATCACCGAGATTTGCTGTATTTCACGTGCAGGAATCAATCTCATTAGTGTTATATAAGTAATTTTGACTCGTGTGTATCCTCACATTTTCCCACTCACTGTAATAAAATTATTTGCAAATGATGTTTCGCATTAAAGAGTTTAAGTCACGGACGATAGATTAAGGAAACACAAATAATGTGCCACCATTTTAAATCGGTAATTATCAGTATCTCCAACATGAGGCTGGATAAGTTTTCATCAATTTTACAAGTCGGAAAACGTGTGTTCTGTAATGTACTGCGATTTTGAGAGCATTTTAATATGTGTTGAAGATTGTGAAAATAATTGTAACACAAGCTGGACCGAGCGTACCAAATTCATAAACAGTACAGTTACTGTTACCTAACAAAGGATAAGCTTGACAAATATACGGAGCTAGAAATTGTATCGGGGTGAATATACTTACTTAATTACTTACTTACTCACTGGCACTATCGAACCCGTAGGTTCATGGCCGCGCAGACATAAGCTCTCCATACATCCCTATCCTGAGCTAATGTCTTCCAATCATTCCCTGTATAATCTACTTCCCTCAAATCATAGTTAATGTTGTTCTCCAACCTCATTCTTGGTCTACCAACTGGGCGTTTTCCCTCTGGTTTTCCTACAAGAAGCTTCTATGCACGTCTTTCATTCTCCATACACGCAACATGTCCTGCCCAACACAGTCTACGAGACTTGATTGTTCTTATTATATCTGCCTTCCTATAAAGACCATGTAGTTCATTGTTATGCAGTCTTCTCTATTCACCTGCCTGTTCATCTATCTTTGGTCCAAAAAAAATCCTAAGAACTTTATTCTCAAAAACTCGTAATCTCATTTCCTCCCTTAAAGTAAGAGTCCATGTTTCGCACCCATATAATATAACTGGTAGAATAATAGTTTTATATATTTTCAATTTGACGTTTTTTGAAAGGAGTTGGGACATCAAAAGTCTCTGCAATGCATAATAGCATACATTTCCAGAATTGAGCCTATGTTTAATTTATTTGTTCATCTCATTCCCATTTGTGATTATTGTTCCTAGGTACTTGAATTCAGCCACTTCCTCAAAATTTCCCTCATTTGTCATTAGCTGTCCATTTCCATTATATAATGCATTTCTACGTGCGACCATATATTTAGTTTTATTGATATTTACTTCCAGTCCTAATTTCTTAGTGTTACTCAATAGTGTGTGCGTATTGTCCTTTAGTATCTCCTCGCTATCGGCCAATAGTACTACATCACCAGCATAAACTAACAGCTTATTAATAACATTGAGTTGTAGGCCTTCCTCACTCATCCTCTAAAGATTTGATGGCATGCTCTAGTACAAAATTAAATAGTAGAAGAGATAGTGCATCTCCTTGCTTCAACCCATTCTGGATTTCAAAGGTATCCGAAAACTGTTTGCCTACTCGCACCCTAATCTTTGTACCATTTACACACATTCATATATGTCTAACTAACTTTTTAGGAATTCTGAACTCCAGCAGGATACTATATAACTTCTCCCTCTTAATTGAAGCACATGTTTTTTTTATGTCTACATATAGTTAATGTACAGTACCATTACATTCCTATTTATTTTCTAAAATGTTTCTTATACTAAAAATCTGATCTGTTGTAGACCTGTTTCTTCTAAATGCGGCACATTATTTTATGCAAAGCGTTACAAATGAAGTAAAAAAAATTGTCAAAATTTTGTAGGAAAGTATAAAGCCGATGCTCTCCCTTACAAATGTAGAGGAACACGACTTTGTAAATTCCGACGTATGTTACATTTGGAACAGAAAAGTGTTTACAGACCAAAATATAAAGGTTAAAGATCATGATCATGTAACCGAAAAATACCGCGGTGCAGCCCATTCAATGTGCAAAATAATAATATCAAGAACAAACAATTGTGCCATGTATTATACATGATTTATACTGTTCACTTAGTTTCGCGTAAATGATCACTCACAGTTATCGTGTAATATTTTCACAACCACTTTATTTTCTTCTACAAATTTTCAGTGCTAAAATAATCACGATTCTCTACCACAATTAATCTTATTTCAAAGTTTATCTCTTTCACAATTGATTCACAGTCTCATATGAGTTCACTCACTATAATTTCTCTCTCTCGCTCTGTGCGCTCTCTCGCTGCTAAGTCATAACTGAGTGGCCTCCTGCATTCGACACAAATATATAGAGCATGGCAGGGCCAAGGTGTAGACATTTCCGAATGGAGCCTTCTCGATGACGGTCTTCCCCGAACGTAGGGAGAGACACGTGGAGACATCTAGAATAACAGCTGAGAGGTTTCCGCGATTTGCGTGGGTATTTAGACTCATGAGTCGGCGAATCGAAAATATATTTCAACCAATGGGAGACCAACATTCTCGCCTTGCCCGTGTAATTTAATCGTCGTCATTACGATGCGCCATAATGCTCCTTCATTAGGATTCATGGTCTTGATCAGCTCCCTTGTATGTTACGAGTCGATCTAGATGTACCACTTACATTTTTCCTCTGGGCTGGTGCAGAATTCGGTAGACCACATCGTTGATTCTCTTGACTACCTTGTATGGTCCATCCCAGGAGCTCAGTAGCTTCGGTGATTTTCCCCTTGTTCGTGTAGGGGGATTAGATCATACCAAGTCGCTTTCATTGAACCCAGTGGAGTTAGCCAGACTTTCAAAACGCACCTTTATCCCTTCACTGGCTAGTTTAAGGTGCTCTCTAGCGTGTTGATGGGCTTCTCTCAGTCTGTCGGTCAATTCCCACACGTAGTTGGTTGCCGGCTGGTCAGCTTCAGTTGGAGTACCAAATTGGAGATCACAAGGTAGCCGCAACTCTCTCCCGAAGATCATCTTGACAGAGTCATTCCAGTGGTGTCGTGGGTAGTTGCGTGATAGCCTAGGATACTTTTTGGTTGGGGATGGCGTAAACCTCTGGCCATGTAGAGAAGTACCTAATGGCCAGCAACAGGTACAGGTTGCAGCGACCGTTTCTAGAAAATGGCCAGCCACATAGATGGCGATTCTCTCAAATAGTGCTCCCACGTTGTACTACTGAATGGTGACCCTCCTGCGTGTTCGAGGACCTCGGGTACCTGCACAGATGTCACATTTTTGGCACCATCTCTCGATATCACTCCCTTGGTGTAGCTAGTAGAAGCGTCGACGAACCTTGTCTACGATTTAGTTAATTACTACATATCCTCTGGGCACTCCAGCATGCGTTTCCTCTAGCACCTCCCGAATTCAATTTCTGGGCACAATTAGCTGTTCAGGTCTTTTTAGGACGCCGTTCTTGAGAGTTAGGAAATTACATTGGGCACAGTTACTCTTGAAGCTGGTGATGTGGTCAGCTGTCTCTACCCAGGTAGATAGTTGTCCAGATCCTTTATCAAGCAGAACCTGCCCTATGTCGTTGTCTTCTAGCTGCTCCCATCTCGAGGCATATTCAACTCAACCATGTGCAGACTGGGTGGTTACAACTTTGCCATTCCAGTGATTTCACGTTTTTCAACTCTGGTACAGTGATTGCAGTTGTCCGCGATGTGTCGACGAGATAAGGAGTCTGCGTTCGAATGTTTTTTACTTGGCGATGCTCCGAAGTAAAATTGAATTATTGGATTTGTTGGAAAGATTTATCAGGTTGCGAAATCCAAGCAGCCATGTGAGCGGAGAATCAGCAATTCTGAGGTGGAATGCCTGGTCATATAGGCACTTGTGAGAATTTTTCAAGGCGTTCACGATGGCGACCAGGTCTCGGTGGGAGACACTGTAATTCCTCTCGGCCTTGGATAAGGTTATACTGAATTAGGCGATGACTTTCTCCTGTCCGCCTTGTCCTTGGTATAGCACAGCTCTGATGTACACGTTGCTGGCTTTGGTACCAATGATGAACTTCCCATCCGGCGTCGGATATCCAAGAAAGGGGGCAGTGCATAGGCCTTCTTTCAGATTCTGCAACGCCATCTCGGTTTATTCAGTCCACTGGACCGTCCATTTTTCTTCGGTCAGCTGGGTAAGGGGCTTGGCGATATTGAAGTATCCCTTGACAAATATTTTTTAACAGGTACTAAAGACCAGGAAACGACGAAACCTATGTTTGTCTCTGGGTCTCAGTCATGCATGTACTGTCTTCGGCTTCTCAGGATCAGTAGCTACTCCGACGGTTCGGACAATGTGTCCCAGATAGGAAACTTCCCGGTTGAAATAGCTAGCACTTCTTACTATTTAATTTAAGTCCTGTTTGCCGTAATCTCTGAAACACTCTTCGTAGATTGGCTAGTTGTTCTTTGAAGCTTCTTCCTATTACGATTATGTCGTCCAAGTAGAGCAAGAAGGCGAAATAGGTGAGGCCTCTCATGACTGCCTTCAATAGATTTTAGAAAGTGGCAGGGGCACTACTCGATCCAAAAGGCTTAACTGAACCGCCATAACACTTGACCGGTGGATGATGCTGTTTTGTCCGTGTCTTCTGGATGAAGTGCCATCTGCCAGTATCCCGAACATGATCAAGGGCGGAACATAATTGGAATCTTCTTAAGGTGTCCAAGGGTTTCGTCGATTATTGGTAGACGGAAGCAGTCCTTCCTTGTGGCGTGGTTCAGTTTCCTGTAGTCGACACAGAAGCGCGTCTCTCCGTTCTTCTTCTTCACTTGCACCACTAGCGAAGACCAATGACTGTGGGATTCTTCAATGATACCATGAGCCCTCATATTCACAAGTTGTATACTTATTTCCGCCTGCTTTGCTGATGGGCCTCGACGAGTTGGTTGTCGTATCAGGCGGGCATCTTCGGTGTCGATGCGGAGAATCAATGTCTGTTCTGCCATGGTCGTCTTCGGTGAGGCTGAAGATGTCTCGAAAATCGACCACCAGGTTGAGAATTTTGTTCACAAGTACTACGTTCAGATTGCTGGCAGCCTTTTAGAGCAACACCCTTGATACTTCTTATCTGGCGTCTCGTCGTCCATAGTCATTACGACGGTAACAGGCTTAAAGGTACTAGAGTCGTCCCACTAGGTACTACCTCCTCTTGAGTTGTCTAACTAACTACGTACCTAACTACCTCAATGGCACTATCGAATCCGTAGGTTCATGGCTGAGCGGAAAAAAATTCTCCATACATGACTATCCTGAGCTAATATTTTCCAATCATTCACTCTATAATTTACGTCCCTCAAATCATAGTTAGTATTATTCTCCAAGCTCATTCAAGATCTACCAACTGGGTGTTTTCCCTCTGGTTGTCCTACAAGAAGTTTCCATGCACGACTTTCATTCCCATTCGTGCCACATGACCTGTCCATCGCAGTCTGCGAGACTTAACTGTTATTATAACAGGCTGTTTTTCAGTCTTCTCTATTCACTTGTCTGTTCATCACTCTTTGGTCCAATAATTTTCCTACGAACTTTATTCTCAAATACTCGTATTCTCCTTTCCTCCCTTAAAATAAGGGTCCATGTTTCGCATCTATGTAATATAACTGGTAGAATAATATTTTTATATGTGTTCAGTTTAACGTTTTTTGAAAGGAGTTGGGACGTCAAGAGTCCCTGTAATGCATAATAGCACTCAATTCCTGAATTGAGCCTATGTTTAATTTCTTTGTGCATCTCATTCCTATTTGCGATTATTGTTCCTAGGTATTTGAATTCAGTCACTTCCTCTAAATTTCCTTCATTTGTCTTTAGCCGTCCATTTCCATTATAAAATGGATTTCTGTGTGTGACCATATATTAGCTTTTATTGATATTTATTTCCAGTCTCAATTTCTTAGAGTTACCGGTACTCAATAGAGTGTGCGTGATGACCTTTATTTTCTCTTCGACATCGCCCAATAGTGCTACATCATCAGCAAAAACTAACAGCTTATTAATATCATAGAGTTGTAGGATTTCGTCATCCTCTAAAGATTTGGTAGCATGCTCTAATAACAATTAAATAGTGCATCTCCTTGCTTCAACCCATTATGAATTTCAAAAGTATCCGAAATCTGTTTGCTTACACGCACCCTACTCTTAGTGTCATGTAGACACATTCGTATAAGTCTAAATAAGTTTTTAGGAATTCTGAACTCCAGCTGGATACTATATAATTTATCAATTTTAATTGAGTCGTGTGCCTTTTTGAAGTCTACGTATAGTTGATGTTCAGTACAATTAGATTCCCACTTATTTTCTAAAATCTGTCTTATACTAAAAATATGATCTGTTGTAGACCTTTTTCTTCTCAATCCACACTGATGATCTCCAAGAATGTAAAGGAAAAGGACTGTAGTCGGGTTTAGGTTTTAATTTAGGTGTCCACGGATATGGGTTCATGGGCAGTTGTGCTCCGGACTAGATGGGTTCAGGTTTCGGTAGAACAATGGACTTAAATCTCGGGAATCCGTGAGGAATGGATGTTCACTTGGGGAAAAACAGTAGGCCCAGTGTGATGTCTTGTAATTGATGTTCCACTTTTATTGATGCTTTGAATTACATTTGTCGAATTGGACGACGAATTGACGAGAAGGCTGTTGGTGGGTCAGAACTAATAATGGTTATAACACTCAACCAAGCGATGTGACTTATCTACCGGCACATTCGCCAGTCGCGACTCTGCTCGCAACCGACTACTGAACTGCCTAACTAACTGTCGAACTAACAGAACTGAACTCTAACTAACTAACTAACTGCTGAACTGACAGAACTGAACTCTAACTAACTAACTGCTGAACTGACAGAACTGAACTCTGGTTTCGCTAAATAAAAATATTTATTAATCCCGAGTGGGCCGGCATTAGTCCCTTCCACCAAAAGTCTTATCGTCTCACAAACATTTTATATGTTATACTAATTTTGATTGGTAAATTTTACCTTAAGGGCGTTATCGTGGGTGTTAAAATTAGAAGTTTGTGGCCTCGTCCCCTCCCTTTAAATTAGTTGCCTCATAATATAAAATTTCCAGGGTTGACCAAATGGAGTTTCCTTTAAGGGCGCGGCTATCTACTGTCGGCATCTACCTTATGCCGCAAAGAAGTCACCCGCTGTTAATGACATGTACTCGTTAAAATTTGTTTGGGGATAACTCTTTCCACAAGTTACCTAGGAAAATCCAATTGCTAGTTTGTGACTTCCCAGCCTTTTGTCAGAAGTTTTTGAGCTTAGCATTGTTATAGCAAGTTGATAATAGTGCAGTCTTGTAAGTACTCTTAACAAAAGAAACTGCAGACTTTTTCCCCATTGTATAAGGGCTTACGGATCCATTGTATGATGTTTACTAATTTCGTTCGCTACAATAGCAAGGGTCCAGGTCTATGACTGGCGCTAATTGCTTGGTACTACTGTTTTATTTGTTGCTTATTAGATTATTTTGTGGTAGGTTATATCATTTTAATTTTGTTACTATTGAATTCCTCTTTTAATTACAATTAGTTTGAGTATAAATATGCCCTACTTCTGATAATAATTACGGGTTCATAAATTATTCACCCTTGATGAAAGTACTTATTTATTTAAAATAAGAGGCTGAGTGAATGACTTGTCACAAATGTCATCAACATAGGGAGTAAGTCTGCTTGCTAATATATTTGTTAGAATTTTGTACGAAGTTGAAAGTATTGAGATGTCCCTGTAGTTGTTGCAATCAGTTTTATCAACTTTCTTATAAATTCTTACGATAATCGATTCTTTCCAATCCTCTGGAAGAGCTTCTTTTCCCAAATCATACTAAGCAACCGTCGTATCTTGTCCATCATTTTTTTCTCCCAGTGATTTTATCAGTTCTGCTGGGATCTCCTCTGAACCAGATGCTTTATACATCTTCAATTTCTCTATCGCCATTTCAACCTCTAATGCACTTGGTTTTGCGGCTAGTATTTCTGTGGTCTGTAAATTATCCTCAATATTCTGTTATTTATGCACACTTAATAGCTGATTAAAGTAACTTTCCCATCTATTTAATATACTCCTGGAATCTGCAATCATATCCCCATTTTCATTCCGAATTATGTTTGTTCGAACCTGAATCCCTTTGTTCTCTATCCTAATTCCATGATATAATTTTGTAATGTTCCTATTTTTTTGCATTTATTTCAAGATCATTATTCTTCTATCTCAAATATTCCCTCGTTTTACTCTTTAGTAACCTGGTGGTTTCCTGCCTAATACTACCCAGTTGCTCTTAATTTACCTCATTTGGCTCGTGTAACCATATCATTTTTACTAGCTTTCTTTTCTTTACAATGTCGGCACATTCCTGATGAAACCATTTCTTGTTTTGCGTCTGCTTTAAATAACCAATTCTTCTGATGCTGATAGTTTAATAGTATCTCTTATAGTCTCCCATTATTGATTTATATCAGTTTCTTCTTCATTTGTCACATTGCCATTTGAAGGTTCCAGTACTTCAAACCTATTAGCAATTTTGATTTGGTATTCTTGCCGCATTTAATAATTTTTAAATGTTTAATTAAAATGTTTCAGAAACGTCTTTAGCATTTGTTCCTCCCATAAGCGATAACTGTTGTCTGATTTTCACCCTGATCAGAAGATCACCCTTAGTTGACACGATCAGAATTTTACTGAGACGACTTCACGAGCTTGTAATAAGGCTCTAGCCACAAAACAATCCACTTTGGGATTTGTTCCGGCGTCCAGTAGCATGTCTCTTCGGGGAAGTCCTTACGCCTGCGCCGTAACCAACATCTCACGACCAGCTGAAATCACCTTCTACTCTTTCATGATCATTGTGCAGACTGATCTCTGGCCTGCGTCGTTGAACAGGATCTTACCATGGCCGAAACTGAGTCTCGTTGTCTGACGTCTACAGTAAAGTTGTACATGCTCAGAGCGTCCAGGCCTAATATGTCGTTCTCGGCATCAGTGCGCATTTCGGTCGCTCCCATGACGACGAGCACTCCTCATGGCCATCTGTGGATCCATCTGTCGATTATAAGTCCCTCGTCGTCCATGTTGTTCACAGCGTTCAGAATAAAGCGAGGGGATGATGATGATAATGGCGCCGGTGGCCTCCTCCTCTTGCCGGCTCATTTTAAATGTCCTGGTCCTCTGCATTCCCATGGTCGCAGACCGCCTCAGATGTCCAATTCGCCCTCAATTTCAGCAGGTCGATCTTCCGTGCCTGCGACACTCGGATGGTGGTGAGCGTCGACCCTCGGCGTCATCTGCAGTCAGCTGTCTCACTCGCGACGACGTCGACAGGTCGAGGTAGCGTGTGGTCTCCTTTGCCGCCTCGAGACGCAGTGCCGCATTCAGGGCTTTTTTGATGGTATGGTGTTCTGCCAGTAGCAGGTATTCGTTAATCTCATGGTCCCTTACACCGCTAATAAAAGCAGATGCCGCCTCCCCGTCGATGAACGTCGCTGGGAGTCCAATGAGGGCCTTGTGGGCTTGTTGTTCAATGGCCATCAGTATTCTTGAAGCAACTCCGCGACTCCGCTTGGAACGGTCTTTCAGTTGGGTGCGGTAAGCGGCACTGTGACATGATGACCGTAACGATTTACTTCGGTCTCCGAAATGTCCTCGACGTTACCCTCCATTTTTCGCATCCATATAGCATAACTTGTAGAATAACAGTTTTATATATTTTCAGTATAACGTTTTTTTTGTCAGTTAAAGGAGTTGGGCGACACGAGTATCTCTGTAATGCACAATAAAGACGTACGCGATTTCCAGAATCAGAGCCTATGTTTAATTCAGTTAGTGCATGTCATTCCTATTTGTGATGATTGTTCCTAGGTATTTGAATTCAGGCCACTTCTTCAAAATCTCCCGCGTTCTTGATAAGCTCTCTATTTCAATTATATAAGGTATTTATATGCGTGACAATTTTGAAACATATTAAATAAAAATCATCATCATTCATCATCCATGCCTAGTATGAGGGCCGTGTGGCCTGTTACGGTCTCAAAGAGATTTCCATCGAGCGCTTTGTTGGTTGGGGAACCACGATCCCAGCTATTATTTTGCCTTCAGGGGACAGTAAACAAAGAATGGCTTTTAGAATTCTATGAGACGGCATTCGTTGCAAAATAGGCTGTTCCAGATTGACGCGTGTTGTTCTTGATGTGGTGGAAGAATGGGTTCTGCATTGATCTGATCGCAAGATACTTTCCTTCTATCTTTTATGGTCCCACTTTGTAATACAGCCTGCTGTACTGCGCCTAAAATTGCATCTCATTTGCTGTTATTCGAACTTTCACACATCTTTCTTCGTATTTTCCATCGCTTCACTACCTTATCTTAATATTGGTTTTGTGGGATAACCATTTAAAGCCTCAATGTTGTGTCGTCTCTGTACTAAAGATGGTTACACTATTATCCCCGTTGTTTTTGTGAAATTTGTGATTGCTCTTTCTTTGATATATCAACTTCATCTTGAAATGTTAAATTAATAACCCAAAATACTCAAATTCATTTCCTCGTTCTAAAATGTCATCATCCAAAACAATTTTGCTAGGTATAAGGTATTTCCCACAAAAGGCGATCACTTTAGTTTTCTTTGTGTTGATTTCCATATTGTACCTTTTTGCAATTATATTAAAACAGTGTATAGAATATTAAATAAAATATAATTTCAAAATAATGCTGCTGAGACATTATTATGTATGTCAGGAAGAAAAACAATGAATTTTAAATGTTCTATTTAGTTTTTTCTTTTTACCAGAATTGCAATATCGATGCACTGTGTCATCACGTTAAAAAAATTGCTAATAAAAGTTCAGTTGTATGAATGGTATATTAAAAAATAGAGTACTTTAAATATATGAAAATATATATTGAATAACATAGTGATAAAATTTTATTTCTATGTCAATTTATTGATTGTATCCCGCCATGAATTAATAAATATTTCGAATATAGACACTACAATCATTTTTATCCCCTTTCTAATGCATTGCCATTTACAAATTACTTCTATATGCTACCCATTGATGTTTTCAAGTCACTTTCAAACATATTTCTGTATATTCTGTTGGAGGCCAACTTTCCTTGAGGAAATGCAGTGATGGAATTGATGACCACAGGGGAAAAGAGAGGCAAGTCAGTAAATGTGATAAAAAAAACAATGAACGACATATTCATATATCTTGAGCAGTGTATTTTATTTTGACTACATTACGTAGCAAAAGTAAGATATTTAATAGCGAAAATTCACCTACAGATAAAGAGGATGGTAAGTCTATACTAAACAGGGGAAAAGGAAGCAAGTCATTTTATTCTAACTCTTGCAGTGCAGGTGCACTGAGTAGTAGAATTGTATTTATTCTATATTGTGTATGATTTGGAGGAGAATTACATGTATATATTTTTCATTATTGTACTTAATATGTTGTTTTACTAATAATATTGTGCAAAAAAAGTGAAAATAGGAATCACATACTTTGGAAGTGAACAAGTGTGTTCAAGTGCAGTGTACCTTAAGAAAGCAGTAAGAAGAGGATGAAAGTTACTAACAAAAACTCGAGATCTCAGACTAATGAAACTGGAGATTCATAATTGTAAGTTAGAGTGTTTGAAACGTATTGATGTAAATCAATGAATTAACAAATTCAAAAGTGTACAGTGTTGGAGGTATAAACTTCATACCATGATTGCTTTAATTACATCCCCGAATATTAACCAGAGGAGTTCAAGAAGAAATGAAGATGATGCTCTCCTACGTACTAAAAGTTTCAAGTACCAGGTAAAAATTTCAGATCAGAATGAAGTAAAAAACAGAGGGAAAACGCCCAGTTGGTAGACCAAGAATGAGGTGGGAGAATAACATTAACTATGATTTGAGGGAAGTGGAGTATACAGGGAATGATTGGAAAGCATTAGATCAGGAAAGGGATGTATGAAGAGATTATGTCCGCGCGGCCATGAACCTACGGGTTCGATAGTGCCAGTGAGTAAATAAGTATATTATTTGTCGTATCTGCAAATTTTATCTATTTTGGTGAAACCAGCCCTAAACACGAGAACACGTTTAACGCTTGAGTGTAATATAGGCACATTTGATTGATTTCTCGAACAGAAAACATCTGTATCGAATTGTCCTTTGTTTCGAATAAAAAATTGATGAAAAGTTGTGTCTTTCATGTAATCGATTAACCTACCGTTGGCAACACTCGCTTATTTTCAGACACATCACTAAAAGACGCTAATTAACAGTAATAAAAGAAAACAAGTTAGTATGTCGTCTGTCAAATTTCGCCTCCCTGCTAAATGTTTTATTATCAATTTATTAATTCATTTTGGCCTTGGGACGAGAATTTTAACATAATTTAAATTTAAACTAATATTTGATAACACAAGACATTGTTGAAAGGCAAAGGGTAGCGTAACACGGAAATATATAAATTCATATGAAAAATCTGGTGTACAAGAGTCGCAAAAACTAATTGTAAATTAATTTGTAGTAAGAAGGATTTGTGACTTTTATTACAAGGCGGCTAGAGAGGATAAGTTACGTGTTGAGTTTCAGAGTATTTATTTTGACTATTTAACTCATGCCCAAATGGGAGTCAATGACCAATCGCATTTCAATGATTTTTTATATTTACAAGCAATCACAGTCGTGTTTCGCCTAAAATTTACCAACTATAGTTTATCATAATAAAGAAAGTACCTCCTTTTTAACATTCTGAATACGCCATAAGCATTTTTTTGCAGTGACTGACTCTCTAAGAAATATGGCTACCAGATTGTATATATAGTGCATGAATGTCAACACGTAGCGCATACGAGAGAAAATATAAAAACATTTGTAACAATTTATTATACCACAAAAAAAAGAAACCACTGTTTGCACTTTGTTAAACGAATTATTTTCCAGGAATTGACGCAGAAAAATATAATTGACATATTTACATCATAGGACATCAGAAATTAATTAATACCTATAACGTTGGTTATAAATTTCTCTACTAGGGTGCATTCTTACAACATTGCGATCTTTTGGCAATAAATAATATTATGATCTGGTTGCAGTGATCGAACAAAAGAAGCAAATGAAGCGTACCAATCGTTTCTCATTTGTTTCCAAACATCGCCGTTTACATTAAATATATAAGTATTTTAAAATAACTATATTTAAATAATGATTTGTGAGTAAAAAGCTTAATTTTATTCGTTAAATAGTCCTAACAAGTGTCACTCTTGATTTCCAAATTCTCTAGATAAATTCACGACTCACTTCGTGAGTCATGAATTTATCGATACATTAAAAATCACTCTTGGCATTACTTATGATAATTAAATCGTATGTAACAACCTTTGTTGCGAGGAAACAGAAACTGCTGCCATTAGAGCGTAAATAATGACACCACTAAAATTTTAGTTTACAGCTTAATCCCCACACAAGTGTGCGATTTTGCTGAATAATGAACTCGATATTACGTTTCTGGTTAAAATGTCACATTCCGAGTATCGTTGCGAAAAAAATTCTTAAATTTTGGTTTTGTGGTAAACTCCAACCCGAAAGGTTCGATTTCGCTAATTTGCAGAAAATGTCTTTCTCATGTTATTTCATTGCAATGTACTGAGTTTGATTATAGAAAAAACATAATTTTTGCTGTTAGAGTAATTTTTATATTTTTGCTTCGGGTTAACCCCAACTCGTTCTTACTTTTCTTAGTTGGTTGTTACATGCCGAATTTAGTTGCGAAAAATTGCGGATGTTAGATTTATAAGAGTTATGCTATACAAATTTTATTCATCACCATTTTTGTTGCCTAGTAAGTAGGATCGAAAAAGATTTGAAAAAAATAATACAAATAGTTTTATGGGTACAAACTCAATACCTATATTCCTTCGGAATTCGATAATAGTTAGCAATGAAATGGAGTGACCTAGGTGAATGGATTGAGACTAGTGAAATAATCCTTAAATGTGTTGAGGAGATGTGGATGGTTAAACTGTGTATAATGAAAAAGTTATAAATAAATACGTGACAAGGCAACTTATAAGAACAGGCGCAATTGAAGTGGTTGCTGCAACTATCAGATAACAGTGCAGTGCAAAGAATTACATTTTGAGTTTGACGAATCGCCTCGATCTTGGTTAGTTTTCTTGAACATATATTCGCTACTTCTCATATCAAGTAGGTACTCAGATGTCCACATCAGGCTAATTGGACTCGTTCCAGACCCTATACTAAAAGAGAACTCCTGGGATGTTAAGATATTCTAATCATTACACCATAGAGGCGGTCCTTGATAAAGAAATTAATATAAATAATTTACTTTATAGTTAAGATGCAATTATATTGATACAAATTATACAGAGTGGAACAGAACGATGAACAAATTTTCACAGGTTGTTCATGGATGTTGGCTGAGTGTTTTGATAGAGAATCACGTACGTTTTGGAGTAATGTGTTGTTAATATGTTGGACAACATGATGAGTTCTGATAGAATAAAAAGGCACATTAAAAATTGATCAATTAATACCTGGAATAGGTACTGCAAAAAATAATAATCTGCAATACAAACAATACAAAAATGCATTATTAATGAAACAAATATCTAATATTAAAATTTATCACATCTCACTCAATGACAAATTAAATTTGAAGAGAAAATATATGCCTAAATCGGGATTGGAACCCAATATATCTAGTTCTTTAAAATTAGTGCTTTAACATGTTCATTTAAGCTTTCTCTTATACTAATACGATTCCCGTGCGCAAGGTAGCAGTGAACGTTTGTTGCACTAACGGCATCTATAGTCCGGCCACTGTATCTCCGGTTTTGAAGTTTAGGTTGCATGAGTGGCAGAGGGAGAAACCAGCCCTCTACTGCCAGTAAGAAAATAGCTGAGTGTGAGTGAGCGTCTGCTACAACCAACAACTGCACTTGACGCCGCTAGTAAGTTTGTGATTGCTGCGATGTTGTCGGCTGTATTTCTGCTAACCGCGTGGCTTCAGTTGCTCTTTGTTTCAGTACAGAGTGTATTTGTTTGTTGTTTAGCTCTTGTGATTAACTGTTAACAGTCTGTTATTATTTTAATATGGCGAGTGGCTCATCTGAATCAAAAAAGAAAATCGGCTCTTATAAGAGTCAAAGCCGAGAATTTATTTATCGGCTGCGTGAATATTTTGAGAAGGAGCGAGACAACGGTGGCCATTGATTCCTGTTACGAAGGTTGTAGAGAGAGTCTGTGATGCTTTGAAGGTGGGTAAAACAACTGTTAAAAGTGTTACAAAATAAAAGTGTCCATCTGACTTTAATACGCCATTGGCAGCGCTACGTACTCCCGAAAAATAACGATCACGTGGAACAACGCTGGATAAATTTCAGGAGGATCCAATTAGGCAAGTTGAACAATTGACAATTACGTTAAATGCAGACAGCAGTGACACCAGTGGTGAGGCAGAAAATAATATATACGAAGATTGTTGCGTCTTTCCTCTTGATTAACAACGATAAAGGTAAGATTTTTATTTTAACGATACATGAGAAGGTTTTTTTTTAAATAAAAATTATGTTCTTTATGCATTTAACATAGTTTTGAAGTGATGTATGGAATAGTTGTTTTCGTGAATTTATTGGAATTGTGAATATTTTCGATAATAGTGTGTTTCGGGGCGATAAATGAGAAATCTCATATTTTTGTTTCATTTTCAATTTCGCGTAATAAAATGAGCATTTATTTCTAATATTTACGTTCTAGATAAACAGAAAGTGCGATGATTTAATATTCCGCGTGGTACATAAAGCGGCACCTCCCACTAAATATCCATATCGGCAACACTGTCGTCAAAACTTCAGAGCCGTAGACTGGGCGGCTGCACTATCGTTGTCCAGCGGCGTAGATGAAAACATAGTTATCTGATCAATCTACATTTTATATGATATAATAACTATGTATAAACAAAATTACCGGGATCGCAAAAATAATAATAAAGTAATAAAACACAATATAACATATGAAAAAATGACAATTGTGAACAGTAAGTATAGATTTATATACATTTAAATATAACACCATTTCACGCAGAAGAAGAGGGATTTTCAGTTATTCCAACATAGACGCTAGTGTTGAATACGTTAAACATCAGAGAGGGAAACCTTTGAAAAGTGGTGGGAAACAAATTGTTTTAAATTTATTTTGTAAATTGAGCAGTGGCGTGCGGTGGTCACAGCAATTACTCCAGCTGTATGACGAAAATATACTAGTATCTTATGGTTTAAAACAACTTATTTTCCTAATTGTTCAGTTTATAAATAATATATGCATTTGTTATTGTAAATGGGGTTTCGAGAAACCTACCATTATAGTAGAGTATATAAAAAAAGAATACTTCACAATTCATATTCATGTATGCACAATTCAATTACATATGCAGTGATACTCACTTAAAATGGGTCTCTAATATATATTATACAGTTACTCAATTCCATTTTTAGCAATTTGACAAATCATATTTATCAGTATTATTAACTAAAACTCGTGAAGCAAATTCATACCGCAATTGATAAAGAAACTAAGTGCCGATATTAAGTTATTTCAACTGTTGATTTCCACAAATAATATCAAATACACGTTCGCAAGCATTCAATTGTTGATTTATTCAATTAGATGGTATAAGGTCCATCGCTGTGGCGTAGTCGGTAGAGTCCCTACCTTCCACTCCGGCGACCCGGGTTCTATTCCCGGCGGGGTAAGGGATTTTTAATAACTCAACCTTGGGACAGGGTGTGTCGTGTCCTAGTTGTACCCACTGGGTTTAATTGCTCTAAAAATTAAAGCTTCTTAAATTAATAGGTTGCTATAGCTGACAACGTATACCATGTAATTTGATTTTATATTGTTGTTGTATGTTTTGTAAAAATATAACATACAATGTTATAAATATAAAAATATTAATTCGAAAAATTATATTATTGTGATACTTGTACTTTTCAAATCGTTTTAAATCAATTAATCGCATGTATCGTCTCACATCAGCAAAGGAATGCATCATGAATCGATAAATCGAAACTTCATTCGACCTATGGTTATAGATTAAACTTGTATATTTCGCTTTCGAGTTGTGACGTCAGGCCCAGCTAGCTGGTATTCAATGACTTCGTCACAAGCTTCGTCTAGCGTAGCGATAACACACCAGTGTGGGTTATCGATGGTTTATCAGTCTCACATCGAAAAACGCATGCGTGAATTCATCTGTAATTTAGGGTCAGTTTCACCAACAAAGGTAACTGTATTACGCCAGTTTTCCCTATGTATAATGCATAGCTTAAACTGGCGTAATAAGTTACCTCTGTTGGTGAAACCGACCCTTAGTAGATGGCGTTAGTAGGGGTAATGTGAACACAGGAAGCTCTGTCAAGCCGAATGCGATAGATGACTTTTGGCAACGGCGGGAAATTTAATGTTCACGCGTAATTGATTTCAATGAAATTTGGTAAATATATTGGTTTATTTTTATCTAAATTATGAATATACTAATTACCCCAGCAGTGCTGGGGTAGCTGGGATTGAATGCACGCCACTGAAATTGAGTGTTACATTTTCCAGGACGTAGTGAATTTAACACCTGAGTTTACTGGCGTTTCTTCAGCTCGAAGTGAAATTATACAAAAATGGCATTTATCTACACCAGGTATAAAACGCAAGAGAGAAAACCCTGTAAAATAAATAGGATGTGATGAGTTTGTTAGAAGTGCAGTGCGTCGCAAAGTGCATCATTTTTATGGAAGAAATGAACCTCCTACATTAATAAAATATTGGCTTCTGTTAACAGTGATCCTGAATTACCAAAATAAAAAACAAAAACAAGTTTGTATACTATTCTCCGAGAAATCGGGTTTGAGTACGTAGTATGAAAGAGAAAAGATCTAATTGGTGACGATATATTGTTGTGGCGTAGAAATTATTTGAAGAAAATACGTGAATACAGAAGTCTGAGTAGGAAGCTGTATTTCTTCGATGAGACATGGGTAAATGAAGGGCATCCTGTGTCTAGATTGCGGGTAGACCAGAAAGTGAAATCAAAGTAACAGGCATTTTTGTCAGGATTAAGTATTGTACTGAAAAATCCTACTGGGAAAGGTAAGCGCCTCATTTTACTTCACATCGAGAGTGAGGGTGATTTGTGGAAGGGGGTGAGTTCATCATGGAGTCAAAGAAAACCGTAGACAATCACGAAGAAATGTCCGGTCAGGTTTTCATTAAATGTTTCAGAAATATTATGTCCAGCTTTTGCCAATTAGTGTGATAATCATGGACAACGCATCTTATCATAGTGTAAAATTGGATCGAGTTCCAACCAGGCAGTGGTTGAAGAATGATATAATCGAATGGATGAATGATAAAATAATTGGTGAAAGATGAATTAATTCAGAAATTAAATTAGCCAATAGTGACAAGAAATACGATAAATTTGTTATTGATTCAATGGAGGTAAGGTAAGTTTCCGATTCATTTTTTCTTCTTCAGAATTCTTCCTTGTTGTTCTTGACTTGTCCCTACTATCAACTTTTTTGGCCATCTCATTTTGATTCCAAAGGCATTTCTTATGTACATTTGGTCGTTATTCAGTACCAGTCTCCACCTAGCATGATAAATTTGATAGCTATGAAGGAGCAAGTACTCCGGGAGGGACTTCACGCCGTGGGTCCCGAGTCTGAAGATTTTCAGGCTCGTAAAAGATTCTTAAAACTGAATGAAAAGGCCTCTAAGCAAAATTTACCGAATTTTCCCGTCCTAGTATTACCTTGGTTTCCTAGATGTCAGTATGAGGCGGAACGCTGACCACGGACCACTCAAATGACATCTGTACGAAAACAAGTGTAACTAAATTAGTATGGTTCAAATTCTTCCCTGTAGGGGGAGAGCGCCTAAATTTCTGTTAAGGGAACATAGGCTTATAAGATACAAGAAGATGAAATACTTATGAAATCAGTATGACCAACTTTGCAATTAATTTCAAAATATATTTTAAGATATGAATGTTCACTCGCTTCATTTTGTTAGGTTGCGATGGGACAAGTTAGTGTACACCAGATCAGATTATTAAATAATAGGCACGTAATTTATTTTGTTCGGTTGTGAAGGAGCATGTTAGTGTACATCCATTTCTTATAAACATGTACGTAAGGTTGGTTATACCAATTTTATAGACATGTGGTTTCATCTGGCGAGAATTCCATAAATGCTTGCACATGCACACTGCTATTCTATGAAACTTAGAAAAATCATTGCCCACATCACATTTGCACATATCGGTCTTAAACTTAAACATGTAATAAACCAAAATAATTTGCACTAACATTATATTTCTCCTTTTGTCTAATTTATTATTATTAGGAATTATTTACGTTCTGTATGGCAAATGTAGCACAAAACATTCCACTTCTAATGTATAAACTGGCTGAACATTACCTTATCCTTGATTTTCAGATTATTCTTGTAAACTGTAAATTACTCATCCTAACCTTGTTTTAATATTATTAGTTTGGCTGTTATTTGAAAAAGATTATTTCCAAGATTTATTAAAACTTCATGTCGTTTGTGACAATGCGTGGATTTCTGTTCTCAAATTTTGAATCCACTAGAATAACGTAAACAATTTTAACATATTCAGTAATCAAATTTGCATATTATTTCATTTAAAAATATGTTAATCCATCTTGTTCTCATATGTGGATTAATTTAAATCCAATTATAATCATAAATGTAACCATGACTATATTAAGAACACATGTTTTCCAATGTGTCATTTTTAAATTGTTTCCTGACGTCAATATTATTAAACTACAGAAATTATTTAATATATGTACGAAATTATGTTTGAGTATCATTTCACATTCACATACGTCGATGTTAAACTTACAAAATTCCAACAGAAGTAATATGCTCTAACTTTATATTTGTACCTTTAGTGTAGAATAATTTGTTAGGTCAAGATTAGCTGGGTTAAGTTTTAATATTTCTTCATAAAAATTAACTCACCTCAATATTGAGGAGACTAAAGCTAAGAATCAGCCCAGAGAGATTAAATGTGACATTACCTAAGTTTCACCAAACTGAATTGTTTGTTCATTTGAACAATTCAGATTGAGTGAAATCCTAGGTTGACAACACTTAAATAAGGATAAGTTCTCCATTAAACGCAGTGATAAATTTTTCAAAGCCCCAGACAGACACCATGCGCATGCCCAAACAAATGCGATGCTGCCAACATATACACAATATTAATTAACCTAAAAGCTAACCTAATGTAATTTAAGCACTCTTACCTATGAAAGAATGTGAAGTGAAATTCTGAAGTACATACCCTATGTTGGCTGCACTGGAACATATATTGTGTATATTCGTTAAATTCAATATGCTGCCACGTCTTTATGTTACATGTACAGTTAAATATTATAAGAAAATATATTGAAATAGTCCACCGCTGTGGTCGCGAGGTAGCGTGCTGCCTTGTCACGCAGCGAGCGCGGGTTCGATCCCGGTCGGGGCAGTTTTTCTGGGTGAGGTTTTTATCGGGGGTTTTCCTCACCTGTAAGACAAATGTCAGGAAAACTTTAAGGCGCAAACGGTCCCCGAGATCATATGGCCATCATCATCATCATCATCCTTCACCGGTATGGAAAGCAACGGGATGCTACCACACCTATAATTTCCTAGTAAAGCTGCAAGCGTAACATGAAAATGCTATGATTGTAGTGAAGGACCTGCCTTCGGGCAGAATTACTGTGGATGGATGGATATTGAAATAATCATTGGAAGAAAATGTAAAATTTATTGTAAATGGTGATAAATAATTTGAGAATAAAACCCTGTGCGCATGCGCGTGGTGTCTGCCTGGGACTTAGAAAAAATGTCACTGCACTCAATGGAAACTTCAGCCCTTAAGTAATATATAAAATTACTCCGTTTGAAGCTTCCTCCCTTCTCACGCCAATGGAACAGACTATACACCTTATTGTAACTTTTATTTTATTTATAACGTGGAACACGAGATTAAAATACATGTGGGTACAGATACAAATTGAAATGTTCTTTGTACATTTGTTGCTGATCTATGTAATCACACATACAAGTATTCAATTTTAATGTCTGTCTTCAACATTTTTTATCAACCAAGTTTTTTCATTGAAGTGGAGCTGTTTATTTACAAAATATATTATTCTCTCAACGTAAGGCAATTTAAAATATGTCGTAGTTCACTGACGTTTACACATAGAACTTATCATAACCACTGTTTTCTAATAACAACGGACTTGCATCATTAAGACATATTTTTGTTGTCTTTGCATAACCAAACAGCTCTCGTTGCTCATAACCTAAAACATAAAAATGCCATAATATTAACTACATTATCCAATTTCACATTAAAGAATTCAAGTTAGCAACAAGACTATACTGTAGGCTAAAATAATCATTAAAAAAAGTTATAACTTTAAACAAATTGATCTCAAAATTACAAAAGAATATGGATTGAAGACATCTACAGAGAAAACAAAAATGATGGCATTTCAAGGTGTAGATACTGTCAGAAGTAAAATTGTACTTGACAATAAAATTTTGGAGCAGGTGAATAATTTTACATATCTAGGATGCAATATCTCATATCAAGAAGAAAGGAATGTAAATGCAACAACATCTATTTTTTAAAGAATTTTAGGGTTAATAAATTATATCTTCAAACCACAGTTAGTCCAAAAACATTCAAGACTAAAAGTGTATAAAACACTAGCTCCTCCAACTCTTTTGTATGGTAGCGAAGTATGGACGTAGAAACAGAAGGATATACAGAGACTTAGAACTGCTGAAATGAGATACCTTCGGAGGACTGCAGGATACACACTACTAGATCACAAAAAATGAAGACACCTTAGAAGAATTACACATGGAACCTTTAGAAAACAAAATTTCTGATTTTAAGTCAAGATGGATGCAACATGTTCATCGAATGGAAGATCACAGGATACCCAAACAGATGTTAAGATATGAACCTGCAGGAAGAAGAAGACCAGGACGTCCACTCATAAGACTTCTGGATTGTGTTTCTCTTGAGGCCGAAACAGGTTAACAAATGGCCAAAATTCGTGATGATGATGATGATAAAAGTAATGCAATATTTTATTCAATGCAGAAAACATTACATTATTTTTAACTATACTGGTTAATTTAGAGGTCACTATTCAAAACATTAAAAAATGATGGGAAACTTACCTGAAATTTGTGTCAAGAATAGTATACGTGAAAATCCACATCTCGATGCTGAGGATAATAATACCAAGATTTCCCCACATCCACTTATTAAAATAACAGAGTACACTTTTTCCGAATCTTCTTCCCTCCGTTCATTTCCTTATATCGAAACACATTTTCTTGATATCCTTTAAAACGAAGATAAATACAAAAATGTAACCGCCATATTGATGCACCTCCATTCAGGTACGGTCAAATAAACAAACATGGTGGATTCATCGAACGATGGTCGAGACCAAGTCATCGGTAGCTTTTTCGAATTGAAATTAGAAACCAAAAATGTTGCGATCTGATCAAAATTTGAGAACAAGAATCCACCCAATGGTATTAATAAGCTATTAGTTTATGCTGATGGTGTAAAATTATTGAGCGATAGCGAGGAGATACTATGGGCCAACACGCACACTTTATTGAGCAATACTAAGAATTTTGGACTGGAAGTAATTTTCAATAAAACTAATTATATATATATATATATATATATATATATATATATATTCACACATAGAAATGCGTTATGTAATGGAAAAGGACAACTAATGATTAATGAGGGAAATTTTGAAGAAATGGCTGATATCAAATATCTAGGAACTATAATTACAAATAGGAATGAGATGCAAAAGGAAATTAAACATAGGTTCAATTATGGAAATGCATACTATTTTGCATTACAAGGACTCTTGTCACATTTCCTTTAAAAAAACGATAAACTAAAATAAACTGTTATGCTCCCAGTTATATTATATGGGTGCGAAACATGGGCTGTAACTTTAAGGGTGAAAAGAAGATTACGAGTATTTGGGAATAAAGTAGTAAGGAATTTTTTATGGGCCAAAGAGAGATGAACAGACATTTGAATGGATAAAACTACATAATTGTGAACTACATATGTATAAGAAGCCAGATATAATAAAAAAGTTAAGTCTCGTAGACTGCGATGGGCAGGACATATTGCGACGTATGGGGGATGAAAGAGGCACATAGAAGCTTCTTGTAGGAAAACCAGAGGGAAAACGCCCAGTTGGTAGACCAAGATTGAGGTGAGAGTATAACATTATCCATGATTTGAGGGAAGTAGATCAAACAGGGGATGATTGGAAAACATTAGCTTGGATAGGGATGTATGGAGGGCTTATGTCCACTGGGCCATGAACTTATGGGTTCAATTGAGACAGTGATTTAGTTATAATAATAATAATAATAATAATAATAATAATAATAATAATATGATCGGTGTTAAATTACGTATTTTGAATTTAACTCTTCAGTTTTATTAACAGTGTTTGGTTCAATTTTACACTAAATAAGAATTAACAGCTTTGTGTCACCCAAAGAAGGTGAGAAAATGTTAAATCTATGCTTTCATTTGTTTGTTTACTTGAAACGCATTATTTCATTATAACTTTGTCATGTAAACAACTATGACTCTTACATGTCCATATATGGCCATGTTTTGTATATGATTTTAATTTGCGCATTGTGACTCCGATATAACCAGGGCTGAAAAAAGTATCGGTATCAACGTAGTAACTAATTTCTATACATATTGTTTACAAAATGCGTGTCTTTGTCGAGCGTCTGCACTGCCTGCTCGGAGCGGAGTGTGCGTATGTTTGACTCCCCTCAGTAACAGACCTGTTTATGTGACGTGTGGTTGTATCAGAATGCCGAAACAAAAATTGTGCAAAGATGAGTCAATTCTTACACAAAGCGGGCTGTATTATATACGTATTGTTTATGAAACCACTCTGTTCGTTGTTATGGCTCACGCATTTCCGGGCGGGCCATATTAACAACACGTTTATAATAGTTCAAAATTACTGCAACATTATACAGTATTGTTCTTTCTAGATATTCAATAATGACAAAAGAAAATACGTCCGATGACAGTCAGTTGAACAAAAGGGGTAAATGGACACAGGAGTCATTATCCAAGGCCATCCGAGAGGTAAAAGAAAACAAGGTTACCATACGTCAGGCTTCAGACCCACGGGCATATACCCCGTCAACCCTTTGGCAATTCCAGAAGAGGCATATGCACCCAGCCTACCAACGAATCAACCTTATGATCAAGGAATTCTTCAAAATAATGAAGATTTTGATAACCCACAGCCGGGAGTTTCAGGACTCTCAAGCACATGTCAGAAATCGACTGCAACAAAGAAGCCTTCTAAACGTCTTCATCAAACTCCGGAAGCAACTACGACTTTTCATTTGAAAATGATGTTTCAGATGTCATCGATTCAGTACCTACCTATGTGAATGCTGAAAATGAACCCTCAACACCTCTAAAATCTAACAAAATTCGCCGGGAAATTCATCAAGAAAATCATCAGGGCAGAGCTCATTTAGTGACTTCTTCCCCACACCTAAGAGGATGAAGAATACAACCACTAACAGAAAACCAGCTATCAACTCGCGTGGAGTACATTAGAGGAAATAACTGTTTTCAGAGAGCAACACCAAGAAAACGGTAGCTAAGCTCACCAACACCAGCACCAAGATTAAATCCCAAAGAGCTAAAATAACGGGGGCTAAAGGAAATCCCAAAAATCTACCAATCTAATCTCTCAGGTGGTACTGCACAGTTTGCAAAGAGGACGAGTTTAAGGACATGAGCCCTGTGTATAGGGTGTAATAATTATGTTCAAGAGAATGCGTGGGGCTGTCCAGAGAAGAACCTTTCGTTTGCCCAACTTGCGAATGAATCTTTGTTTTCCATAATTTGACATAAGTTATATAATCTTGAGTTAATTATTTGTAAACTGACTTCATTGATATGTTGTAAACTGTTCTTATTCATACTGTACCTTAAATCGTTTCCATTGTATATAAATTACATTCCTGAGTAAAATTTAACCAGTGTTTTATATGGGGAAATAAGTGGGCCATACCACATACATATGTTGGTGTTATGGTCCAAAGGTAAGCTTTTGGGAAACGACCAGTTTAGCAAATTTAACATGCAAGTACAATAATTACTTATTTTTTGTAAGAAAGTAAACATATACAAGAATATAATACAAAGGAAACCAAACAAATTCGGGCCAAAATGGCGGCTGTAAAAATTCTCAAACGTTAAGTGGGCCATAACACCCTCAGTTACCTTAGTAGTAGTAGTAGTAGTAGTAGTAGTAGTAGTAGTAGTAGTAGTAGTAGTAGTAGTAGTAGTAGTAGTAGTAGTAGTAGTAGTAGTAGTAGTAGTAGTAGTAGTAGTAGTAGTAGTAGTAGTAGTAGTAGTAGTTCCCATCACACCTCCAAGGATCATAGGGGCTCAACGGAAGATCCCTTTTTACACTATTCCGCCAGGAAATTCTGGGTCTGGATCTTTCTCTGGATATTCCTCGGGAATTCCAGTTTAGTTAAAATGATATTGAAAGTACAAAATATGAGAGAATAATAATAATAGAACTAGAATTTGATTATACATTATATTGTCTAAGAAAGTTTTCTGTATATCACAGTAAAAAAGGGCAAGAAATTCCAGAGACGTGTCCACAGCCGACACGAGAGAGGGTGAAGAATAGTGTCATGTTCGTTGTAAAGGTAGGCCCTTATGTTACTGTGCTGTGAAATTATTCATTATTTTTAACTCAGTAACCTCAGTCTGCCATAATGTAGTGAAGTACTACATCCTATAATCATGCCCGGCTAATATCAAATCGGAGTGATGATATGAGAAGGACTGTGATAAATGAGGATGCTGGTAGATTAGGCCTAACCCGCCATTAAACGGACTTATGAAATGAAACGAAATAAATGGCATGAGTATGGAGAAGTGGTGGAATTACTACGTTTTTGACAGGGGAAATCGGGATGAACACTGAACAAAATGTGTCCTGGCTTCGATTCGTCCTCCACGAACCTAACATCGAATGTCCGAGGCGCGAATTCGAGAACTAGAGTTGGAGGGCGAGTGGCTAACAAGTTGCACCACATTGCAGCCATTGTCTTAATATGGATTTGATTATTAAAAGAATTAGTGATAAGACAACGGAATTGTAGGTACAATTTTCAGCCACCTTTAAAATTGTTGGGACTTTTTAGGCTAATAGGACTATATAGGCATATATATATATATATATATATATATATATATACATGGGAAAATAGCAGTTTGGCATTCCAACGAATAAAATCTGCCTGCGAATAATATGCAAACTGTGTGTAAGCTGTGATGTGATTTAATTAAGACAACCACATTCTTCCCACATGCACCCGTTATAGTAATTTGATACAAATTTCCGGTGTTTCACATACGGAATGAGTTCACACCACTGCTAGTGTATTCTGCATTCCAAGAACAGCAAACGTAATGTTTAATAGCAGGTAATTTAATACAAGGTTTTGATAGATTCACAAATCGCATCCGAGATAATTTAAAAACATTAGAAAATACTAAATGGGAAAGGTAAAGTAATCCCACTACAGGGCTTATGAGACCCTTTAAATAGTAGAAGGTTAAGGCGTCAAACATTACAGACAATCGGTTCAAGATATCAGCGGAATTGTCAAACCTACGTGACTGCCGCCTTAATTTACAGAACATAAGTTTGGTTCCCATTTTTGTTTGGGCATGCATCGACCACAAGCCCGTTGTTCTACCATAACATTTAGGCCAATTTAAAAATATTGACCCCATCGGGAACAGAACTCGTGACCTTCCAGTTTGTAGTAAATTGCCTTAACCAACTACGCTACGCCGTGCCCCTTCTAGAGATAAAAAATTAACATCTTCCATGAATGTACCGTTCAACTGCTGAGGTCTAGCAATGACGTTATTACCGCAGACACAGCAGATGTGGGTTTCATTATCGAGGCGTGGGATACGTAAAAGTATTTACAAGGGAAAATATAGATGAAATAAGCATCCCTTGTGGATTAAAAAATAGCATCGTAACAATGACATATTTAGTTTATTAATATACTTCAAAGGGGCGAAAGGCTTTGTCTCCGCTCTCCTTTAAAATCCTGAATAAGCAATAATAATAAGTGCCCAGTCCTCTCTACGATGAATTAAGTTTGTAGTCCAAAAAAATTAACTTTTAAAATATCAACCTAGAACACAAAATGTAATAAAATGGTTAAAGTGTCCCCACAACAGGCTTTAGAAGACCTTCGGGCTGGTAGGAGGTTATATTCTCATCTTTCTAGATAATCGGTTCGAGATGTCAGCCAGATTGAAGCCCTGTGTAACTGCCGACTTTACCTCAAATGGAGTCATTTCCGTTAGAAACCGAGTCGAAACTTCGTGGCAATAGTGCCAATGAAAGGTTTTGGCTACTTTAAAAATCATGCCCCTTCGAGAATGAAATTCGTGACCCTCCAACTTGTAGCTACGACATGTCCTACAACCACGCTACGACATATCCTACATAACGAATAATAATATGCTATTTAAAGTTGAGATCAGCAAGGTGGAATATTTTGTCCCCTTTATTTTTATCTTGCAAAGCAAAGCCATCAATATAGGATTGAGAATAATAAGGGAATGATGTGTGTACGATGCTGTTCCCACATATGGCAGTAAAAATATGATTTTCATCAACAAATTATACTTACCCTGAGTTATATGGCATTGCTAGTCAGAAGAACACTTTAATTTTAATTTCTTTATGTTTACCTTCTATATTTATCTCATTTAACCTATTTTACACGCATTATATTAGCTTGACCTGCATCTATCTATCTATCTATCTATCTATCTATCTATCTATCTATCTATCTATCTATCTATCTATCTATCTATCTATCTATCTATCTATCTATCTATCTATCTATCTATCTATCTATCTATCTATCTATCTATCTATCTATCTATGTAACGGAATCTTTCAACGCAATTTTCACCCACTTAGAATCATTGGATCGACTTGAAACTTTGTATACTTGTAAAGGACCCGTGACAACACAATAATTTCATTTCGTTTTCCAAAATCCTGGCCACAATCATCAGAAAATAAAAAAATATTAAAACTAAAATAAATATTAGTTTTAAAAAACTAAAACAACACGCTTTATTAGAAAATCGAACTAAAAAAATGAAAAATAATTGTAATTTCCAACACGCTTGGGATAAATAATTTTACCATCAAAAGCGTGGGGTGCTCTTTATAAATTAATATATTTGATAATGAACAGATATTGGTAAAAGTAAAGTCTCTAAGAAGAAAATGTAAAAATCATAAAAAGCACCCCACGCTTTTGATGGTAAAATTATTTATCTCAAGCGTGTTGGAAATTAAAATTATTTTTCATTTTTTTAGTTCCATTTTCTAATAAAGCGTGTTGTTTTAGTTTTTAAAACTATTATTTATTTTTTAGTTTTAATATCTTACAGAATAAGATTCGATACTATTGTAGTATGAGCTAAAAGTAATACTCTTCTAAAAAAAACTCCCAGCCGAATTTGAACCAGCGACCTATGGATTACTGAAATTATATACTACTAGAGTTTACTGTTCTGCCAACAGCTCTTAAAACAATTGACTAAAAAGTCGACAAGTCCGCAACCTATTATACAAGTTTTCATTGTTTTGATTTTGTGATGATTCTGGCCAGCATTTTAGAAACAAAATATGAAATTATTGTATTGTCACGGGCCATTTACAAGTATACAAAGTTTCAAGCCGATCCAATGTTTCTAAGTGGGTGAAAATCGTGTTCAAAGATTCCGTTACATAGATACAAAAACACTTTTTTTTTTATTTTCTGACGATTCTGGCCTGGATTTTAGAAACGAAATATGAAATTACCGTATTGTCACGGGTCCTTTACAAGTATACAAAGTTTCAAGCCCATCCTATGTTTCTAAGTGGGTGAAAATCGTGTTCAAAAATTCCGTTACATAAATACAAATACACTTTTTTATTTTCTGATGATTCTGGCCAGGATTTTAGAAAATAAATATGAAGTTATTGTATTGTCACGGGTCCTTTACAAGTATACAAAATTTCAAGTCGATCCAATTATTTTAAGTGGGTGAAAATCGCGTTGAAAGATTCAGTTACATAGATAGATAGATAGATAGATAGATAGATAGATAGATAGATAGATAGATAGATAGATAGATAGATAGATAGATAGATAGATAGATAGATAGATAGATAGATAGATAGATAGATAGATAGATAGATAGATAGATAGATAGATAGATAGATAGATAGATAGATAGATAGATAGATAGATAGATAGATAGATAGATAGATAGATAGATAGATAGATAGATAGATAGATAGATAGATAGATACAGGTCAAGCTAATATAAAGCGTGTAAAAATAGCGTCTATGTATCTATGTAACGGAATATTTGAACAAGATTTTCACCCACTTAGAAACTTACAATATATATAATTTCATATTTTGTTTCTAAAATCCTGGCCAGAATCATCAGAAAATCAAAAAAATGAAAACTGTTATAATAGGTTGCGGACTTGTCGACTTTTTAGTCAAGGTTGGGGTGCTTTTATAATTTTTACATTTCCTTCTTAGAGACTTAATTTACCAATATCTGTTTATTATCAAATATATTAATTAATGTGGATTACCCCACGATTTTTATGGTAAAATTATTTTCTTTTTGTTGATAACTCTAGTTTTATTCTATATGTGTTGGAGGTGATTTTATTGTTGGCCACTTTAATTTTATTCCAAGCGTGTTGGAAATTCAAATTATTTTTCATTTTTTTAGTTCGGTTTCCTAATAAAGCGTGTTGTTTTAGTTTTTTAAAACTATTATTTATTTATGCATGAGGTTAGAACCATCGCGTTCTATCAGACTTTTTTTTAAGGAGGTCGATTTAAAGTTCTGAACTAAATAGAGTATAAGGGCTGTGCAGTAATGCTCAGACTGCGGGGAAATAGTACGGAAATAATATATTTACATGCTTACAAATACTGTTCGACTTAACTGCAGAACTGAAAAAGAGGGAGTGCGGCAATTACGTCACAACCATAGTATCTATAGTTAACAGCCAACATAACCTAACTATTAATTTCAATGATTAACAACAAGGTGAATTAATACAGTTGTGAATATGTTAGTTCGAAGTATGTACCAGTTTCCAGAGCAAGCAGACTATACCATGTACACACATCAATAGGCATCAATAGCTTGCTGTCTGTCTTGACATTACCTGAACCAGTTGCTCGCACTTCGAAAACAATACGTTCGTTTGTTCCGTAACTTCATATCTCGGTGGTATTTTCCTGCAATCAAGTAATTATTGAGCTACTTAGAACTGATAAGTATTAAAAAATGAATGTTGATTATAGAAACTACTCTTAAGACCATTTAATAAGAAAAACAAGAAATATAAAACATGTAGATAGAACCTTCTGGTTCTAAACTCGCGTATTTCAATGTCTTCAATATTTCACACTTTTGGATACGTATACAGGAAACAATTACCAAACCCAGACCTTTATGAAAAGCAGAAGAAATTGTGTCACAGCTTGGCAATAAAAAAAACAAAATTCAGTGCTAATTACATTCAATCTTGATCGTATATCTCCCACTAAGCAGACACATGTTCTGCTCTTCTACGTGTTTCACCAATCAGCGTCAACGCCCGTATCAAGAGATCATGAAGTGTAGCTGCTTCGCGTAGACTGCCGTATATGTGGTTAAAGGAAAATTCTCTGCTAGGACTGTGATACAAACATACAAGATATACAGTATATAAACCAAATATATTAATAGAAGGGTGAAACTTTTTCCTGGCTAATGCGTAATAAATCAACAAACGCATAAATGTATATGAAGCTGTATTATCTTTTATTACATCAATTTATAGCATTATTATTAAAACGCGGTACTGCACACACAATTAAATGTATACCGGTAGCTAAATAGATACACCAAAATCAACAGCATGGAAGATTGCTCTGAGTGTCCATTTCTTCGATTTTATGAAAATTCTGTAATATGACTTTCATTGATCAAAAAGATCAACTCCACCCAATGCCATGGTTGTAGAGTTTCACAATCTCTAGTCGATCAATAGAAACATATTTATTTTGTTTCTTGTCCCAGCGTTCAACTTTGTCAGTTTCTCCTTTACCAACAAAATTTAAACCTAGAACAACAGTTTTGTTGTTAACCCATTTAACCAATGATATGTCATCTGGGTTGCAAATTTCTTCTGAAAAGCCTCTTTCCTTCTTCAGTGCCTCCTTGTCCGGCATTAGAGGAGCATTAGCAAAACGGTAGACTCTGAGAGTTCCAGCAGCACAAATGTTTTCTTTCTTCAACGCTTGCAAAAGCTTGTATGAAGAAAAAATATCAAATTATATCTTATGTCCCATTTCTTGACTTATTCCCTGGGCTAGCTCTAGACCTACTGTTGGCCCCTGCCCAAACGACTTCAACAAATATTCTTGAAATTCAGTTGATGCTCCCTGATGAAGTATAAAATCGTAAACTTATATATTCTTACCACATAATATGTACACGTAACAACAAAAAGAATGAGCCGGTTGAAAAACAGGAGTCCCTGTTATGGCCCACTGCGCATGATCGAAAAGCTTTAGCTGTAGTTCATGAGTAACGCATTGCTAAATGTTTAAATATGCTATGTTGGGTTTTAATCGTCTTAAATAGTTAAATAACAGTGGAGGAGACATATTTCTAGATATTTACTAGTGTTCGGCAAATACAATATTACTCATATGCGACATTTCAAATAATGTTCAACTCTCGTTCATAGTGTAAGGGTATACAAGACAAATAGGATTAGGCGACTAAACCGTTAAACCAGTTACCAAAAGATTATGTATATGAGAGCCAGGTTTCGAATCCATCATCAGTGATTTTTTATTAATTTGTATTTTCACAAAATACATCCTGTAATATTTAATTCCTGCACGTAACCTACGTCCACTTTACACTATGTTAAGTAATATTCCTGCCTTCGTAAACTCTATAACACTATTTACCTACCGGTATAAATTTAATTGTGTATGCAATACCACGTTTTAATAATAATGCTATAAATTGATGCAATAAAAGATAATGTAGCTTCATATATTTATGTGTTTATTTATTTATTTATTACGTATTAGTGAGGAAAACGTTCACACTACAATTAAATATTTAGTTTATATATGTCAAGCCCAGCATATTAATAGTCCATAGATAACGGGCAATAATAATAATAATAATAATATAATAATAATAATAATAATAATAATAATAATAATAATAATAATAATAATAATTGTATTATGTTATCATTATTATTATTATTATATTATTATTATAACATTATTATTATATTATTATTATTATTATTATTATTATTATTATTATTATTATCATATAAGAATTATACACTTAGATATTGAGACAGTAGAGATAGCAATTGGAAGTTTAAAAAATGGAACGGTCTGTGGGGAATAAGGAGTACAGCCAGAATTGATTAAATATGGTACAAGGAAATTATTTGAATTGTTAAGGAGCCTTTTTGAGAGATGTCTAAACGAAGAAGATGTACCAGTAAAATGGAAAATTTGTGTTGATATCAATCATTCATAAGAAAGGAAGAAAGGATGAGTGCAATAATTATAGAGGAATCACCGTAATGAATGTTTTTAGCCAGATATATGGAAAAATATTCAAATACTATTTGGAATAAAATTATAAACATAAGGAGAATGAAGTACAAGCAGGCTTTAGGTCTGAGAGATCTACAATTGATCACATATTTGTGGTAAAACAATTGATTGAAAAGAATAATAACAACCAACAAGTTCATCTCACATTTGTGGATTTCGAAAAGTCTTATGACACTGTACCTTTACAAAAGTTGTGGGAAGCATTAGAAGATATGGCTAGAAACGATACAATTATTAATGCAATAAAAAAAATTGTATAAAAATCCAGTATCTAAATTTAAAATTCGAAAATATATATCAGAAGAAATTAAAGTAACAAAAGTCCTTCGTCAAGGTTGTAGCATATCACCAACATTATTTAAGATATTTATACATAAAGCACTGTCAAACTGAGCAAAAAATGTTCAGGAATGGGAGTACCAATTGGAGATAGATCAACAGATACAATATATACACTGTTATTTGCGGATGACCAAATAATAATTGCTCAAGAATATGAAGACATGGAGTTTATGTTCAGAAAATTATTGGACGAATACGATAAATGGGGTTTGAAAATAAATTTAGAAAAAACATTTTATACGGGATGTGGAGCCGAAACCGAAGATTTGATATTAGAAGATGAAAAGGGGTATATTAGCGGATGTGAAGAATTTGAGTATCTGGGAGTAAAATTAGATAAAGAGGATAAACAAGAAAGTGATATTTAGAACAGAATAAATAAAGGTAGAGCAATAACAGCAATGATAAATGGAGTCTTATGGAACAGATATATAACCAGGAAAAATAAGTTACAAATTTATAATTCAATAGTAAAAAGTACTGACACATATGGAGCTGAAGTTTGGAAATTCAACAAAAACTTATGTCGATGGAAATGGATTTCTTGAGGAGAGCAGCAAGATGTTCAAAATTAGACAAAATAAGAAATACTGTCATAAGAGAAAAAATGAAAATTGGTTATTCAATAGTAAATTATATACGGTATAAGCAATTAAATTGGTATGGGCACGTACGATGAATACAAGAAGAAAGATTACCCAGGAAAACATTGGAATGGTGTCCACCTGGAAGAAGGAGGAGAGGAAAACCTCGGATCTCGTGGATGCAGGAAATAAGAACTAGAATGAGAGCAAGAGGACTGGAGGACATGGATTGGATGGAGAGAGACGAGCGAAGAAGAAAAATAGAATTTTAGGCACCGAAAGATGTGTAAACATTAAAATTTTGTACGTATATAAAAAAATATTATATTATTATTATATTATAATATTATTATTATTATATTATTATATAATAATAATAATAATAATATTATTATTATTATTATTATTATCGACCTAGATTTAAATAGAAGGATGGTGTAAGAAGAGGTATGGGGGATCTAGATCTGGAAGAAGAGGAATGGTGAAGTTAGAGAAGGAAGGAGAAAGAAGGTAACAATTTAAAAAGCTTTGGGCATAGGAATATGTTTTATTACATTGTAAACCTGTTTATAAATAAATAAATAAATAAATAAATAAATAAAATATTAATACTTTCAAAAAATACTTTTTTCTTTAAGAATGTACAGGCAGAATAAAATAGAAAGCAATTTAACAATTAAAAAAATTGCTTCATCGGTAATCGAACCCGTGACCTCTCGTATACGAATCTAGCCACTAAGCTCTGAGTTATGGTTTCGCTAACATATATTGCTTAAAAATGTCCTTAAAAGGGAAGAAGGGAAACGTATTTTAGCTCTATTATGCAATTAATTTACTCGTGTGAATCGCGCGTTAGAACTTGTTGCCAAGTGTACATTTTGATACCCCATGGAGTAGGTTTGCCCTTTACGTACTGTTTTACAGAGAGTTGCTCTGTAGGGCCGGTTGTACCAACTCAGTATAAGTTCTGAATACATGCTATCTCAAGTATTCAGCCAAAATTGCGTTGTACCACGACAGTATTGCACCTTAGCCGGAGCATAAACTCGGTAGACTTTCTACGGTCATTCGAAGCCGATTATTGTGAAATACTCGAGTTAACTTTCCAAAATGGCAGCCAGAAACATGTCTAGAAATTTATTTCTGGATTCTGATAGTGACGACGAAGTATTATACGATATGTTTCTAAAGACCCGGAAACTCAGACAAATCAGGGGAAGACCGGATCATATTGAAAATTACAATGATGAAGAATTTTTCGTCCGCTTTCGCCTTGATCTCATCAGACATCGATTAGAACATAAAACGAAAAGGTAAGATTTTAACATTTTTCGTTTGTATTTTATTATTTCCACAATCATTGTTTAATATTTGTAGGTGATTATTTAAAACATTTTATTATTAAAGAGGTATGAGCATGAATTAGCATTAATACTCGTACTTGAACCTGTAGCTTCATTAGATAATACTGTATAATACAATGCATTTTTATAATAGGGGTAGGAGTTTAAAAAAATAATCTTCTATGAAAGTGTGCTTTTCAAAGTATAATTGCTTTTATTTTACACACTATAATTTAACAAAACATTGAAGTGCAAATTTTGAGGTTATATTATAATGCCATTAAATTAAAATCTTAATTACAACGTTGGTTATGCCATTGACTTTAAATAAAAAATGTGTATTATGTCGTGTGCCATAACCTTTTTTCTAAACTATCATAAAATTGATAAATTGTTATTATTATTATTAATCAGGATATTATCAGTAACATAACCATAGTTTTTTCAACATTCTACAGAAAAATCTCAAGGAGACCAGTTCATCTTGAAGAAGGTATGGAAGATTGTTTCGTCTGGTTTCGCTTTTGAAACGAAGCAATTACGTTCAATGTGGATCTGATCATACATCGATTACAACAGAAAGGTAAAATATTTTATATTTAGTAAAAAAATTAATAAAAAATAGTCTTCTATCCAAGTGTAATTTCTTAGGCTATATGTTACATACCCACAAAAATGTAACAAAAGAACATTGAAGTGTTAATTTTGAGATTATATTACAGTGCCATAACCTTAAAACTTAAGTTACAGTAGTGATTATGGTATGCATGTTCAATATGCAAGGTTGATTATGTTGTACTACCATGGACCTCTAAACTTATACTTAATTTCCAATTTTTCAAGCTGTTATTACATTGACACATTATTATTAAAATGCACTGGCTATTGTATGCCAAGAGACCACGTATACTTATTTTGGCTCAAGTTTCCATTAAGTGCAGTGAGATTTTTCCTAAGCCCGAGACAGACACAACGCGCATGCGCCAACAAGGTTTTATTTTCAAATTATTTCCCACCATTTACAACAAATTTTACATTTTTTCTAACAATTACTTGAACACATTTTTCTATGATATTTAACTATATACGTAACATGAAGACGTGGCAACCATATTGATTTTAAGGAATATTCTATGCAACAACAGTGCAGCCAACATAGGTTATGTACTTCAGAATTTGAGAACTTACTATTTATTTTTGGGTGTTGCATTCTTTCACAGGTTAGAGTGCTTAAATTATGTTAGGTTAGCTTTTAGGTTGGTCTTTCATAAGTTAGAGTACTTAAATTGCATTACGTTAGCTTTTAGGTTTGTTAAATAGCATGTATAATGTTGGCTGCATCGCGATATTCCATAGAGTAAACTGCTTCGCGTTTGTCGTGCATGCGTGTGGTGTCTGCCTGGGACTTACGTACTCCTTCTGTCTTTACTAACTTTTGTACTTTTTTAAACATTTTCGCTTCCGACTTCACTCTGCTAATTAACTTCAAATTTGAATTCAAAATTTAAACTGGTGCTACTGTATTTTACAGGAACCAGGGGTTCTACCTATTAAGGAGGATCAAAATGGATTGCTCACCGCCAACACTTAAGTGATGGCCACAGAGCTTTCCATCTATCTAACATTTTGCAACAATACTTATAACATTTTTTTTACAATTATTAAATATTTATCTCCATACACAATTATTTCTTTGAAGTATGCAGAATCATTGTGCACATGTGTGAACGCTAGAAGAACTTATACTAGATGGTGAAGATATCTGTGAAAATTGGAATGACCAACATTCAAAAGTATATTCTCAGAAAAAGATGTTGGTTGGTTGGTTGGTATCTAATGTCGAGCACTTGATAATGAAATCATTCGCTCTCTTGCACTCCAATATTTAGCAGAAAGGCTGGTCTCTTCTACAAAAGCTGGACAACGGAGGAGATGGTTTCTTTCCATATCCTCATTTAAATTGCAAAAAGGGCATTTAGGTGAATCCGTTATGCCAATTCTGTGTAGGTGTTTATTCAAGCAGTCATGTCCCGTTAGCAGTCTGAATGTTGCTACTGCAGATTTTCTTTGTAATGTAGTAATGTCAATGGCAATTTTCTTAAGTTTACAAAATCTTTTATATCACATCCAAAAATTTACAAAAGTTGTAATTCTATGTGACTCCAAAGCAGCCATTCTTGCTATAACACGAGACACAACACCCAAAAGCATCAAAATTATCGAATGTCACAAAATGATAAAACATTTATCTCGTCTACATAAAAAAGTTGTACTTCAATGGATTCCGGCCCATTGTGGAGTGACAGGCAATGAAATAGCCGATTTTCTAGCCAAGAAGGGTAGCAAAATTGTTTCAAACCCAACTTCTGCTCCAGTTTCCTTTCACTCTATCAAAAGAATTATCTCAAATAAATACATCAATAAACTCAGAAAAAGATGTTCACTCAGTTCATTTTGTAGGTTCTGATGGGACAGGTTAGTGTATATCAGATTAGTATATGCTTCATTAAATAATATGCAAATAATTTATTTTAAGTTAGGAAGGAGAAAGTTGGTGTATATCCATTTCTAACAAATGTTTGGGGATGTATTGAAGTTTGGTCGCAGCTACATTCTTCCATCTAGTGTCAATTCTTTAAATTTTCTGTAGAACTTCTTTGTGATTCCATCTAGTGACAACTCTATAAACTTATGCTCATGCACATGTTTCACTGTAGGACACAAAAATTAAGGGAAGGTAAACTAAAGTTTTTCCGGCTCAACTGCACTTCTACAAGCACTTGATTTTCAGTTATATTGTAAACTATAGCTCTTCCTCTATATTTACTAACATTACTTAATATTTTAAACTTTTTCAAACAATTTTTATAACATTATTAGACAATTTTGAAGTATATATTTAAATATACAAATCACAATATTATGATACTGTTATTCAATATTGTAATGCTGCTATTTTCTCCACAGAGTATATTACCTAGTCTCTAATTTTTCTATTGCTGTTTTGGGTTATCGCTGGTTGGATCAATATGAGGGAGTGATAAGTGAGTGTACACCCATTTTTAATAAACGTTTGGTAATTTTAATATTATTAATATATTTTTTAAACATAGATTTGGAGATTTATTACAAATATTGGTCATTTAAATTTCATTGCGACGGATAGTAACCGAGGATGATAATCGATATGTAGTTTGATTGTGGGTTATCGCTGGCTCTATAAACTCTGGCGCATGCGCACTGTTGTTCTATAGGACTTTGAAAATATTTCACGCTAGTTTAAGTGCAGTTTTTCCATTTTTCCTACATAACAGTTGTGTGGATGCTCAAAGCTTATGAACTTACTCGATAGATGACGAGTATCTGTGCTATTGGAATAATCAATCTTCACAATAAGTTCCCAAGCATGCTTTTAAAGAAAGGAATAATTTATTATTTGATAATCTAATTTGGTGTACAATAACTTTTCCTTCTTAACCAAACAAAATAAATAGTAGTTATATTGTGAAAGATTGTCATACAATAGCACAGTTAGTCTTGCCATATATTGACAAAACCTTTTGCATGCACATATGCACTACAGCTCTGTAGAACTTAGAAGAAATGAGTGAGAGATTTTATATACATAGATAAATATATAAGAAATATAAAAAAAATGTTTTAAGAATCGTTACAAAATGTTAAAACAGTAGGAAATGTTAGTAGAAATGGGAAAAGTAAATAGTGTAACAGTGTCATATTAATGTTGTATGGTATAGCATAGTGGGTCATAAACTATAGTTCAGCCATCATAGATTTAAGCAACTTTCATTGTATATTTGATAAATGGTGACCTTTATTACAGCATAAGTCAGTTTTGGAGATTCTATGCCTCTAGTCCACCTGCATTAGTCACTGTTCAAACAGAATAGCCAACTTTGCCTTATGGTGCACTGCAAGTTTGCGTACACCAATTAGTTTATTAGATAATATGGCTTCCCATAAAGAAACCTCTAATTTAATTAAAAGCGAGTTAATAAGAAATGCCATAAATATAGCAACTTAACGTTTGTATGCAATTGCCCAAAATGTTGTATTTGTATAACATGGTCTGGTATGAACTGTGAAAACATTATATGAGAATTAGAGGTGAGTTGTAATCCAATACATCCATAATGAGAATAATGAAACTTGTTAATACAGTAATCATGAATAAAATAATGTGTACCAGTAACTGAAAGGGAATCAAATTACAATGCATAAAGTAATGTAACATATCAATTGTTGCTACACATTATGTTTTTCTTGGAACATTCTTTTTTTAATATAGCAGAAAATAAAAATTTTGCCCCTTAGCTTATGACGTCTGAGAAATTACAATGTTATTAAAGTAGTAGAATCCACTAAAAATATTATGCATTTGTTCTATAGTCTATATTTGATGGTGAATAAATATTAGTCACTTTTGATTATCTGATAAAATCATAAACATTCTTTTTTTTTTTCTAGAAGGCTTGCTGGGATATTACATCGCTTCATTCCCGAATGTCACCGAAGACTTGGACTGCATGCACATAAAGACCAGTTCTCCAGGATAGTACAATACTGAGGAACATACAAGGAATAAAAGTGTATGATGTGCAGTTAAACATTTTAGATATTATTGTTTAGTTGTTTCTTCACTCACCTCATACTTCTTAACTCCCAAGCAGACTCGAGTTTCTTCACTTCATTTGTGATATTCTCAATGTTGTATTACATTCACAACTGATGTCCAATGGCCTCCTATCCTGCAGACTGACCTCCGCGCCATCTGATGGCTGACCGACGAACTTCCAAATCAATCCCCTCTCCTTATCACCGGGTATTTCAAAATTCATAGTTGTGTTTTTATTCTTGCATATATAATTTTTTTCCCAAATTGTGAGTTCCTTCGGTTTTTCCAATTGTTTAAGTAATTTTGTTTTGGTTTCTATTCTGTGTTTTTCTGACCAGGCATCTAAAGCTATTGCAGATTTTTCTGTTTCTCCATTTTTAACATTTCTGAGGTGTTCCTTTAATCTTGTATTTAGATTCCTTTTTGTTTTTCCTATGTATATCTTTTCACAATCTTTACAATTAATTTGATAAATTCCCGATTTTTTGCAGTCTTCAATCTTTTCATTTTTGTTGGTTTTTAGAAAAGATTGAAGATCTAACACATGACTAGACAATATTTAACAATTGTGCATTGAAGACTCAGTTTGAAAAGGAGTAAATGTTCTTTAGTATAAATGGAGTAGAGAGTCAATCAAAAGCATCATCATTACCAGTACTATGGTCCATAAGAGCCAGGATCCCCTGATATATACGTCCAATTTGATTCCCCAACCCATATAAAGGTTTCTATTATTATTTTATAAACTGTACATAACCACTGATTTAATATATTATCTTGTATATCAGCAAATTAAGTTTTCACCAATGTAGACAGATTTTTTTGAAGCTGTAATAGTATTTTAAAATGCAATAGGAAGTATCATTAAGAAGTTTGTTTAATAATTAAGACATTTTGTCTGTACATTCTTACCTCTTATGGTTGTTTTTGTCAAATATATGTTTCAAGGCTTCTGAGCCCCATCGTCAGCAATTACAGACTGTAATCAGAAGCCTTGAAACATATGTTCAACAAATACAACCCAAAGAGGTAAGAATGTACAGACAAAATGTCTTAATTACTGTAATATGTTTTCTGCTGCTAATTTTCATTAAGTCTTTACAAAGCCTTTACTTGGATGGGAAAGGCCATTCAATTTTGCTCCAATGTAGGCTGAGATTATGTTACGAGCCTAAAATCTTCAGATTCGGAATCCATGACTCTAAGTTTCTCCCAGAAACTTTTTGTTTTCTAGGATTCATCCATCCTAATAATATATCGACCCCAGCCAGATTTTAACCCTTGACTCTTGGGACGAGCAACTTAATCCCCAGATCACAAGCCGGATATTGAGATATATACTATTTTATAATCGTTTTGTTAGAATCATATAAGCAGAATTCAGTAGTTTATGTTTTTCTCTTCAAGTTTTTTTTAAGCTTTCTGTCACAAAAAAAAATAAGATGATTGCAAATTAAATTTCCTTGTGAGAAAATAAGTAAATATGTTCCAGGTAACTGCCATTAATAATATTCACAAATGCAATCCTAATAGGCAGGTTGTAATTCTATATATTAAATGTTTGTCTCATGATATTGGTCAAATTATGTGTAGTTTTACTGTACAGATAGAAATATTGTAAATGCATTATAAATTCTCACATGCCTGTGCTGCACCCTCCCTTCTAGCCACTATTATGCCATGACTTACTTGTTGTAGTCAGAAATCCAAAGATTCATTCATTCACCTATAATGAATATCCATCTATAGTAATTCTGCCCGAAGGCAGGTCCTTCACTGCAATCATAGCATTTTCATGCTATGCTTGCAGCTTTACTAGGGAATTGTGTAGGTGTGGTAGCTTCCCGTTGCTTTCCACACCAGTGAAGGATGATGGTGATGATGATGGTAATGACAAAGATGATGATGATGGCTATATGATTTCGGGGACCGTTTGGACCTTAAAGTTTTCCTGACATTTGTCTTACAGGTGAGGAAAAACCCCAATAAAAACCTCACCCAGAAAAACTGCCCCGACCGGGGATCGAACCCGGGCCCGCTGCGTGACAAGGCAGCATGCTACCTCGAGACCACAGCGGTGGACATAATGAATATAAATTATCTGAAATGTATTTATACATCTGCAAAGAAAGTGTTTATTTAAAGTTTTATTTGTAATATACACCACGGCTATGGTCTCGGGCTAGCATCACTGTTTTGTTTGCAGAGGGCCTGAGTTTGATCCCCAGTCATGACAGATTTCCTGGATGATGGTTTTATTGATGGTTTCTCTGAACCCGTACGACAAATGTTAGGAAACTTTAAGGCCTAAACAATGTGTGATCATCATATTTGCCAGGTTTAGTATGAATGTGAGTGAATTGTACATCTTGTCTTAAATATTTGTGTTGTCTTGGGGCAGGTCCTGGATTGGAGGTCCTCAGTAACCATGTGTGATCCAAAGTCTCTCTCTCTCTCCCAACCTATAAGATATGAGGTTAAATTACAATAGAGAAGAGAAGATCTGTATAATATATGTGTGTGTTCCAAAGCCACCTGGTGCACCTTTCATGCTTTGGGTTTCATTATATTATGTAGAAAAATAGTTTAATGTGGTCTATTTTTATTTTACGTAGGTGATGTTTACTTTTATTGTGTATAATATAAGCATGTTGAATATCCATTGTATAATTTTTTATAATAAAGTAATGTATGAGTAATATATTTTTATTAAATGTACATAACTAGTACCAATAAATTACTCCTCAGAAGGTTGTCCCTAAAGAAAATCTGAAATCTACTGTCTTATGATTCGTTGTTTCACAAAGGACTACAGTTTCTATCAATAACAAATTTGTCAAAAATATGATAGAAAATTTGAGATGATATAATTATGTTAAAAACATATAAACGTTCAAATTTGTTTATCTGCATTATGTTAGTTCAAATTGTGAAAGAAATCAATCATAAAATACAAATGAAAAAACGTATAGTGGTGGTCTTTAAGTCGACCATCAAAAATTTACTTTAAAAGCAGTCTTCTAATAGGGGATATCTCCTCATCCTGAATACAATCTGAACCTTTACACCATAATTGGAAAATGTTAACATTCTTCTTCTTTATTAGGAATTTCTTTATAATACAGTAGTTTTTCTACAACCCATTGTAAATTTTACTCCTCCATAAATCCCTATTCTCTGCATCACACTCTGTTATCCTCTCGACACTATACTCCTATTATGCACTCCTTAAATTCACTTTCTTTTGATCTCCCTTTTCTTCTGTTGCCCTCCGCTTCAAGATTTAATATCATCATAGGATCCTGTCATCTGACATTCTCTTTGTGACCAAACCATTTCAGTCTTCTTCAATAACTTGTGGAATGTCTTTTTGAACATCCATTACTTCTGTGATTTTAGCATTTCTAATTTTCTCTCTTTTTGAATTTCTAGAAATCCTCCTCCAAAATTGCATCTGTCGCCTATAGTTTATGTGCTTGCTCTCTGCTTAATGCCCAATATAGTATAGGGATTTCCAGCCAACCTAGACTCTGCCTGTCACAAGCCAGGAGAAATGGGGAGTGATGGAGGAATAACACCTCTTTAAAAAACCAGGGTTCATTCTGGCCTGGATGATAGTACTTTGTGACAGCTCCTTGCTAGGATACGGCAACTGCTGCCTTGTAAGGATATGTTGGTTCGTCAAAGCCTAGAGGAAGGAAACCTTGAACAAAAATCATCTGGTCCTCCAGGTTGAGGATTATAACAATGGCCCAGCTCCCCATTTTATGGAAAAAAATTAACTATGCTAAAGAAATTGATGTGAAGAAAATATCAACATCTGAATATAATTTATTGCAAGCACATTAATACTACTGAGTTCAGGTAAGATAATTTATTTGAGCAGAGGTTGCTGTTACTAATTTAACTATCATTTAAATATGTACAAATTGAAGACTAAACTCATATATCAATAGCTATCATATAGAAAGATTCTGAATTTACAAACCAAATGTCTTGCATAGTTGCCTAAATAGGAAAAAAAATGTTAATATTTTTATTCTCAATTGTTGTATTATTAGATTTCAATGGGATACAGGATTTAAATAACTACTATTCTACCCCTCTGGCACACAGTGACAAGAATATAGCCTTCATTAGGTTTATTACATAATATGAGCAAATACAGGCAGTAAGACATTTATAAACTTATCAAAAGCATCGGCGTTGGTTGGGAAGAGAGAGAGAGAGTCATCTTACAGAGGATCAGAATATATAGTCATAGGAATAATCCTTTCCAAGTAATTGTGATTGGTTTAAAAAAGTAGTTGTATGCAGAAATTTCACTATTTTATAATACAGTAAAGAGATCTCAACACAGAATGGACAAAAATTTAATAAAGCAACTTCATTTTGGAAAAAATGCAATAATACAAAAAAACATACTAACTTAAAATTAACAGAAATTCACACTGGGCTATTTTTATGCAGTTTATTTCTAGTGTGCCTACATGTAAAAAAAAAATTGAGATTCTTATAATTGGTAAATTTCCAACAAAATAGACATAGATTACATAGAAAAAAAATAACAAAATAACCAAATAGGTTTATATATAACATAAGACAATTTACTTGCCTTCAGTCATCTGATGACTATCTTAAATTAAAAATTCAGTTAATCAAAAAACAAATCTTGGTACTTATAATAGCTATTTATAGCTAGAGCGAGGAATTATATATGAAGAAAATTATAAGAAAATATGAAATCATAAAGACAAAATATGAAAATTATGACACAAAAATATAATGAAGCTACTATTTTCTAAACTTTTTACATATATTTATATGCATAGACGCACTACGACTTATAAGTGTACATACAGCACAAACAGAACTTATTTATAGCACAAGAAATCAAAATGTTCACTGTATTTTGATTATAATTTTTCATTATTTTTGACCCAATATAAAATATCATATTCATGATCTGAAACAATTTTAATGGATCATACCATAGCGTAGTTGTATAAGGAAACGTGGTACAAACAGGGAAGTCGTGAGTTCGAGTCTTGATATGGTCAAGATTTTTAGCTGGACCAGACCTTCTGATGGCATTGTAGACCTGGGATCGACTCAGATCCTAATGGAAGTGAGTACTATATGCATGTTCTGGGCACAAATGTAGCCATCAGGCAGATCTGACAACCCGGCAGACATCTAGTGCCTTTTGTCTAGAAAGATGGAAAATTCAACATGCCACTACCCCAAAGGCCTCCCAAGACTGTAGTGGAATTATTTCATAAATCAAATCTGAGAGTTTATATATAATACAATTAATTAATGTATTGAATGATTTTTAATTATGAAATTTAAACATATGCAAGAAACAAAACATTGCAACCCAAACTAACAAGTTTCCATGAAATATAGCACTGACAAAGTTTAGAGTAGGTACCGGTATAGTTTGGGTTATTGCTATCTTTACATTGCATGAAGATATTAAATTCATGTAGATGCAAATGTAACAATAACATTAAATTGGACGATTTAGAATACAAGTAAACCATTCCAGTATGTCATATTTGGAGAGACAAGATGTTAAAAGTTATTAGTCCATAATTGAATCTAGGGATTGTTTCAGAACTCTTTGCAATTACAGTTACATTAATAATATTGAACTATAAACATGGTGAAATGTAGTTAGAATTATTTTAACATTAGTTTTTTTGTATATATGAAATAGGTCTTGCATAGTGTCTAGTCTTGTTCTACTTGTGGCTATGAACAATCAAATTGTCAGTTATTAATTTTGTTCATAACACATAGATAGGATTTTTTTAAATATTTTGTGATAGTAAACTATACAGCCTATCTGTCAGAATTGTTTTGCAGAATGAAAAATTATGCTCAACATCACATGATGTTATGGGAGGATACTCGTATCATGCTATATTTGATACTTTGATGTAAGTGAGAAAAATGCTGGCCTAACCTACATCAACGTTACTAATTTCACAAAGCACTGCTTCAAGTTTCTTACATTTCAATTCTGTAATCTGTTCACAGAGTAAAGACTGTCCTCAGGTAGCAAGAACGAACTGACAGCTACCTGACTACAGAAAATTCCAATATTGTTATTCTACTTATTCATTTAGGCTCATGATCTTTTTCTGGGGGACAAAAAACTCCATCGAACTTGACACTCTGTGACTCATCATCCAATTATTTGCTTTTATAAAGATACTGATAAATTTTCACTTGTCTACCACATTACATTGTCAAAAATTACACAAATACATTCATTTCAAAAATATTTTAATGAATTCCTAGAACTTTTATTGAAAAAAAAATATCGGAATTTGAAAGTTGAAAAATATGGAGGAGTATGAAATTTTCACTAAAATATGAACATTTTGTTAAAATATTATGAAATATGAAGTTTTTTGTTGGTCTTATTTGATTCTGCATATCATAAAATGTAAAGATACTTAACCTCAGCGCTCTCTGACAAATAGTTTAAAACATGAAATTTTATAAAATTCCTCTCTCTATTTATAACAAATATGAGAAAGTTTGAATTTCATATAATTAAACATCGCATTACTTTTTAAATTTTGGTGTGCGTGTGTATTATACCGTACATATATTTCACAAAACTATTACTACGTGTAGGCCTAATTACATTGAATTGTTATAATATTAAACAAACTTCAAAGAAATAAAAATAATATTAAAATTAATAGCACGAAAATGGAAACCAACCCAATTTATTTAAGACTTTTTAAATTTTGGTGTGTGCGTGAATTATACCGTACACATATTTCACAAAACTATTACTACGTGTAGGCCTAATTACATTGAATTGTTATAATATTAAACAAACTTCAAAGAAATAAAAATAATATTAAAATGAATAACACGAAAATGGAAACTAACCCAATTTATTTAAAACTACGTACATATACACTAATTTATAATATTGAAAATAAACTATAATATAGTATAAAATTAATTATATCAGAATTGAAAACATTGATGCAGTATGGATAAATAATGAAAGCAGACGAATTTTTGCTATGGGAAATAAGAAAACATAAGAAAGATGATGCGCGGATACCCAATTCAGCCAACATAATACGGAGGGAAATTGGAATTCATTACCAACATAACTGAAAAGTTAAGTTAAAACCGGTATACGCAACTGGCGGTTAAAAGCAGGTGGTACAACGCATATTGACGTTGTACTCCTGCTAGCCTTAAGCGTCAGATGACTAACTTGGGAGTTAACCTGAAGTTCGTACAACCGGCCCTAAGTGGGATCATTGCCTCATCAACTGCTAAACTTCCTCCGCAGGTAGCTCTAGGCCTCTGTAACATAGGGCAATATATATATATATATATATATATATATATATATATATATAGGCCGAACATTATAAAATCGTCTTTATTGTCAGATGGTATATCCATGTTATTAACGAGGTGAAAATTTGATCTCAGTTGTAAATACTGTCTATGGACATACTCTCTAAGAATCATTGCATTTTCAATGTTGGGATATAATGAGAAATTAAGGTAATCCACAACATTTTGTTATGGCTATACAAAGTTTAAATGTAAATAATAAAATTCTAATCGACGTGAGTTTTAAATATAAACAACAAAAAATGGTAATAATAAATCGTGCTGTTAGGCAAAGGGTGTCCTTTATAACCTTCTCTTTTTAATTTATATGTTGCCGAACTTATGTTAAAGTGGCAGATTAATTTAAATAAACATTTTAAAATAAATAATAAACTGTTGGATACAATATTATTGGCCGATGATCAAGTAGTGATTTCCAGTTCAGAAGATGATCTACAAAGAGCTCTTTTTTTAATTTGGAAAAAATAAGTGCCAATTACAATTTAAAAATTTCAAAGAATAAAACTAAAATTTTAGCATTAACTTGGACATGATACCTTAAGAGCAAAAATAGTAATTGATAATACAATTTAGAGCAAGTGAACAGTTTTAAATATCTAGGTTTCAATTTATCATATGTTAAAATTGAAGATATTAATGACAAAATAAATAAATTTAATCTAATGTGTGGCACTACTGAAAGAACCCTTGAAAACACAGGAAAAGAAATAAAAATGAACTTTAATAAAGTAATGGTTGTTCCTGTATTGATGTATGGATCAGAAAGTTGGACGATCGCTAAAACACAAGAACAAAGATTGGAAGCAGCTGAGATGAGATTTTTAAGAAATATAGCAGGATATATTCTGCTGGATAAAAAAAGAAGTGAAGATATAAGAAAGGAACTAAATATATTCAAACTTACACGCCGAATAATTAAATATAGGAACGACTGGAAAGAATATATTGATAGAATGCCAGAAGGAAGAGTTCCAAAATTATTGTTAATTATAAACCGCACGGAAGGAGAAATGTTGGACGCCCACACAGAAGATGGTCTGAACAATTTTAACAATTCTAGCTTTCATGAAACCGGAACGAGCCAACAGGCTTAAAACCTGGATGATGATGATGTGTCCCAATACATTCGAACTCTGGGAAATTTTAGAGTTCCCATAATTATGTGAAGTCGTAACAATGTTTTGAACTCTGCTGCTGTAGTTTGTTTGAAGTTTCTAATTTTTCCACTTTACAATGCATATATACGTGGTACAGTCATTAAGTTTTGAGACTGAGCACATAGTGGCGCTGTATTACGCTATAGCGCATTGGTGGCGCCGTGGTATGGTACCTTCTCAGGTAGTCTCTCCTCCCAGCAAGAGACAATTTAGTGCATTCACTGCAAGCTGAACTACGGCCTTTGTCGTGACGGTGATTTGAATGCGCATGTCGAAACTCGAGATGTCACAGTTAGAGCAACATCAAGTTCTGTCAGAATTTAGGCAAGACCGCTGTCGAAACGTTTCAAATGATGCAGTAAGTTTACGGTGAGTAGGCATTGAGTCGCAGTGTTGTGTTTAGGAGGCACCGACGTTTTTTATGCAAGGAAGATGCAGTTTGGAAGAGGATGTGCGTAGTGGTCGGCCACAAACAATTCGAACCGATCGCAAGATCGAAGTTGTGACGTTGGTGTGTGCTAAACGCACCCAATCAGTAGACGATCTGGCAGCAGTGGTAGGGGTCAGCCATGGTACATGTTACAAAATTCTGTCTGATGACCTGGACATGTCTCGTGTTACCTTATCCAGCACAGTGTGCCACGAATCCTGTCGCAAGACGAACGTGATGATCACATGACGAATTTTTTTCTTTCCTCGCATGAAAGCAATCCTACGTGGGCGTAGATTTCATTCTTCCGAAGGGGTCATGACTGCTACAAGAGAAGCCATACGGGACCTTCCTGCCAACATCTTTCAGCGGCGCTTCAAACAGCTATACCTACCACCCACTGTTGGAAAGCATTCATGACGGCCAAAGGCGACTATTTTGAGGGAAGATTCTATTTAAGTGTACGTCTAGTTATCGGCAACTTGTGAGACATTCAGATTCTTGTGGGTGCCTATCCTCAGGCATAAAGTATCAGAACTTAATGACTGTACTAGTATTTGTCATATCAGCCATAGTGCAGAAGAGGTCATGGGGAATGCATTTGCTGAAATGAGTAGAAAGGCAAAGTAACCCCTGGTCTTCAGTATGTTGATCCCGTTCACAATAACAATCATAAGCAGAAATAGTGCAATGACGCTACTTGATGTCCTTTTTTCGGACTATTTAACCCATGCCCCAAATGGGAGTAAATGACCAATCACATATCAATGAATTTTGATATACGACCAATCACTCTCTTTTCACCTCGATTTTATCAGTTTAATTTTATCATATTAAAATCAAACTCATACTTTTTAACATTCTGGATAGGTCAGAGCATTATTTTGCAGTGACTGACTCTCTTAGAAATACGGCTACCAGAACCTATGTATACATGTACGTATATAACTTATATTGCACGAATGTAAACAGATACTGCTTGCGGTGTATAATAGAAAAACATTCGTAGTAATTGATTATAGCACAATAAAAAGAAACCACTGTTTGCACTTTCTTCACCGTATTATTTCCCAGGAATTTACGTTCCAGAATAATATAATTTACATCATAAAACATCAGAAATTAATTAATATATTGGTTATAAACAGTTTGATGTGTTTCGTTTTTCTCCACTAGGGTACATTCTTACGTATATTGCGATCCTTTGGCAATAAATAGTATGATCTGGTTGCAGTGATGAACAAATGAAGGATAACAAACGTTTCACATTTATTTTCAAATATCGCCGTTTACATTAAATATATATTTTTAATATCTATATTTAAATAATTATTTGTGAGTAAATAGCTTAATTTTATTCGTTAAATAGTCCTAACAAATGCCACTCTTAATTTCCAAATTCTCTAGATAAATTCATTCACTTCGTGAGTCGTGAATTTATCGGTAATCTGGAAATCATTCGTGGCATTACTTACGATAAAAAGTATTGTATGTCGTGATTATTAGTAACTAGATCATTTTCTTGAATGTCGATATCATTGTTGCCGTTACCATTAGACGCAACCATTTGGCGTTATCAGATCATCTGTTTCTTCCCTGTATATTTTGTCAGCCCCCCCCCCTCTCACTTTATTTTTTCTTGAAGCACAGAAAGTCCCTACATCTGAAACTTTTTCTTCACCTGACGTTAAATCGAAATCTGATACCTCCCCATTCATCAGCATTTCTAAAACTTCAATGGCATTTCGCTCAATGTTGAAATACTGTTTCTTTGACACGATGAACAGAACTGAAAAAGCAAAAAATCAAATTATAATTTCAATAGTAATATTTTTCTGTGTATAATAATTTACAGTAGGCCGAACTACGTTGTAGATAACTGGGCTTTGAGAGCTATGTCAATTTTCCTCTTTGTTACCTATAATAATAATAATTACTAGTTTCACGAAAGTCAATAGACTTGTCAATTTTGAAGAAATTCCAATAAAAACTCATCGGAAAACAAAGAAACAGTTACAACAAATAAACATGAAAGTTCTACGTTGTCACATAATTGCATTGCACACAACTTGAGACCTCATGGTTACACAATGAAAAACATTGCTTCTATTTATGGACTAAAATAATTGATTTTGAAATATTAACTATTGTAATAAATTAACTGATCATTTAATAATTTAAATGCAAAATCACAAAAATAACATTCAATTATACAACTTACCAACCACTTTCGAGTATTTTGAAAATCAGAAGCTGCTGTGCACTGCTACATTCACTTGTTAATTTTGTTATAATGCTGCACAACAGATGGCACCACTTGTGCATGATAAAAAGATTGAACATTCACAAACGTGTACATGAGGTTTCCATTGAGGAAAAATATGTCTGTTGCAGCTAAGACACATTGAAATTTAATGTACACAATTGTAGTCAGAGCGTCTGAAAAGGTTAAATAAATCCATATTTCAATTACAGTGTTTTGTATCAAAGCTCAAATTAAATTTCTAATATTAAATCATCGAAAGTCTTAAATGACCAACATCGTTAGAGTTACCAATCACTATTTTGAGTGTGGACAATCAACTTGTGAGTAAACAATTACATTTTCATAATAGACTTTAAATCATCTAATTGTCAAATGACAAATTATTTAAATAATGAATTGCTGAATTTAATTAAGAAATATTCCATGAAAATATCATACCGAGGTGAAAATTTTGAAACTGACGCAGGAATAATTTTGTTGATGCAATATATATATGTAAGTATCAAATTTTATAATTCTATAAGAAAATGTTTCAAATGTGCATTATTTTAATCTAATAATAAGCGGTAGAACTTGTCATATTCCAAACATGAAAAAATACGCAAAATTTTACCAATTTCTTGTTTAATGATTTGGTAGTATGAATTCGTTTTATTTCACAAAATATTTTGTTAAACCATACTTTGGTCCTCCTTGGTAGTAAATTAAACAATATTAATTGGATTCTAATATTCTATATGCCTTAAATGTGTCCTATAGTTGTTAACTGTAAGTTATGGTCATTCAGTCACAGAAAATGGATAAAAATTACTGTACACAACATAATAATTGATGGACTAAAATTTCCTCTTAGATTCTACGTTATCGGTGCACAACTAACAAAAAAATATAGATGATATTTTCTTGTAAAGTCATTATTTTTCCCGCTGGAGTCCCGTGACTGACTGACTTTTTGCCTCTTCACCTATATTGCTAATACGCATAAAGCAGTCGGTTGCTTGCTTGACTCCGCTGTGTATTAACATAAACATGGTTTAGGAAATCTGGTGTTTCATAAAATAATTACTGGCCCTTCTTCTGTGACAATTTGAGCTAAAAGGCGGTTAGTGAAAGGATTTAAATGTAGAGTAATTACATGAAAATGTAATACCGATGTGAAAATTTTGAAATTGACGCAAGAGTAATTTTTTCGATGACATATTTTTTTTGCAGATGAAATTTTCCGATTATAGAAGTTAATGTTTGAAATACGGATTATTTTGATCTAAATTAATAGTAGAACATGATATATTCCGAAACCTGAAAACACATGCAAAATTAAATGAAACTTTGTTTTACGATTTCACTGTATAAATTTGTTTTGTTTCACCGACTCTTTTGTTATACCATATTTCGGTCCTTCCTGATTATAAATGTAATACTAATAATTGTCTTATAATATTCTAGATAATTAAAATGCGCCCTATAATTATTAAGGGTAAGCTATAGTCTGTCACATAAAACATACAAAAATTATTGTACACAATACGATAATTGATGGATCCAAATTTCCTCTGGGATTCTACGTTATCGGTACATAACTAACAAAAAAGTATTAACGACATTGTCTTGTAAAGTAATTACGTTAATTATATTAATTACATTTTTATATTTTTATTAATGTCATTTAAATAATTCCTCGTTATGCGATTCTTCAATATGTATGTTATTAAGTGAGTGGAATTAAAGCAAGTCCGCGGTTCTTATGTGTTAAAAAGTGTGCGTGTGGGAGTCCTTGAACTTGAAATGTTGTCGCATTAGTTTGACCTTTGACATGCCATGTGTGTCGTAATATCGGGAATCCACAGTGCGGTGATGTCACATTGTGCTAGCATTCACTTTGTGAAACAGAGTCATGCTTGTTGATTGCCAAAAGAGTTTTAAATCATATGAAGTTTCTTGTATAAAAAATACAATTGGCGTGGAGTACATGTGATTAAGTATGTATAACCTGTAGTGTAAAATAAAATTATTATTGGGTGTAGCGTTATTGGAAACCAACAGAGTGAAAATACGTATGACAACGCTGTACTATGTGCACTTGCTGTAAACAATCAGTCATAAAGTAAGATTTCGCCCACTGTAAGAGATTTCTTTCGATTGTTTAGTTTAAAAATATAACTCTTGTCTGGAATATAATTTGTAATCAGTTGCTTTGAAAGAATTATAACAGAATTTTCCACATTTAAATAAAATTTTTAATAATTTGTATACTGTACTTTTTCGTTAATTTTTTTTTGTCTTTATAGCTGAGACGCGTGAAAGTTAATTTTAGTGTACTGGAACGAACAATGCAAATTCCATATCGGCATTTATATTTAATTTAATGGTTCAATCTGTTAACAGCATCAGATAAATTTTAATCAGTTAATATGGTTGTAATAAAATTATACTCATATTAGGTATATTTAACTATAGAGAAGGCCCATTGTTATTAAGAAGTTAATATTTTCTTTGTTTAGTGAAATTTAAAATGATACATGGTAACCAAGTTAAATAAATTACACTTTTTATTGAATATTTCTAAAAGGAGTGAAGTTCTTTATTCATCTCCATATTATCGCTTTTTATATATTATCCATCTAGAGTAATTCTGTCCGATGGCAGGTCTTTCACTACAATCATAACATTTTCATGCTTGCAGCTTTACTAGGGAACTGTAGATGTGGTAGCTTCCCCTTGCTTTCCACACCGGTGAAGGATGATGATGATGATAAGGATGATGGACATATGGTTTCGGGGACCGTTTGGGCCTTAAAGTTTTCTTGACATTTGTCTTACAGGTGAGGAAAAATCCCGATAAAAACCTCACCCAGAAAAACTGTCCCGATCGGGGATCGAACCCGGGCCCACTGCGTTACAAGGCAGCACGCTACCTCGAGACCACAGCGGTGGACTTATCTATTATAATTTCATATTATTTTGTAATATTTGTATAATATTTGCAGCTCCAGAACATTAAAGTCTAAATAAAATTCAGATATGTCAGTCAGTCACAGAATGTAGTCAGTCAGTCACACATCATACATTAAGTTATAACTCTAGTTTTAATTGTGATTTTTGTTTTGTTTTTTATTGAGAATGTAACTTGAAATGTGTCCTCCAAACGGTGTTTTGGAAAATTGAATTAGGAATCACACTTCAGAGAATGATGCAGATGAAGATGTTAAGCTGCATGATGAGTTGACATTTATGTCAGTCAGTCACACATAATTTGATACATAATAAATAGCACTGTTTTTCTTCCAAAGTTGTATATTTAAGTAGTCTTAACCACACACCTTTCCTCTATCATATCACGTACATAACACCCCTAATTTCAATCAATTGTAATAATTATGCAACCATTTTGCTGCAAAAGTGTATTGTAAATGTCAGTCAGTCACATATGGAATTGCTCTTAAATCAAAAATACAAACATCATGTTATTATTATGTGGATGAATCATCATGATTTCAGAAATTATTTACTTATTTTTTCAAGTAAAAATGCTAAGTTATTTTTAGCAGGACATATACAGTCCTTTATTTATTTTAGGATACTCTTTGAAATTAAAATATGAATTTTCGTAACTCATATTTCAAGAATTCTTGCAAAAATTAAATGTATTGCAGAAATTCTAAAACTTAAAATAATTTGAAGGAATTATTTTTCCTATGCAAAATCTTAAAAGTAAACAAAGTACTTATTAAGTCTCATCTAATTATGTATAATACAAATGAATGACAACATATGTCTTCAAACACAAATTAAATTTTCTATTATGCATATAGATTTAAATGGCAGTAAATTTTAATTTGTCATATGATAGAAATAAAAATAAATCATAAAATGTGTTATTGACTTTTCAATAATGTTTGTCTTCCAGAATTCCAAATTCAATGGTAATTAAATTAATATATATTATTTAATCGTGAACATATAATGTAATTGCTTATGCATTGCAATTAATTAAAGTATTATTAATGTTGAGCATATTTCAAATTATCCAAACACAATTAACACTTCCTGTGCTAATATTAAATCAAACACAAAAACCAAATAATCAATGGTAACGAAAAACTTACTTGTTCACTTGCAAGTAGCTTAATACAAAAAAAATATTGAAAATGACATTTATTTTTTGACACAATACATATTTTTTTTCAATTTAATCATGAGTTCAAACTTTGAAACCATACATTTTAATTATTCTCTTTCAAATAAGGAATTATTATTCAAATCAAGTCCAATCGTTCTTTAGGTAACAATTATGCATTTTCAATTCCATTTTTGTAGATTACAATTAATAGAAACCATTTTAGGCCACAAAACAAGTATCAGCTGTATCATCAAACAGCAAGACAAATAAGTTGACATAAAAAGTTTAACATTATTTAAATCATATGTTTCATTTTAAAAAATTCAAATTCAAATAAAATGTGAGTAGACCTTACAAAATCATCAATCATTATTTAATTGATAAAAGAATGTTCTTTTATTTTTGCTTTAAATCACAATTAGCTTCACTTGAAGTCTAATAAAAATTAAATTATTCAGACTGGACATAAAATTTACAAAGACTATTTAACTCATGCCCCAAATGGGAGTCAATGACCAATCACGGATCAATGATTTTTTATTTTCAACCAATCACAGTCTTTTGTTTCGCCTAATATTTACCAACTAAAGTTTATCATAATAAAGAAAGCACCTCCTTTTTAATATTCTTAACAGTTCTGACCATTATTTTGCAGTGGACTGAGCCCGCGAGAAATACGGCTACCAGATTGTATATATAGTGCATGAATGTCAACACATGCCGCATGCGAGAGTTAATATAAAAACATTTGTAGCAATTGATTATACCACCAAAAAAAGAAAACCACTGTTTGCACGTTCTTAAATATATTTTTTTCCCAGGTAACAATCCAGAGAAAATATAATTGTCGTATTTACATCATACGACATCAGAAATGAATTAATATACAGTTTGATGTGTTTCATTTTTTCTCCACTAGAAAGCATTCTTACAATATTGCGTTCCTTTGGCAATAAATAGTATGGTCTGGTTGCAGTGATAAACAAAAGAAGCAAATGAAGCGTACCAATCGTTCCACTTTTGTTTTCAAACATCGCCGTTTAGATTAAATATATACATATTTCAAAATAACTATAGTTTTAATAATGATTTGTGAGTAAACAGCTTAATGTTATTCGTTAAATAGTCCTAACAAATGCTACTCTTGATTTCCAAATTCTCTAGATAAATTGGAAATCACTCGTGGCATTACTTAGGATAACACATGTTCTTTCATGTGTATATTTGTAATTATTTTTAGCTGTACTTGAGCTAATTAAAAGTGCAAACTTTGTGCACGAAGTATTTATATGGATACTCTGTTCCGTTTATAATAAGTTATTCATTCAACACGTAATATCTCCTAAATTTCAATTACCTACTCTAGAGGCAAAATATAGAAATGTTTTACTCAGAGACATAAATTATTAATAATTTTATTTTTAAGCTAGTCTGAATTTAAATCTGCGTATCTTAACACTGATGATGTTTTTATTAGGGGGTAGGTAATAAATGGTGATGGTGAGGGATTTAACATAGGATTGTCCTCCTGATTCGAGGAATTTGGGCTCGCGTTATGGTCAGGGTGGGTTCGGTGAGCGATGAAGGAACTTTGTACGGGCAGTGATAGTTTTATCAATAATTGAAGTTCGCCGCAAATCACTTGATTTATTCTGTATACGAGTCACTGTACAGACAATTTAATATATTGAAAACACTTATTGATGTGATATTATTAGCGATTTGAATTCTCGATGGAATAATGAAGAATTGTTACCAGTATCGATTTATTACGATGTTCTGTTAAAATATTTAACTTCTTTGATAATTTAAATTGCTGATTTAGTGGAACTTATCCTAAGTTCTTCCTCCTCGATTAGGGGGTTATATTTTATATTTTAAATAGCAGTGGTCGTTATTTTCCCGCAGTTAAACAAAACTTAATCTATGTTCTCCCTTCGCTAGCTGGGAGGATTTTGTTTTGTATGCATCTCCGTTATGTATTGAAAACTTCAGTATTCCTTCAATCGTTCAGATCACTACAAGAGAAGGGGTTACAATTTATTCCTATTGGTTTATTCATATGTGGACATATATTACAAATAAATAAAGGGTGTGACTTTCCTTTGTTTCTGTTTGTGATGTATATAATACTAGATGTCTCTATCTCGCGCTACTTACCTACAATGTTGCCAAGTTTGTTTATAGCTAGGCCTTTAGGTTTTCTATTAAGGGCCTAATAGCCTACTTAAAACAGTTAGTTTCTTTGAAATTTTTATGTGTTATTCGTAGTGATCTTTTAACTAATGTATGTGTCAAAATTTTAATTTGAAACTTCGGTTGTCAACATTTTGTCATACTTGTCATTCACAAACATTACTTTGACTTGACATTCTGATGCATTTCTATTAACAAAGAGTTTGGTATCTATAGGTTCTTATCGTATTCAGGTACCTGTAACTCATGTACAGGGCAAGTCAAAATGTTGTGCAGGTTTTCAGAAATTTATTATGTGAAATGTAATGAACATATAATATTGTGAGACATATTGTATGAAAGGTAAACTCTCAAAGTTTTTTTTAAATATCACAGATGTTCTATGTGAGCGCCTTTTGTTACACGACAGATGTCAAGCCGATATTCAATCTCCTGCCAAACTTTCTGTAGCAGTCCGCGGTCGATATCAGCAATGGCTGCTGTGATGCGGGCACGCAGTTCATCCAGTGTTGTTGGAAGTGGTGGTACGTAACATGATCCTTTACAAGACCCCACATGAAGAAATCACACGGGGTTAGATCGGGTGAACGAGGTGGCCAATGAACGAGTTGTTGATCACCCTGAGATGCACGGCCTATCCAGCGTTGTGGTAAAGCCGTATTCAAATGGTCTCGAACACTGCCATGGTAATGTGGAGGGGCACCATCCAACTGCAGAATGAAATCTGGACTATCCGCTTCAAGCTGCGGAAGGAGCCATTGTTGTAACATATCAAGGAAAACATGTCCGTTCACAGTACGTTCATGAAAGAAAAAGGGCCCATAAACCCTTTGCATGGGAAATGGCACAAAAGACATTCACTTTCGGAGAATCGCGTTGATGTTGCAGAGTTGCATGGGGGTTACCAGTTCCCCAAATCCTTACACTGTGTCTATTCACTTTTCCTGAAAGGTGGAAAGTCGCTTCATCACTGTAAACTACCCTCTCATGGAACTCATTCTCTTCCATTAATGCGAGAAAATCAACACAGAAGGACGCTCGCAAAGCATAATCGGCGGGTTTTAAGGCTTGAACCAGTTGCAAGTGGTAGGGTTTCATCTGTAAACGTTTCCGGAGAATCCGCCATACAGTTTTTTTGTGGTAGTTGAAGTTCTGTCGCTCCCCGGTAGGTGGATTTCTGTGGACTCCGCACGCGAACGCGTTCGACTGTCTCTTCACTCGTCGACGGACGGCCAGTCGATTTTCGTTTACAGATGCAGCCTGAATCCCTAAATTGTGTGTACCACTTACGAATGGATCTCCCATCCGGCGGGTCTTTATCGTATCTGGTACGGAAATGTCGTTGAACACTAGTCACAGAGTTGTTTACATGGTAATCAAGCACACAGAAAGACTTCTGATCCCCAGTCAACGCCATTTTCCTTTACTACTCTGCTGTTGACATCTTGCGGGTGAACGCGGAACTTTAGAAGTGGACAACTAAACTTTGAGAGTTTACCTTTCATACAATATGTCTCACGATATTATATGTTCATTATATTTCACATAATAAATTTCTGAAAACCTGCACAACATTTTGACTTGCCCTGTATTATTTTGTTATACCATACGTCTTCTAGACTTTCTGGCGCCGTCTGTATTGGAATAACCGAAATTTAACAAAAGGAGTTGCCTTAGTCATTTATAAAAAATAAATGAACTTTTATATAATTAATAAAATCGATTCATTTATATGATCATTGGATTGCAACTAATTTGTGAATAGTTTAAGTCCAAACTTGACTAATTTGTCTTTATTGTAAGCTACGTTGATACTTTTACTACTAATGAGTGATTATTTTAATATCTGATGTCTTATAGTACAGGCCTAAGTGAGGTCTCTCTTCAACACATTCATTTTAAATCATATATATAACTTTTAATTGTGAACCAACAATGGGTCAAAAGAAAGCTACCATTTGTAGACTAATCAATTGCATGCTTTTAAAAAACAAATTAATTTTAGTGCAATTGACAAACAATTTTAATTTTAAATAATTATTCTTTCAATTATTAACTTCATTTAAAGATGTTAAAGGAATAAATCTAATTAAAGCACAATCGCAATTATTCTATTACATAAAATTTCATGTGTAACTAATCTGAAAGTTTCAGTCAACAGATTAAGGTAAACTGAGTATTTGCCGACCGATTGTGGTAAGCTAGGTGTAGCCAACCAGTAAGCTGAGGTTTAGCCAACCAATTAAAGTGAGCTAGAAATTTAGAAAATGAACTAGAAACAATATTTGCTGTAAAAACAGTAGTTAATGCTGCAAATAATATCAACAACATTAATAATAAACGAGGAACAGGTAGAAGCAAGGGATTCAGACAGTTTCATTTAGGCACTAATTTTTTAAACTTTCATACCTTATGTCCTCGATGAGATGAAGGCATTACATATTTTGGACTATTTGGTCTCTGATACAACCTGAAGGTTCTTCATGCAATCAATCCATATCTTGTATGCTTTCGGCTATGAAACCATAAAGCACGAAAAAGAGAAGGTCTAGTCCAGAACTCTGCTGAAACTTGAGCCAAAATTGCAGCATCGATAATGTAGAACCATATTGTAGCACTTTACCCGATATACTTGCAGCGTTAATCCTGTGTGTCACCTCTGGACAAGTTAATCTTCGAAGCTGCTAATTATACGGCTAGGTATTTTCAAAGCACTTTTTATAGTTAGCAGACACGCTCACAGTTTACAGTTTTTTAACGTTCACTTTAAATTGGTGAGTTATTCAACACTTTAGTATGCACTTATACGTATTCACGATGCACGTGACGTCACGATTACACAATGTTTCGTAATATTTTTATTACGAGGAAATACCGACTGAACCGGATTGGGCTCAACTGGACTTCTACTTACGCTTGATTTTTCAGTTTATTATTGTAAACTATAGCTCTTCTTCTGTATTTACTAACATTATTTATTATTTTAAACTTTTTCAAGCTACTTTTATAACATTATTAGACAATTTTAAAGTATTTATTTAAATACAAAAATCACAATATTATAACACTGTTAGACAATATTGTGATAACTGCCATCCACAGAATAGGGTATATTATTTAGTCTAAGTTTTTTATATCGCTGGTTGGATCGGCGTTAGGAAGTGATAAGTAAGTTTACACCCATTTTTAATAGCCATCCATAGTAATTCTGCCCGAGGGCAGGTCCTTCACTGCAATCATAGAAAACGTTTGGTAATTTTAATATTATTAATATATATTTTTAACATAGATTTGGGGATTTATTGCAAAGATTGGTCACTTAAATTTCATAGCGACATGCTGCCATCTAACATAAGATTTTTAAACTTTAGTACGATACCGATAGTAATCGAGGATGATAATCGACATGTGGTTCGATGGTGGGTTATCGCTGGCTCTATAAACTCTGGCGCATTCACACTGTTGTTCTATAGGATTTTGAAAATATTTCACGCAAGTTTAAGTGCAGTTTTTTCGTGGATTTTATTCAAAATGTTGGCTAAAATCCGGTCTAAAAGGAGGACCAAAATGTTGTGACCACGTTCTACTTCAAGAACTCTATTTACGACCACGAAGAATATAATAAAAAGTGGACTGTATCAAAAGGAACATAGGTTTTAAATTAACAAAACGAAATAATTTATTATTGTAAAAGCACACGAAATATTATACAATTTTAATTTCGTTTCACAATAAGATTTGTTTATACACTTTCACTTTATTTATAATTTCTCTAATTAAATTATCTAAAATTAACGCGATTAATGCATTATCGCTGGGTGCGGACCACAGGTCTACACTGGGTGGATGGTTCCCTTAAACTGAAGCCAAGCTATCATTTCGCGAGCTGCAGACACGTACTGGAATATTCTAGAAGTTTTAAGATAAAGTATTGTTATATTATATAGAAATAATTTTATAATAAGATTTATATAAATATAAACCACTTAAATTTGAATATATTTTTATTATATAATCATTTATATATTATTAGGAATATATATGACTTATTATATATATATATATATAAACTTTAAAAAAAAATGTTGTGAACTTGTGTGAATTGCGTACTTCTTCAGATTTTGCTGTCTCAATCGGCAATACTTAATTTTTTTTCATTTATTTAACTTAAAATTCTCAGTTATTATATCAAATGTGTATTAATGGAAAAAACCATATTTCCACTTCTTCAGAAGCCAAAAATATACTGTAAATTGCCGCTGGAATGAGTTTTCTATTCTTATTAGTTTATGAATTACTTAAGTGTGAAATTTTACACTTGGTACAGTATCGTTAATTTGAAATGCAAAGGCCCTGTCCAAATTTGCTTCTTTCTTTCTAGAAATATTTGCTACAACCATTATTCCTGTCCTTAATATATTTCGACATTCGTCCTTTACTTAGAGAGGGCATTAATAGAAGATAGGAAAGTTGCATAGCAATGCTGGAATAGCGTATACTGAAAATATGTCTCTCATCGGAACTGAGTGTAGTAGGATTGGAATTTGTTGGCAATGCGTTGAATAGACTGGAACATAACTGTACCGGTCAAAGTTTAGAGGTTATTTAGGGTGTTCATATAAGGTAGCGCGTACCCAATGGTCTCCAGTGACTTTATAGAGTAATGTGTTGTTGATGTAACAGAAACGAAACATGTTGTCGTATATTATTTATGTTCATAACCATGCTAAAATGGGTTATTATTTTTCCCGCTCAGCAGGTGGCTTAACAAAATTTAATTTTTCTTTGTAATCTATCATAAATCATCTCAACACGTTGAAAACACAATTGCAACCGAATTTTGTTTTCTCAAATGTAGAGGTTCGAATCCTGGCGATTCCGGAGGAGTACTTGTTGTCGGCCAAACCGGGATTTATCGTGTTATCCTTACTTTTATCTCACCAACACTCTCCACTCTTCTTTTCTCCCCTTCATGTAATACACTGCTAAAAACAATTAGAGGAACATTATAAAATATGCAAATATTTTTTTCATTGGATAAAGGTACAAACATGAAATTAATAAAGTACATTATTTGTGGTTATTTATTTATTTATTGCTCATGTCAGTAAAAACAAATGAATAACGCTGTCAATTAACTTTTCAAACAATTCTGCTATGTAAGCAATTGAATATTGTGCTTATTTTTCAAAGTTAAACACTCGTTATATAGAGTCAGTATCGTGTATGGCCTCCACGACATTCGATGACACTTTGGCACCTTCGTGGCATGCTCCCAATAAGATTCTGGATTTCCTCTTGCGGGATATTCTCCCATTCCTCCTTCAGAACATCTCCAAGTTGCTGCAGAGTTTGTGGAGCTTGATATCGGTTCCTGACCTTCCTGTCTAGAAGATCCCACAAGTGTTCAATAGGGTTGAGGTCTGGGCTGACCGGTGGCCACTCCATTACCTCAATTTCATTCCTCCTCTGGAAATCCCTGATGACAGCCGCAGAATGTGCCCTGGCATTATCCTGCATAAACAGAAATCCAGGGCCTACTCCAATGGCAGCAGGTACTACATGCTCTTCCAGAACGTGCTCGATATACCGGACAGCATTCAGTCGCTGGGGAACAAGTACAAGGTCTGTACGACTGTTTTACATAACTCCGGCCCACACCATTATGGAACCTCCTCCGAATCTATCAATTTCCTGCACAGCCTCTGCAGAAAATCTTTCTCCTGGCCATCCCCACACCCTCAATCGACCATCACAAAGTGTAAGACGATACCTGGATTCGTCCAAGAAGAGCACAGACTTCCACTGGTTCAGGTTCCAATCACCATGGTTTTCAGCATACATACGTCTTGCTGCCTTATGCCCATTTGTTAAGCGTGGTTTTTTAACGGGCCTTTTTGGACGAATATTCCTTAATCTGTTCCTTATGGTTTGGTCTGAAACCCGGATTCCGGAAGCCATATGAAGGTCTTTTGCAGTTTTTGTACGCTGTCGAAGAGCAGAAAGAACAACGTATCTGTCATCCTGGGGGCTTGTTTTAAATTTACGGCCCTGGCCACGTCTTCTACAATACTGACCTGTCTCTCTATGCCTGTTGCGTAACCTGGATACCACGGAAGGAGAAACCAAAATCTCTCTAGCCACTTGTCGCAGAGATTGACTTTGTCGTAAAAGATGTAGAGCATGATACACTTCAAACTCATTTAAATTCCTCATTTTGTCAAAGACTTCAATAAACAAGGCAATAATCAACATTCGTCACTATAGCAACATCGGGAAGCTTACCAATTAGAAGTGGCCAGTGCCTTCCAAAATAAAAAAATTCTCTATATTTGTTATTTGAGGTAATTTCTCTGTATTTAGGCCATGGATCTTTAAAATTTGTATCCAATGATAAAATTAATAATCCAATTTACATATTGTCCAAATTTCAGCATCACAGCTTTCACACTCACTCACTCACTGGCACTATCGAACCCATAGGTTCATGGCCGCACGGACATAAGCTCTCCATACATCCCTATCCTGAGCTAATGTTTTCCAATCATTCCCTGTATAATCTACTTCCCTCAAATCATAGTTAATGTTGTTCTCCCACCTCATTCTTGGTCTACCAACTGGGCGTTTTCCTTCTGGCTTTCCTACAAGAAGTTTCCATGCACGTCTTTCATTCCCCATACGTGCAACATGTCCTGCCCATCGCAGTCTACGGGACTTAACTGTTCTTATTATATCTGGCTTCCTATAAAGACCATGTAGTTCATTGTTATGTAGTCTTCTCCATTCACCTGTCTGTTCATCTCTCTTTGGTCCAAAAATTTTCCTAAGAACTTTATTCTCAAATACTCGTAATCTCCTTTCCTCCCTTAAAGTAAGAGTCCATGTTTCGCACCCATATAATATAACTGGTAGAACAATGGTTTTATATATTTTCAGCTTAACGTTTTTTGAAAGGAGTTGGGACATCAAAAGTCTCTGCAATGCATAATAGCATGCATTTCCAGAATTAAGCCTATGTTTAATTTCTTTGTGCATCTCATTCCTATTTGTGATTATTGTTCCTAGGTATTTGAATTCAGCCAATTCCTCAAAATTTCCCTCATTTGTCATTAGCTGTCCATTTCCATTATATAATGTATTTCTACGTGTGACCATATATTTAGTTTTACTGATATTTACTTCTAGTCCTAATTTCTTAGTGTTACTCAATAGTGTGTGCGTGTTGGCCTTTAGTATCTCCTCGCTATCGGCCAGTAGTACTACATCATCAGCATAAACTAACAGCTTATTAATACCATTGAGTTGTAAGCCTTCCTCATTCTCTAAAGATTTAATGGCATGCTCTAGTACAAAATTAAATAGTAGAGGAGATAGTGCATCTCCTTGCTTTAACCCATTCTGGATTTCAAAAGTGTCTGAAAACTGTTTGCCTACACGCACCCTACTCGTTGAGCCATTTAGACACATTCGAATAAGTCTAACTAACTTTTTAGGAATTCCAAACTCCAGCAGGATACTATATAACTTCTCCCTCTTAATTGAATCATATGCTTTTTTGAAGTCTACATATAGTTGATGTACAGTACCATTATATTCCCATTTCTTTTCTAAAATCTGTCTTATACTAAAAATCTGATCTGTTGTAGACCTGTTTCTTCTAAATGCACATTGATGATCTCCTAGAATGTCATCAATATAGGGAGTAAGTCTGCTTACTAATATATTTGTTAGAATTTTGTACGAAGTTGAAAGTAATGAGATGCCCCTATAGTTGTTGCAATCAGTTTTATCTCCCTTCTTATAAATTGGTACGATAATTGATTCCTTCCATTCGTCTGGAAGAGCTTCTTTTTTCCAAATTATACTAAGCAACCAGCGTATCTTGTCCATCAATTTTTCTCCCCCTGATTTTATCAGTTCTGCTGGGTCTCATCTGAACCTGATGCTTTATACATCTTCAATTTTTCAATTGCCATTTCAACCTCTAATGCACTTGGCTCTGCGCATCACAGCTTTAAAAACAATTCATTATTCAATTTATTACAAGTGTTCCTCTAATTGTTTTGAGCAGTGTATAATTTCCATTCGTTCATTTCAAATCACCTTCCACCTCTTCTCATATTAGGCAAACATGAATCTGGCTTAGCAAATCATAGGTGCTTAAAATATGTGGTTGTGTTGATTTATGGTTCACACCCATGCATTTCCTCTTGAAGCAGAATAGGAGAGAATAGAGCCAAATAACGGGTTGTAGTCCCTCCTCGAATCGTTGGACCCAGCATTAATAAATGGCGGTATGTGTCATGTGTGTGAAAGATTGATTTGTGTCAAATCAGGGACATCATAGTAGACGACATATCATCGTAGAGTAGGCTTACATTTTATTCATTCCATAACGTAATGATATGTAAAAATTCGATGAACCTAAAATAAGGTTACTCTGTTATGGTCTTAAAAATCACACTCATTTATACTAATCAGGTCAACAAATGGCCTAAATTCGTGAATGTACTATGATGATGATGATCCATTTTTTCGAACATTAACGTACTTTAATCTTATACCTTAAAGGTACTGTATACAAGCCACGCACCATCCGGGCCTATGATAACATATGGCGATACACATCATTCAAACATATACAATCATATTAAACATGTCGAATATGATAATGATTATTATGATGTCCAGATGATGTTCGGGGAATGTTTGGGCCTTAATGTTTCTTGAAGTTTGTCTTACAGGATACTTACTAGGATAACAACGTTCTTTACATAAGGATACGATTAAATGACATCGATATTGGCATGCCTTTCTTTTGCTTGTGCTCTTATAATCTTATATTGACTTTGGCTTAAATTAGCTTCAATAATTGAATCGGCACATGCTAAAAGGGCTTTAGTCAGCCCGACCCAATTTTGAGAAAACTAAGAAAAACTTTTTACGCCTGACATATTAATCTAGTTGATTTAAAACAAAATATATTTTAATTGAGCCAAATTAAAGAAATTCACATGTATATACGAAAATGTGTAGAAAATTATTTTTGGCTCGTTATTAATGTTCAAAATCATTTGACTGAAGCCCTTTCAGCACGTTTTAAACATTTTTGGTAATAAATATGGTAATTTGGCCACTTTTTCACATAGTACTCTTATTTATTAATTGCAACATTTACAAAAATGCTTCAGATTTATGAACAAACATAAATAAATGCATATATTGAGTACACTGCCAGCCATTACTTTTCCACAATAGAACGATTTTAATTTCTTCTTAAAACTTTTAATGTTTCGTCAAGTATATATTGAACTGGTCTCTGAATATCACGTAGTTTTTCTTCTTTCAATGTCACTTTACCTGTTGAATAAGCATGTTCTACTGTAAAACTCACAGTACGTTTTCCAGGGAGACGGAGATGAAATGTATGGGACACCGTGAAATAAATTCCATGCCGAGCCAAGATATATCCTGGAAAATCTTTACTGTAGGTAAAATGCAGAAAATTACTGATTAGAAACTGAATTTTCTTGTCTCTTGAGGCATTTCTATTGGCTATTTCTTCAGACATTGAGTTCTCCTTGTAATTGTTTTTCCTCCAAGTTTTAAAATTTAATATATCTGTAGTGTTAATTTCCTTCACAGTGAACTTTCCAGTTTTACTAGGCTTCATGATTTGTTCTGTAAGTTTATGTACAGAGTAGAATCTATAATGTTTTTAATTTATCTTTTTATTACACTGAAATCCCTATTATAAGGGAGGACTGAAAGTCCCCTTAGAGGGAAATAGTGTTCAATTTTTGGAAATCTACTAGTATTGGTATTATTGCTACAACATGATTTTTATTTCGTCCTCTACAGTTAACTGCATAGAAGTGCAATTTAGTAAACTATGGAGCAATGTTTTGCACAAATTCACATATGAAGGAGCATACTTCATTGGGTCATTTCTTTCCAACTCCTTCATGATAAAGATGTATTATTGTTATTGTCACAAAAAACATGTGTTGTCAACTGCCTCAGATAAAAAGTTTCCTGAACAGGAATCTGAGGCAGTCTAACATTTTTCATGTAATCGAGGAGATTGAGTGTACAGGAGGCTCAACTTTTTGTGTAGCATCTTTTGTGAGCATTGTGTAAACTTATTTTTTTCCTTTCTCTTATATGCTATTTTGGCAGCAGCGCATCTCTTTGCAGGATCATTTAAGTGCTTCCCGCTCAAATGAATTAACAGCTGTTTACCGCTAACAGGAGTACAAACATGAGGCACTTCATGACCTAAGAGCCTCAGTCACTGACTGAATTCCTCATTGCGTATAACATTCAAAATCCATGCCCTGTTTCTTCTGCAATGGTGCATACGATTGGGGTCTTTGTAGCATAATATATTGAAATCAATCTTTCAGATTACCATATTGTGCTTAACTCAATTTTCCATTTTTCTTGACTGAGGCCCTTTTAGCATATGTCGATTCAATTAACGAAATAACTTCACTTTCATTGTAGTATTTTACATGGAGTTGTGATTTTGTTGATTTCGAAACTCGAAGGATTTTTTTTTCTGCTCTTGTTGGAGTTGTTAAAGACCGCTTCATTTACTTGTTCCGATGCCTTGCCGTCTCCATGCTCCTTTAAATGTACCTTAGTTGCAAGAGGGATTTCTTTGAACGGGTTTTCATGTCGAAGTTCTACAGTCTTTCGCTTTTTACTGTTATCGCTATTATCTTCAAAACTGGCACTAGGGCGTCCTCTTTGTTTTTTAGAGATGTAGGGGTAGATGAACTAGGAACTAAAACACTTCATGCTTTCACTTTTGTTAAGTATTTTGTTGCAGCATAGTGTTACCTCTACACGATTTTTTTTCACATAATACTCAGAGATACTGTCAGTGTTTATAGAATTTAATACAAATTGAAACAAACGTTTGATTTGATTATTCCGACATTTTTTTCACGGAGAACTTCGTACAGTTCCCTTCTAGATTTGTAGAAATCCATAAGATACCACCGCAAATCAAACAAACTGGATAATATGTGTGAAAGTTGAGATATTAGCAAGCTTAAAGAACTGCCTTATTTCATGGGCATTGCATTACTGCAATCAGCTGTCAGTTATTGTAGCGACAGAATTCCCATCGTGAATGTAAGCACACACGCGCTAACGGGCGGCAAGGTCACGCGTTATCTGCACAACACGAGTTTATTAATGTGCTGCGTAAATCTAAGTAGCAAACTGTAGCAAACGTTTTCACCCGTGCCACTTTAGCAACACTTTAATTTATACGTTGTTTCAGAAATCGTCGGTGGGAAATGGCAAAGAAAACGTTATATCTCAAGATAACTTTCAAGTCCGAAATAAAAGTTATTACTTTTATTGTAGTTCAAATGCTCTTATCTGTGCATTAGCAAGAAGGTATAAGTATATTTAACACAATTATAACGAGAGGCATTAAAATAATTATCACAAAAAGTGTTAATAGTATGTCCAAAATGTGGCATTAAAATTCCGTTTTTATGATGCAGAACTTCACGGCCCGAAAATTAGGTCTAATAATTAGTATAGAGAATAATTTATTTGACAGATTGGTACCTCATTTATTTGTTTAGATGACTGTTCAGGTTTTTTCCCTCTAATGAAAAGTAAAAATTTCGATTTTTGCCGTTTTTTACACGCTTTATATTAGCTTGACCTGTATCTATCTATCTATCTATCTATCTATCTATCTATCTATCTATCTATCTATCTATCTATCTATCTATGTAACGGAATATTTCAACGCGATTTTCACCCACTTAAAAACATTGGATCGACTTGAAACTTTGTATACTTGTAGAGGACCCGTGACAATACAATAATTTCATATGTATTTTCTAAAATCGTAGCCACAATCATCAGAAAATCAAAAAAAAGTGTTTTTGTATCAATGTAACGGAATCTTTCAACGCGATTTTCACCCACTTAGAAACATTGGATCGACTTGAAACTTTGTATACTTGTAGAGGACCCATGACAATATAACAATTTCATATTTATTTTCTAAAATCCTGGCCACAATCATCAGAAAATCAAAAAAAGTGTTTTTGTATCAATGTAACGGAATCTTTCAACGCGATTTTCACCCACTTAGAAACATTGGATCGACTTGAAACTTTGTATACATGTAGAGGACCCGTAACAATTCAATAATTTCATATTTTGTTTCTAAAATCCTGGCCAGAATCATCCGAAAATCAAAAAAATGCAAACTGGTATAATAGGTTGCGGACTTGTCGAGTTTTTAGTCAATCGTTGTAAGAGCTCAGTTGGTAGAGCAGTGAACTCTTAGTGGTATATAATTTCAGTAATCCATACGTCGCTGGTTGAAATCCGGCTGGGAGGGTTTTTTTTATAGAAGAGTATTACTTTTAGCTCATACTACAATAGTATCGAACGTAAAGATATTTATATTTTTATCTTATTCTGTAAAATATTAAAACTAAAAAATAAAAAAAATAAATAATAGTTTTAAAAAACTAAAAGAACACGCTTTATTAGAAAACTAAAAAATGAAAAATAATTTTAATTTCCAAGACGCTTGGGATAAAATAAAGTGGTCAACAAAAAAATCATATCCAACACAGCCTATAAACTAAAACTAGAGTTATCAACAAAAAGAAAATAATTTTACCATCAAAAGCGTGGGGTGCTCTATATCAATTAATATATTTTATAATAAACAGATATTGGTAAAAGTAAGCTCTCTAAGACGAAAATGTAAAAATCATAAAAAGCACCCCACGCTTTTGATCGTAAAATTATTTTCTTTTTGTTGATAACTCTAGTTTTAGTTTATAGGCTGTGTTGGATATGATTTTTTTGTTGACCACTTTATTTTATCCCAAGCGGCTTGAAAATTAAAATTATTTTTCATTTTTTACTTTTCTAATAAAGCGTGTTCTTTTAGTTTTTTAAAACTATTATTTATTTACATTCTAGATCACTGTGCAAGGTTGGGTTATTCCTTCGTAATGAATGTCATATTTTACTCTATTCTTTTCTTCTCTTATGCTTTATAAATACGGATTAACTATTAGGATAAGAATATTAATTTCTCTAAGAAAAATTATATTTTAACTTCAAATTTTCTTCAAATGTCATATTTATTTATTTATGCATGTTTGTCTACTGCCCTGTCTCCTGCAGCCCTGCCAGGATCTTTGTCTTTCTGAGTGTCTGTCTGTCTGGCTGTCTTTTATTTTTTAAGTCTTCATAATATGACAGTATGCTCCACTACAGATTTCTGCAGTACTACATATCTTGGTTTACTTTTGACAACATTAAAACATCTATATTATGTTTTAGTGTGTTGATGATATTCCTGGCTAACAATTGAAAACTTTATACTTTTTACTAATTCTAAGCTTGAAGTTATTTTTTCAATTTATGCTTCCTTAAAGTATAATGTTGTGTGATTGTGACGCTAACTTATCCTAGTTAGTTACGATTCTTATTTGCATTTTAAATAATTCTCTCTGTTGATCGTACTAAAACAAGTTACCATTCCTATTCACACATATAAAGCACTGACTAACACTAACAAGTTATGATTTGTATTTACACTTGCTTCATTTTCTCATTACTAAAACTAACAAGTTATTATTTCAATTTATACTTAAAACGACTATTTTTAACACATTATGATTATTATTTGCACTTACTTAAATTAATGTATTCCCCATGGCTGAACCTAACAGAATATGTTTCCTATTTGCACTTAAACTGATATCATGCTATGTTCAGTATTTACACAATAAAATAATATTCTGTACATTGCTAATCTAAGAAGTTATAGTTCCTACTTACACTCATGGTACTAATTCTAACATTGTATGAATAATTTATACCTACTTAAATGTCGAACTGTCCTTACTACTTCTAACAAATCTTATTGTTCCTATTAACACTTGCAGCACTGACTAATCGTAACAAGTTATGATCAATAGTTACACATCCTTAAAATAATGTTCACTCATTTCTAATCCTAACAATTAATGATTGATATTTGTACATATAATACTAACTAGTCTTATCAATTGATGATTTACACTTCCTTAAAGTATATTGTCCACGTAATGTTGTATTGTAATTTTCAAAATCTATGCTATTTGCAAATTTGATGAATTGTTTAGTATCACTCACTCACTGGCACCGTCGAACCACAAGGTTCATGGCCGCGCGGACATAAGCTCTCCATACATCCCTATCCTGAGCTAATGCTTTCCAATCATTCCCTGTATAATCTAATTCCCTCAAATCATAGTTAATGTTGTTCTCCCACCTCATTCTTGGTCTACCAACTGGGCGTTTTCCATCTGGCTTTCCTACAAGAATCTTCCATGCACGTCTTTCATTCCCCATACGCCCAACATGTCCTGCCCATCGCAGTCTACGAGACTTAACTGTTCTTAATATATCTGGCTTCTATAAATACCATGTAGTTCATTGTTATGTAGTCTTCTCCATTCACCTGTCTGTTCATCTCTCTTTGGCCCAAAAATTTTCCTAAGAACTTTATTCTCAAATACTCGTAATCTCCTTCCCTCCCTTAAAGTAAGAGTCCATGTTTCGCACCCATATAATTATAACTGGTAGAATAATAGTTTTATATATTTTCAGCTTAACGTTTTTTTTTGAAAGGAGTTGGGAACATCAAAAGTCTCTGCAATGCATAACAGCATGCATTTCCAAAATTGAGCCTATGTTTAATTTCTTTCTGCATCTCATTCCTATTTGTGATTATTGTTCCTAGGTATTTGAATTCAGCCACTTCCTCAAAATTTCCCTCATTTGTCATTAGCTGTCAATTTCCATTATATACTGAATTTCTACGAGTGACCATATATTTAGTTTTACTGATATTTACATCCAGTCCTAATTTCTTAGTGTTACTCAGTAGTGTGTGCGTGTTGGCCTTTAGTATCTCCTCGCTATCGGCCAGTAGTACTACATCATCAGCATAAACTAACAGCTTATTAATACCATTGAGTTGTAACCCTTCCTCATTCTCTAAAGATTTAATGGCATGCTCTAGTACAAAATTAAATAGTAGAGGAGACAGTGCATCTCCTTGCTTCAACCCATTCTGCATTTCAAAAGTGTCTGAAAACTGTTTGCCTACACGCACCCTACTCTTTGAGCCATTTAGACACATTCGTATAAGTTTAACTAACTTTTTAGAATTTCCGAACTCCAGCAGGATACTATATAACTTCTCCCTCTTAATTGAATCATATGCTTTTTTGAAGTCTACATATAGTTGATGTACAGTACAATTATATTCCCATTTCTTCTCTAAAATCTGTCTTGTACTGAAAATCTGATCTGTTGTAGACCTGTTTCTTCTAAATGCACATTGATGATCTCCTAGAATGTCATCAATATAGGGAGTAAGTCTGCTTACTAATATATTTCTTAGACTTTTGTACGAAGTTGAAAGTAATGAGATGCCCCTATAGTTGTTGCAATCACTTTTATCTCCTTTCTTATAAATTGGTATGATAATTGATTCCTTCCATTCATCTGGAAGAGCTTGTTTTTCCCAAATCATACTAAGCAACCAGCGTATCTCGTCCATGAATTTTTCTCCCCCTGATTCTATCAGTTCTGCTGGGATCTCATCTGAACCTGTTGCTTTATACATCTTCAATTTTTCAATCGCCATTTCAACCTCTAATGCACTTGGCTCTGCGACTAACATTTCTGCTGTCTGTAACTTATCCTACTCAATGTCCTGTTCTGTATGTACATTTAATAGCTGATTAAAGTAACCTTTCCATCTATTAAATATACTCCTGGAATCTGCAGTCATATCCCCATTTTCATTCCGAGTTATGTTTGTTATAGCCTGAAACCCCTTCCTCTCTATACTAATTCCCTGATATAATTCTCTAATGTTCCTATTTTTTGCATTCATTTCAAGATCATTAATCTTCTCTCTCAAATATTCCCTCTTTTTACTCTTTAGTAACTTGGTGGTTTCCCGTCTAATACTACCCAATTGCTCTTAATTTACCTCATTTTGCTCGTGTAACCATTTCATTTTTGCTAGCTTTCTTTTCTTTACAATGTTGGCGGATTCCTCATCAAACCATTTTTGTTTTGTCTCTTTTTTAAACAACCAATGCTTTCTCATGCTGACAATTTAATAGTATCTCTTATAGCCTCCCATTCTTTATTTATATCAGTTTCTTCTTCGTTTGCCACATTGTCATCTGAAGATTCCAGTACTTCAAATCTATTGGCAATTTTGATTTGGTATTCTTGCCGCATTTCATCATTTTTCAAGTTTTTTAATTCATATTTTACAGAATCATCTTTAGCGTTCGTTGCTCTCATAAGCGATAGCCGTTGTCTAATTTTCACTCTGACCAGATGATGATCCGAATTGCAATCTGTCCCTCTAACTGATCTAACATCAATGATGCTACTGTGCCAGCGTTTATCCACTAATACATGTTATATCTGGTTCCGAGTTTCTCCATCTGGGGACGTCCAGGTGTATTTATGAATATCCTTATGCTGAAATGTTGTGCTCTAAACAATGAGATTCTTTGATGTGGCAAATGTGACTGATCTAACCCCGTTGTCGTTACTATCTTCATGAAGACTGAATTTGCCTATTGTTGGTTTGAATATATCTTCCCGCCCCACTTTTGCATTAAAATCTCCTAAGACAATTTTCATATGATATCGTGAAAGGCTATCAAATAAGCATTCTAATTCTTCATAGAACTCATGCTTGATCTTGTCATCTTTATCTTCTGTGGGGGCATGTACATTTACAATTATAAAATCATGTTGTTTACCCTTTAGAATTATGTATGATACCCTATCACTAACAAACTTAATATCTCGGATAGCGGACTAAAAAACCCGTTCCAAATGCAGGTCTTTCTGCACCCCCATAGTATAATGCAAAGCTTCCTGATTCCTGACTACCTTCTCCTGTCCACCTAACTTCCTGTAAAGCGACTGTATCCAAGGGCGATTTATCTAATTCCCGCGTTAATATCTCTAGTGCCCCGCTATTGTATAAAGTCCGAACATTCCATGTTCCTAGGAACATGTCCCTGTGTTTGAACCTTTGGCATGGGTTCCCTGAAGTAGTCCCCGCTCGGAGAAGCGAATGGGGGACTATATGACCTCCGGAAAATTTTACCCCAGTTGAACCCATGTCCGCATTTCTTGACGGTTGTATTTTTACGGTGAAAGATCGTCACTCTTTCGACCAAGGTACTTTCTTCGTCTGGCTTATCACCTTCGACCAGTCCGGCATGGGTAACCCTATGGGCAACAATGCTACCGCCGGCATAGCTCTCAGGATCATTTAAGAACGCAAGCCACTCCACCACGACAAGGTAAAGATACCATGGAGGGGATATATGTACATTTTTTCTTTATTTGCTTTTACGTCGTGTGCACAGAAGTCAAAACACCACAACTGCCTCAAGTATAATATCTCTTGACTGGTAAAGGAGGGAGTGGAAAGTACTACATGTAATCAAAACAAAATATGACAGTGTCTTCACCTACATGTTCTTGAGCATTTTTCATGGCTTTATAGAACATTCTGGCTCTGCGTTTGTGCAGTTCTCTCAGCAATAGTTTCCTTCTTAATCTTATTAGCTAAACTGGGATTTTTAGGGTCATATCTATGAATGCATTAGACCGTAAAAGTCGTTCTCTGCTGAGAAAGTTGCATCCAAGGACATTTTCGCGTAGTCAAAAATCTGTTCGTGCGATAATAATTGTCAAAATTCCTAAGCTACCTGGCAAGGTGTCTTTGCAGAGAATGAATCGTGAGCAACCAGTATACTAATTAATATATATATCCATGGGCCACGTTTCACTACTTCTATTTACAAAATTTATAAGGGTTTGACTTCCATTTTTTAAATTATGTACAGTTAAATATCACATGGTCTGTCTGGTCACCAACACCGAATGCACACACTGCACTGTCTTTGAACTTGAAGCGATGGAAATAGGCGTTTATATTCCCGTTTCCGATCACCAGCGTTGTCAAATTGGGAGAAATTTGAATTCTTGTCTGTAGTCTAATGCTGACCTTCAAGAAGAACGATTTCGTCAAACTGCCTTTGGTGGTTGGTTCCCATTCCCTTTACTATATTTCTTCACTTGTGGTTGTCAGTTGTTTCTTCATAACACTTACTGAATTCCTGTCTTAGCTCGTCTGTAGACCGCCGTCGCAAGCTGCTTGCTTCGCTAGGCGAACCGCTATCTCATTGCCGTAAATTCCAGCATGTTCTTTGATCTAGCTGAATTCCACTCTCCAGATAGCTCAGTTTATTCCGAATTTCTTTAATTAAATAGTTGTGAATATTTTTGTTCCTTATGGAGTCTAACGTAATCTTACTGTCAGTGTAAATTTCCACTTTAAGTTCATCAATCCGCATTTCTCTACCATTGAATCCTTTCAAGGTGTCTAATGCTTTCATGTTGGCAAGTTACACAGCTTAGTTATTTGAATATTTCTCAGCCGGTATGAATTCCTGTTTTCTGAATGTGACCGTTCCCTACCCAACTCCTTCATTACTTTTGCTTCCATTCGTGTACATTTCGCATGTTTATTCTTCGTTTGCTGTTGTCTCCTGGAATTATATGTATTTCGTAGGGCGTGTCCAGTTTTTTTAACTAATTGTCTGATCAACGTTATGGGTTTCATATTTGTTACTTCATCTTACTTGTGATTAGCTGTAATTTCTTGAATTTTTAGATGCATACGTGTTAATCCCATCAGAATGCTGAGAGCTTATTAGAACGCAGTACGTTATGCCTTTCCCATTCGTATGCTGATTAGTCTCTCTACTAGTTTCAGCTTCCGGATATTGTATTCCTTGTCCAGAGTGCGTGTCCATACTGATGCAGTGTACGATAAATGTAGCAGAATTGCACCATTATAAATTGTACACAGGCCTTTGTTATTTAAACCCCAGCTTATTTTTGCTGTTGTCCCGTGTTGTATGACGACTCTCAGCTCTGGTAGCTCAGGCGGTCAGACGCGACATTAGGGGTAGTAATTTAGGCCGAAAGGGATGTATCAATAATTTGGACGAAAGGGAATAATGAAATAAAGGAGTTCCACTTCAATAACGAAGAACATATATTTATACTTAAAAACTTTTAGCTTCTGTCTTGCACTCGTAGTTGGATGTGATGAGCACGTGGTTGAACTTGAATGTGATGAGCACGTGTAATATGCGTGTGTTAGCGCCACAGTTCACTGAACACGACATTAATAACAATAATAATACAATCGGGTTAGAACCAAAACGACAGGTAATGTGGCCCTATAAGTCAAATTGGGGTCTCGAAGTTGCGTTGATTGTGTAAGATTACACTAGGTTCTGATATCGGAGGGTGTCTCCGGACTCATCGCGGTGTAGAAGATCTATCCGTCACAACAGCTAAACGAAGAGTGATGAGTTTGACCACGCGGTGAAAGCATGTAGAAGAGAGGGGAACGTAGTCGAGCCAAAGTATCCCGTTATATTTAATTAATGAGGCGAGAATTTTAGTACACCTAACTTGCAAGCAAGTCAGAACTGTAATATACAATAGTGCCACATTCTTGTACAAATAACATAAAAAAATATAAATAAGAAGACGCATAATTACGTCAACAGCTTATTGGAGAGATTGTATGCATTTCTCTACTATATAGTCGTTATGTTGGTTGAAAGTGAATCTTTCGTCGATTATTATGCCGAGATACTTAATCTGGTCGACCTGTTCAAACTTATAATTATTTAGAAAGATTTGTATTTGTTCGTTTTTCCTTTCGTTTTCTTCTTGTTACTAGAATAGTTTTTACTTGTTTTCTGTGAATCTGGACTAATTGTTTTTGGCCCAGGATATAATCTTCCGCATTTCGATGTTCGAGAACTGATTTGCCCTAAGTTTTGACTATCCGGTCGACTGCAAATGCTATGACTTTAGTATGTTCAATGTAATATAAACTGAGTATGGAAATGTAATGGATGTTCCAGAAACCAAGGACCGCAGCAAGATCCTTGCAGGCAGCCTTTAGTTACATTTGTGTATACTTTAGCATTGTTCACTGCCAATATAGCTGTTCTCTGTTTAAAATAATCCTCTGCAAGCCTATACAGGTCCCTTGGGCACTGGAATTCCCTCAGGGATTTCATGATCCCCGGCCACAAGGCCGAGTCGAAAGCTCGCTGGATATCTAAGCTTACTAGCACCAAATGCACATGTTCTTTTAGATTTTCCTCGACGTATTTTTAGTGGCATTGTGGCGACCACTGTGCTAGTTTGGGGAGTGAAACCGAACTGTTTGTCGGACATTAAATATTTTGAGTTAATATAATGCATAATTCTGTTTATAAGCAATTTGTCTAACAGTTTTCCCCATGTGTTCAGGAGGCTTATTTGTCGGAATTTAGTAATCTCCTGGTAGAACTCATTTCCTATTTTTATGACAGAAATTAATCTTGCTTTCTTCCAATATTGGGGAAATTGTTCTAAAACGCTTTTACGAAGCTAGGTAGGATATTCGTAACTTGAAGTAAGTTTCTACCCGTAAATTCGTCTTCACCTCTGGTTTTATATGAGCCCATATTTTCTAGATTGTGTACTATTTCTTGTTTGGTAAATTCGATATCATCTTCAGTTTCGAGGGGAAGTTTATTATCTTCTCTGACTTGCTTATGATAGATGTCGCCCGCTCTCTGGTTATTTTCTGGTGCAAAATGGTCTATCTCATAATGCTGCAGTGTTTCTTGTAGGCCGAATGTATGAGAGTCGTCTGGTTTCTTTAGAGTGGTTAGAGGTGTTGTGTTTTCGGCTTTTCCAAATACTATGTAGTAGACTGCGTTCCATAGGTTGTTTGACAGAGTTCAGCTACAGCAGTTTTTCAATAATATAATTTTCTCCTCTGTTATCATTATTTCGTATTTTCTTTTAGCTTCTGAATATTGATGCTTTCATTGTTCTCTCAGCTATCCATTGTATTCAGTTCTCTGATATCTCCTTCTTGTAGCATTTGCTCTTTTCCGTAGTAGGGTTAATTATTTTGTCCTCCTTGGGAGATATTTATTCTTGTGTAACTTTTGTGATCTGTTTGGTATTCTGAAGTGTCTACTGAATGCAGCTCTGATAATATCTTCGAATTCCCTGACTAGTTATTGTGTGTCCGGTTCTTCCCTAGCTATGCTGCTAAACTTCTTGTCCAGTTCTTCAGACGTGTCCATTCTTGTTTTGTTTAGTAGTATTTCTGAGAACATTCTTATGATATATTTTTGAAGTTTACAAGTTTACTTTCATTTGAAATATATTTTACCCCTAGGAATTTGTTGAAAGTGTTCCCATTATTTTGAAATATCTTTAATGTAATGAATCGGTGATTATAGCAACTCTCTTCCATTCGCTCACCGTGGATACTAACCGGTAATTAGTAATGGTAAGGTTGTTGTTGCTCTTCTGTTGCGCTCCCGAAAGCTGCATATTCACTCGATTCATTTGTTACATAAAGCTGTTTTGAATTCAAGTAATCATATACTTTTCTGCCTCTTGTATTACTTATAGTGTCGTGCCACATTGTCTGTCTCCATTTCAACCTATCTCCCTGTCTGTCTCCCTGTCTGTCTGCCTGTCTGTCTGCCTGTCTGTCTGTCTGCCTGTCTGCCTGCCTGTCTGCCTGCCTGTCTGTCTGCCTGCCTATCTGTCTGTCTGTCTGTCTGTCTATGTGTCTGTCTGTCTGTGTGTCTGTCTGTCTGTGTGTCTGTCTGTCTGTGTGTCTGTCTGTGTGTCTGTCTGTCTGTCTGTCTGTCTGTCTGTCTGTCTGTCTGTCTGCCTAACTGTCTCTCTCTCCGTCTGCATGTCTTGCTATCAGTCAGGCGATCTGCCTCGATCTCGCTCTCTCTCTCTCTCTCTCTCTCTCTCTGTCTCTCCGTCTGTCTGTCCTGTCTCTCTCTCTCTCTCTCTCTCTCTCTCTGCCCGTCTGTCTCTCTCTGTGTTTTTCTGTCTGTCTCTCTCTCTCTGTGTGTCTGCCTGTCTGCCTGTCGCTCTATCTCCCTCTCTCTCTCTCTCTCTCCCCCTCTCTCTCACTTTCTCTCCCTCTCTCCCTCCCTCCCTCTCTCCCTCTCTCTCTCTGTCTCTCTCTCTGTCTCTCTCTCTCTGTCTCTCTCTCTGTCTCTCTCTCTCTGTCTCTCTCTCTCTCTCTCTCTGTCTCTCTCTGTCTGCTCTCTCTCTCTGCCTCTCTCTCTCTCTCTCTGTCTCTCTCTCTGTCTCTCTCTCTGTCTCTCTCTCTGTCTCTCTCTCTGTCTCTCTCTCTGTCTCTCTCTCTGTCTCTCTCTCTGTCTCTCTCTCTGTCTCTCTCTGTCTCTCTCTGTCTCTCTCTCTCTGTCTCCCCGTCCGTGCGTCCTTCGGTCCTTCCCTCTGTCTACTCATTCGTTTCGAAGTTGAAGATACACTTTACATTTATTAGACTATTTAACTCATGCCCCAAATGGGAGTCAATGACCAATCACGTTTCAATGATTTCTGTTTTACAACCAATCAGAGTCGTGTTTCACCAAATATTTATCAGTGTTATAATTACCATATTAAAGAAAGCTCCTCCTTACAATATTGCGTTCCTTTGGCAATAAATAGTATGATCTGGTGCAGTGATAAACAAAAGAAGCAGTAGAAGCGTACCTATCGTTTCTCATTTGTTTTCAAACATCGCCGTTTACATTAAATATATAAATATTTTAAAATAACTATAGTTAAATAATGATTTGTGAGTAAACAGCTTAATTTTATTCGTTAAATAGTCCTAACAAATGCCACTCTTGATTTCCAAATTCTCTAGATAAATTCACTCCTCACTTCGTGAGTCGTGAATTTATCGATAATTTGGAAATCACTCGTGGCATTACTTATGATAATCTCTTCATACTGACGTACTTATTTACTGATATTTGTATTATTAGACTGGATATAGAATTGCGTCACCCTTTTAATTCCCAGATACACAATATTATCCTCTTTTGTTATAAAGGAGTTTAATATCACTAGGTGCAATATTTAAACAAATCACTTTACTTACTATAGTACTGCGTATATTTTCGTTACAGCAAATATTACTTTTATAATTATAAAATACCGCCATAATTCTGGAAATTACTAACAACCGTTTGGTACTCTTTACTAGTGTATAAGAATCGAATGTTAATGATGCTATGATTTTGTATGGAGAACGGATGCAAGGACAGGGGTAAAAGAGGTGGGAATTAAAAAATGTATTGTACAACAAAAAATCGAGTAAAATTATATATATATATATATATATATATATATATATACAGTATGTCAATTTGCTATTCATAAACTTAGATTTTATAATTGAAATAGCACAATTTTAATTCTCAGAATATTGCAATTATATTTTGCCATTAATTAAACATTTTCAGGTACATTTCTTTACATAATATATACAAAACAACAAATTCTATAAACATTTAACGTATGATAGCCTATTTAAAAAACTTTAAAAGGTGTAAATTTTATAGTCACTTTTCTATTCATACAGTCAGAATGGGGGAAAAAATAAAAAAAATTAATAAAAAAAATGAACTGTCGTTAATACTTTGTAGGGTAACCTTTAGCTTTAATAACAGCTTGACATCTACGCTGCATGTATCAAACAAGCCTATCTCACATCTGAGGACTGATTTTGCACCATTCTTCAGTAACCACCTTCTTCAATTCTTCTTTGGAAGAAGGATTTCTGCTGTGGACCCTAGGTTTCAAAAACGCCCATAAATGTTCTATAGGATTTAAGTCAGCAGGTTGAGGAGGGGTTTTCAATTGCTTTGGCACGTTCCATATCAACCAAGTCTTATTTAAATCCGCCGTATGTTTGGGGTCGTTATCTTGTTGGAACATGTACGTAGGGAGCATATCCAATTTTGCTGCACTTTGTTTAACATTCTTACGAAAAATGTCGTTATACACAAATTTGTCGATAACATTGTCAATGAACTGTATATTGCAACACCTTTTGCCGACATACATCCCCACAACATTATAGACCCACCCCCCATGTTTTACTGCAGGTGTTGTATTGGTCACATCATTATCCGCATTGACTTTTCCCCAGACTCTATGAACGCCATCTGAACCGAACAGGTTGATTTTAGTCTCATCAGACCAGAGAACATTATTCCAAAATGCCTGCCCCTTATTTACGTGTTCTTTTGAAAACTGTAGTCTTACAACACGGTTCTTCTTACTTACATACGGCCTTTTTCTAGTCATTCTTCCGTGATAGCAATTTCTGCTTAACACCTTCCGAACTGTCTCAGTACATACCTTTTTACCAGTAGAAACTTCTAGGGTAGACCGCAATTTTGGAGCACTAATTCTGGGGTTGAATTTCACTTGTCTCACAATGGTTCTCTCCTCCTTTTCACTTAACTTCTTTTGTTTAGGTTTCTCGAAACATTCTCTACTGAACCTTTATACTTGAATTTATTTAGTATATACTGTACTGTTGAATGACATTTGCCTATCAGTCTCCCTATTTTTCTCAAAGAATATCCCTTAAGTGCAAGATTTACAATTGTATCCTTGAGATCAGAACTGTGTTCTTTACATTTACCCATTTTGGAGGCGACAGACTGCCAGTGTACAAAACCAGCACAGTAGGCAGATGTAAACAAATGCACAACTTAGAATATTCATGTTTAAGTAAGTTAGACAAGTAAATACACTGCTGTGTTTTCTTTAATGTATGAATAATAAATTGGCTTGTATTTGGGTGTAATAAATATTATTTATTTTTATAAATTATGTTTATTTTATAATTACGTTTTGAACTACATATTTAGATATAACTTAGTGTTTCCTTCAAACCACATAAATAATTTTTCTTTACTTTTAAAAACTTTCTGAAAATTGGAATTTTATTAATAAAAATGCCTGTGTATGAATACCAAATTGACATACTGTATATATATATATATATATATATATATATATATACTTTGTGTCCTAGTGATTAGTCGGAACGAGACTAGGGAATTGCATATTTTGTTTTCATGCTGGTATGGACACTTAGCAGTCTCTGTTATGGAACACTGCGCTATGCTCGAAAAGCTAAAGCTGTGGTTCAGGAGTGGGGGTCGGATGGGTTTAACGGCATGTTAATGTTAAATACGCTCTATTTGGTTTTTATTTCTCTTAAATAGTTAAAGAACAGTGAAGGAGACATGTTTCTAGATATTTACGAGTGTTCGACAAATGCAATATTACTCAAATTACATTATAAATAAAGTTCAAATCTCGTTCACAGTGTAACAGTGAACTTGTATCCGACGTTCGAGTGGCGTAGGTCGTTAAACATTTTACAAAAAGATGAAATATATAGGGTGTCCCAAAATTATATCAACAAACTTTGGGAGCTGATAGATATCAATATTATAAAAACAGTTTGTTAAGGAAGGTTTCTTTGCTGCGGTGCTTCGTTTAAGTGCTAGACGAGTTAATGCCATTACTGCATCTCACCCAGTTGGTTTAGATAAGTAAATTACATTTATGTACAATATGTATCTTTTAAAGGAAACACACGAAAGGAACAAAACAAATACGTTTTACGGCAAAATAATTTATTGCATTTATCTGAGCAAGACACATAATCCAAATCCAAGAAACAAACACAGAACACATAAACAAAACACAAACATCTCATTGTTTACGGGTAATCACAGCTTTACTATTCAAAGCAAATGTTGGAACGCACTCCCATTGCGATTAACACAAACAGTGCATCGGCGTGCCATATTCTGCCGTACTCTCGCAAAGACACCAGCCATTTCTCTGATTTCGCCAGCTGCGCAAGTTATTCGTGCCACAAGGTCCTCTTCAGATTCATCAGGATTTCATACACAATATTCTTCATGTTCCCTCACAAAAATAAGTCAAGTGAGTAAGGTCAGGGAGCGTGCCGGTCAGGCAATGGGTCCACCTCTGAGTATCCAGTGATTGCCGTATGTAGCCGTAAGATGACGACGTACTTCAGCACCAAAGTGAGCTGGTGCCTCATCACGTTGAAACCACATGTCCTGCCTGATATGAAGCGGAACTGTTTCCATTAGATTAGGCAGAAATACTAAGTAATTGTAAGCATTTAGTCGGGCGGGCAAAAGGTGTGGTCCTATTAAGAAGTTATCCACAATACCGGCCCACACGTTAACACAAAATCTCAGATGATGTGACCTCTGAAATGTAGCATGGGGATTTTCGAAGGCCCAAACATGTGAATTCCGACTGTTAAATAACTGCTCACGGAGGTGAAACATGGTTTATCTATAATCATGACATGGGATGCAAACAGTATATTGTTTTCAATTTTGTCCAGAAACCACTGACAAAATCCTCCATGGTATCTTTACCTTGTCGTGGTGGAGTGACTTGCGTTCTTAAATGATCCTGAGAGCTATGCCGGCGGTAGCATTGCTGCCCATAGGGTTACCCATGCCGGACTGGTCGAAGGTGATAAGCCAGACGAAAAAAGTACCTTGGTCGAAAGAGTGACGATCTTTCACCCTAAAAATACAACCGTCAAGAAATGCGGACATGGGTTCAACTGGGGTAAAACTTTCCGGAGGTCAAATAGTCCCCCATTCGGTTCTATGGGCGGGGACTAGTTCAGGGAACGCATGCCAAAGGGTCAAACACAGGGACATGTTACTAGGAACATGGACTGTTAGGACTTTATACAATAGCGGGGCGCTAGAGATATTAACGCGGGAATTAGATAAATCACCCTTGAATATAGTAGCTTTACAGGAAGTTAGGTGGCCAGGATAAGGTAGTCAGGAATCAGGTAGCATTGCATTATACTATGGGGGTGCAGAAAGACCTGCATTTGGAAAGGGTTTTTTAGTCAGAAAGAGGATCCTATCCGCTATCCGAGATATTAGGTATGTTAGCGATGGGATATCATACATAATTCTAAAGGGTAAACGACATGATTTTATAATTGTAAATTACATGCTCCCACAGAAGATAAAGATGACAAGATCAAGGATGAGTTCAATGAAGAATTAGAATGCTTATTTGATAGCCTCTCATGACATCATATGAAAATTGTCTTAGGAGATTTTAATGCAAAAGTGGGGCGGGAAGATATATTCAAACCAACAATAAGCAAATTCAGTCTTCATGAAGATAGTAACGACAATGGGGTTAGATTAGTCACCTTCGCCACATCAAATAATCTCATTGTTAAGACCACAACATTTCAGTATAAGGATATTCATAAATACACCTGGACATCTCCAGATGGCGAAACTCGAAACCAGATAGATCATGAATTAGTGGATAAACGCTGGCACAGTAGCATCATCGATGTTAGATCAGTTAGAGGGACAGACTGCAATTCGGATCATCATCTGGTCAGAGTGAATATCAGACAACGGCTATCGCTTATGAGAGGAACAAACGCTAATGATGATTCTGTAAAATTTGAATTAAAGAACTTGAAAAATGATGAAATGCGGCAAGAATACCAAATCAAAATTGCTGATAGATTTGAAGTACTGGAATCTTCAGATGACAATGTGGCAAACGAAGAAGAAACTGATATAAATAAAGAATGGGAGGCTATATGAGACACTATTAAATTGTCAGCATCAGAAAGCATTGGTTGTTTAAAAAAGAGGCAAAACAAAAAATGGTTTGATGAGGAATGTGCCGACATTGTAAAGAAAGGAAAGCTAGCGAAAATGAAATGGTTACACGAGCCAAATGAGGTAAATTTAGAGAAATTGGGTAGTATTAGACGGGAAACCACAAAGTTACTAAGGAGTAAAAAGATGGATTATTTGAGAGAGAAGATTAATGATCTTGAAATGAACTCAAAAAATAGGAACATTAGAGAATTACATAAGGGAATTAGTTATACAGAAGAAAGGGTTTCAGGGTAGAACAAACATAATTCGGAGTGAAAATGGGGACATAATTGCAGATTCCAGGAGTATATTAAATAGATGTAAAAGTTACATTAATCAGCTATTAAATGTACATAGAGCACAGGACACTGAGGAGGATAATATCCACACACAGCAGAAATGCTAGTCGCTGTACCAAATGAATTAGAGGTTGAAATGGCGATTGTAAAATTGAAGATGTATAAAGCATCAGGTTCAAATGAGATCCCAGCAGAATTGATAAAATCAGGGGGAGAAAAATTGATGGACAAGATACGCTGGTTGCTTAGTATGATTTGGGAAAACGAAGCTCTTCCAGATGAATGGAAGGAATCGATTATCGTACCAATTTATAAGAAAGGAGATAAAACTGATTGCAACAACTACAGGGGCATCTCATTACTTTCAACTTCGTACAAAATTCTTACAAATATATTAGTAAACAGACTTACTCCCTATATTGATGACATTCTAGGAGATCATCAATGTGCATTTAGAAGAAACAGGTCTACAAAATATCAGATTTTTAGTATAAGACTGATTTTAGAAAAGAAATGGGAATATAATGGTACTGTATATCAACTATATGTAGACTTCAAAAAAGCATATGATTCAATTAAGAAGGAGAAGTTATATGGTATCCTGCTGGAGTTCGGAATTCCTAAAAAGTTAGACTTATACGAATGTGTATAAATGGCACAAAGAGTAGGGTGCGTGTAGGCAAACTGTTATCGGACACTTTTGAAATCCAGAATGGGTTCAAACAAGGATATGCACTATCTCCTCTACTATTTAGTTTAGTACTAGAGCATGCCATTAAGTCTCTAGAGAATGAGGAAGGCTTACAACTCAATGGTATTATTTAGCTGTTAGTTTATGCTGATGATGTAGTATTGTTGGCCGATAGCGAGGAGATACTAAGGACAAAACGCACACACTATTGAGTAACACTAAGAAATTAGGACTGGAAGTAAATATCAATAAACTAAATATATGATCACACGTAGAAATACATTATATAATGGAAATGGACAGCTAATGACAAATGAGGGAAATTTTGAGGAACTGGCTGAAATCAAATACCTAGGAACAATAATCACATATAGGAATGAGTTGCACAAAGAAATTAAACATAGGCTCAATTCTGGAAATGCGTACTATTATGAATTGCAGAGACTCTTAATGTCCCAACTCCTTTCAAAAAATGTTAAACTGAAAATATATAAAACTACTATTCTACCAGTTATATTATATGGGTGCGAAACATGGACTCTTACTTTAAGGGAGGAAAGGATATTACAAGTATTAAAGAATAAAGTACTTAGGAATATTTTTGGACCAAAGAGAGATAAACAGACAGGTGAATGGAGAAGACTACATAACAATGAAGTACATGGTCTTTATAGGAAGCCAGATATAATAAGAACAGTTAAGTCTCGTAAACTGCGATAAGCAAGACATGTTGTACGTATGGGGAATGAAAGACTAGCATTTAAGCTTCTTGTAGGAAAGCCAGAGGGAAAACGCCCAGTTGGTAGACCATGAATGAGGTGGGAGAATAACATTAACTATGATTTGAGGGAATTAGATTATACAGGGAATGATTGGAAAGAATTAGCTCAGGATAGAAATGTTTGGAGAGCTTATGTCCGCGCGGCCATGAACCTTCGGGTTCGATAGTGCCAGTGAACAAGTAAGTAAGTAGCACTGGCAAAATTGCTGTCGCAGTGGATAGTCTTAAAACCTCATCGCATGGACCTTTTCAAGGTTAAAAGGGCGGAACAAAATATCCTGCGGAATTCTTCCCATAGTGCTACGACTTAGGTGCAATTGTCGAACGATGGCGCGAGAACTAGCTGCAGAATTGTTCTCAATGCACCGTAACACATCTTCCTTCTTCTCAGGAGTCCGTACAGAAAATGCCGTCCTTGAACTTCTGCTCGTCTATCAAAGGAGACTCTTTCTCGTAGTCTACGTTCAATGCTGGCAAATGTAGTGTGATGAGGTCGGTTTCGGAACTGTTCTTGGTAAAGCCCCCGAACCAGCTTTTCCATACAACAAGATCATGTTCGTACTCTCATTCAACATGTACCTTTACATTTTGTAAATAAACTAGTATGCAGCAGGCATTCCAGCAAATGTCAAGGAAAAACAACGATGAGCTCAGGAAGTGAACATGCTAAACGAATTGTAGCGTCATTGTTTTGTTTCTTTCGTGTGTTTCCTTTAAAAGATACATACTGTACAAAAATGTAATTTACATATCTAAACCAACTGGGTGGGAGGCGTAATGACATTAATTCGTCCAGCGCTTGAACGAAGCACCGCAGCAAAAAACTTTCCTTAACAAAAAGTGTTTAAAATAATGTTATCTATCAGCTCCCAAAGTTTTTCGGTCTAATTTTGGGCCACTCTGTATATGTTCTTTATTGTTATACCAAAACAATATTTTTGTTAGCTAAGACGCTATCAACAATATCTTAGCAAATAATTTACTTTTTTTTCAGGACGTTGCACCGCGCCGAAGGGGAGATTCGGCTCCTCTCGATGTTGCGAGGAAAATCAACGTGGCACACACTCTCTAAGCATCAGCGGCTATTGGCAGCAACACATGCGGCAATGTAAGTAATATTCATTGTTTCTGATTTCTTAAATTAATATCCTTTGTAATGTCCTCGTCTAGCCTCTTAAAATCCATAATGTAGAAACTCGCGACCGTTATTAAAATGGATACTGCAAATATAAGATTTTTAAGATTTTTTAAGATTTTTTAAAGATTTTTTTAAGATTTTTAAGATTTATTTAGCCTGGTGGAGTTAAGGCCATGTGGCCTTCTCTTCCACCCACCAGGACAAACATATATTACATCAGAATATAACAATCTTAATTAACTCTAATATTAAACACTAAGTAAAAATTTGATCAAAACATAATATCTAATATATTACGATCTATAATACAACCAGTTAATATTAGTTAAAATTAAGACTAAAACTAATAATAAAATGTATACAAGCAAGTCATATTAAATTGTCCCTGTCTAGTGTATATAAAAAACAGGAAAATAATGAGATATAGAAAACTAATTTTACGATTATACAATATTTAAAACAAAACAAATAAAAATATTTGTTATTCTTAATATTATTTACATAAATAATTAAATATATTAATATTGCTAAAAGAATACTATCAGTGAGGTGTATAAGTTAGTTTGTTATTAAATAATTCTTTAGTTTGTTTTTGAAGGATGTTATAGTTTGACAGTCTCTGACATAGGGGTGGAAGGGAATTCCATGTTTTGGTAAGTGACACCGTAAAAGATAATGAATAATATACAGTGTGATGAGGCGGGATATAAAGGACAATGTGCTGATGGGATCGAGTGTCAAGATTATGTGTGTCGGATAGTCTGATGAAGCGGCGTGATAAATAATTAGGCGATGATGTGTGAAGTATTTTATAGAGAAGGGATAGGGAATGGACAGTTCTACGATCTCTTAGACGAAACCACGATAATTGTTCCAGGGACGGTTGTAACATGGACAAATTTGCGAATACCACAAATAAAACGTGCGCAAGAATTATGAACACGTTGAAGTCTTTGAGTGGAAATAATATTCAAGTCTGTAAAAAGACTGTCACAATAATCAAAATGGGGCATTGCAAGTGTTTCTACTAACATTTTCCTAAGGGCGAATGGCAAACAATTTCGTACACGATTTAATGAATGTATTATTGAGAAGACTGTTTTGCATGTATGGTTTATTTGTGTATTCCAATTTAAGTTTTTGTCAATAAATACTCCTAGAATTTTTACTGTCTCACTATAAGGGATTTGAACTCCGTTTAGTGACACATGCGAAACTGTGTTTAGGTTAATTGTAGATAATAGTCTCTGATGACCCATAATGATTGATTGTGACTTTGTAGGATTTAATTGCAGTCCATATTTAACTGTCCAAGTCATTAGTGAGTCAAGATCCTCGTTAATTTTGGCAACAGCGTCATTTAGTGAGCAAACACGAAATTTTCTGGTCAATATACGTAAATACGAAACTTCATTAATAGCCCTAAATATGGAATTACTTTTCAAGATTTTAGCCGCTGGTTATATTGTTCAATACACCTTGAGATATTCTACAACTCACTTAAAACACGCTTAAAAATTTAATTAGGCCTACTTATTTCAGAAAATACCTAAACTTTGTAATTTCGAATCAGTTTTATGAATATGTAAGTAAATTAAATTGACTGGTTATGGAATTTCAGATACAGAGTTGATAGGCTGCCCTGGATGTTAACAAAATCAAACTTTTTTTTTCTATTTTGAATTTTAAAACTGTAACAGAACTCGCAACGTACAACTCTTTGAGTACTGCGTGTGATAAGAACCTGCATCACAAATACATCAAGCTCTCAATGTCAAAGAGCTTTAACAATTTTCTTCTACTTGAATTATGATGTTCTACATAGTAATTATTAACAATCGTACATTTGTTTATTTTTAGGATAATGCATCATGAGAGAAATACACATGAATGCAAAAGAATACTTTTTTTGACAATACATGTTAAGCACTAATTTTAATCTCAATAAAAAAATAACTAAAAGTACAACACGAGATTATTTCAGGTCCAACAAAAATATATGTTGATTCCCAAACAATGTAAGCAGAAATTTGAACCTCAATTTACGATGAAGATATATAATAGTAATAATAATAATAATAAAATAAATAATAATATTAATAATACTCAAAATAGTAATAACAATAAGTTATTACTAACAACGTACCACCAGATCATGATGTTGATAATGAATACTAACAATAATAAATATAATAATAATAATAATATTTATTATATACAACTTTCCTCATTATAGGATTGCCTAAAGGAAAAAGTGATAGACAATTAATTTTTTGAATTTATGAAATACATTTTGTAAATATATTTAAAAAAATTCAAATTATAGGCCTAATTGAAAAATAAGAGTAATAATAAATTTTAGTATTCATACTATAATTATTATAATATAATAATATTATTATAAACATTACTATTACTTATATACTTATACTTACTTACTTACTCAATGGCACTATCGAACCCGTAGGTTCATGGCCGCGCGGACATAAGCTCTCCATATATCCCTATCCTGAGCTCATGCTTTCCAATCATTCCCTGTATAATCTACTTCCCTCAAATCATAGTTAATGTTGTTCCCCCACCTCATTCTTGGTCTCCCGACTGGGCGTTTTCCTTCTGGCTTTCCTGCAAGAAGTTTCCATGCACGTCTTTCATTCCCCATACGCGCAACATGTCCTGCCCATCGCAGTCTACGAGACTTAACTGTTCTTATTATATCTGGCTTCCTATAAAGACCATGTAGTTCATTGTTATGTAGTCTTCTCCATTCACCCGTCTGCTCATCTCTCTTTGGTCCAAAAATTTTCCTAAGAACTTTATTCTCAAATACTCGTAATCTCCTTTCCTCCCTTAAAGTAAGAGTCCATGTTTCGCATACATATAGTATAACTGGTAAAATAATAGTTTTATATATTTTCAGCTTAACGTTTTTTGAAAGGAGTTGGGACATCAAAAGTCTCTGCAATGCATAATAGCATGCATTTCCAGAATTGAGCCTATGTTTAATTTCTTTGTGCATCTCATTCTTATTTGTGATTATTGTTCCTAGGTATTTGAATTCAGCCACTTCCTCAAAATATCCCTCATTTGTCATTAGCTGTCCATTTCCATTATATACTGAATTTCTACGTGTGACCATATATTTAGTTTTACTGATATTTACTTCCAGTCCTAATTTCTTAGTGTTACTCAATAGTGTGTGCGTGTTGGCCTTTAGTATCTCCTCGCTATCGGCCAGTAGTACTACATCATCAGCATAAACTAACAGCTTATTAATACCATTGAGTTGTAACCCTTCCTCATTCTCTAAAGATTTAATGGCATGCTCTAATACAAAGTTAAATAGAGGAGATAGTGCATCTCCTTGTTTCAACCCATTCTGGATTTCAAAAGTGTCTGAAAACTATTTGCCTACACGCACCCTACTCTTAGAGCCATTTACACACATTCGTATAAGTCTAACTAACTTTTTAGGAATTCCGAACTCCAGCAGGATACTATATAACTTCTCCCTCTTAATTGAATCATATGCTTTTTTGAAGTCTACATATAGTTGATGTACAGTACCATTATATTCCCATTTCTTTTCTAAAATCTGTCTTATACTAAAAATCTGATCTGTTGTAGACCTGTTTCTTCTAAATGCACATTGATGATCTCCTAGAATGTCATCAATATAGGGAGTAAGTTCTGCTTACTAATATATTTGTTAGAATTTTGTACGAAGTTGAAAGTAATGAGATGCCCCTGTAGTTGTTGCAATCAGTTTTATCTCCTTTCTTATAAATTGGTACGATAATTGATTCCTTCCATTCATCTGGAAGAGCTTCTTTTTCCCAAATCATACTAAGCAACCAGCGTATCTTGTCCATCAATTTTTCTCCCCCTGATTTTATCAGTTCTGCTGGGATCTCATCTGAACCTGATGCTTTATACATCTTCAATTTTTCAATTGCCATTACAACCTCTAATGCACTTGGCTCTGCGACTAGCATTTCTGCTGTCTGTAACTTATCCTCCTCAATGTCTTGTTCTGTATGTACGTTTAATAGCTGATTAAAGTAACTTTTCCATCTATTTAATATACTCTTAGAATATGCAATCATATCCCCATTTTCATTCCGAATTATGTTTGTTCTAGCCTGAATTCCTTTCTTCTCTATACTAATTCCCTGATATAATTCTCTAATGTTCATATTTTTTGCGTTCATTTCAAGATCATTAATCTTCTCTCTCAAATATTCCCTCTTTTTACTCTTTAGTAACTTGGTGGTTTCCCGTCTAACACTACCCAATTGCTCTATATTTACCTCATTTGGCTCGTGTAAATATTTCATTTTTGCTAGCTTTCTTTTCTTTACAATGTCGGCACATTCCTCATCAAACCATTTCTTGTTTTGCCTCTTTTTTAAACAACCAATGCTTTCTGATGCCGAAAATTTAATAGTATCTCTTATAGCCTCCCATTCTTTATTTATATCAGTTACTTCTTCGTTTGCCACATTGTCATCTGAAGATTCCAGTACTTCAAATCTATTAGCAATTTTGATTTGGTATTCTTGCCGCATTTCATCATTTTTCAAGTTTTTTAATTCATATTTTACAGAATCATCTTTAGCGTTTGTTCCTTTCGTAAGCGATAGCCGTTGTCTGATTTTCACTCTGACCAGATGATGATCCGAATTGCAGTCTGTTCCTCTAACTGACCTAACATCAATGATGCTACTGTGCCAGCGTTTATCCACTAATACATGATCTATCTGGTTCCGAGTTTCTCCATCTGGAGACGTCCAAGTGTATTTATGAATATCCTTATGCTGAAATGTAGTGCTCTTAACAATGAGATTCTTTGATGTGGCAAATGTGACTAATCTAACCCAATTGTCGTTACTATCTTCATGAAGACTGAATTTGCCTATTGTTGGTTTGAATATATCTTCCCGCCCCACTTTTGCATTAAAATCTCCTAAGACAATTTTCATATGATACTTATAATAATAATAATAATAATAATAATAATAATAATAATAATATTAATAATAATAATAATAATAATAATAATAGTAATAATTAAATTTATGATAATTATTATTATTACTCTTACTTACCCACTGGCACTATTGAACCCGTAGGTTCATGGCCGCACGGACATAAGCTCTCCATACATCCCTATCCTGAGCTAATGCATTCCAATCATTCCCTGTATAATCTACTTCCCTCAAATCATAGTTAATATTATTATTACTATTATTATTATTATTATTATTATTATTATTATTATTATTATTATTTTACCGTTATTATTATTGAAGTTATTATTATTTTATTATCACTAGCGTTAAAATTATTGCAAATTAATTTATTATAATACTTATAATAATGAATAGACAATTATTATCATTATAATAATAAAAAAATTATTATAAGTATTATAATTATTCATAATATTATTATTGTTTTTATATTAATTACTATAAACTCAATAACTCGCTGGCACTATGGAAACCGTAGGTTCATTGCCTGAGCTAACATGTTCCAATCATCCCCTGTATAATCTACTTCCCTCAAAATCATAGTTAATATTATTCTCCCACCTCATTCTCGGTATACCAACTGGGTATTTCCCCTCTAGTTTTCCTACTACATGAAGTTTCCATGCACGTCTTTCATTCCCCATTCGTGACACATGTCCTGCCATATCGTAATCTACGAGACTTAACTGTTCTTATTTTTGTATATCTGGCTTCCTATAAAGACCAGTTCACTCGCATGTAGTCTTCTCCCTTCACCTGTCTGATCATCTCTCTTTGGTCCAAAAATGTTCCTAAGAACTTTATTCTCAAACATTCGTAATCTCCTTTCCTGTCTTAAACTAAGAGTCCATCTTTCGCATCCATATAATATAATTGGTAGAATAATAGTTTTACATATTTTCAGTTTAACGTTTTTTGAAGAGGACGTCACGAGTCTCAGAAATGCATAATAGCACGCATTTCCAGAATTGATCCTATGTTTAATTTATTTGTGCATCTCACTTCTATTAGTATTTGAATTCAGCCACTTTCTCAAAATTTCCCTCATTTCTCATTAGTTGTCCACTTCCATTATATAATGTATTTCTACGTGTGACCATATAATTTAGTTTTATTGATACTTACTTCCAGTCCACATTTCTTTGTGTAACTCAATAGTGTGTGTATTGACCTTTAGTATCTCCTCGCTATCGCCCAATAGTACTACGTCATCAGTATAAACTACAGCTTATTAAAATCATTGAGTTGTAGGCCTTCTTTATCCTCTAAACATTTGATGGCATGCTCTATCACAAAATTAAACAGTAGAGGAGATAGTGCATCTCCTTGCTTCAACCGATTGTGGATTTCACACGCACCCTAATCTTTGTGCCATTTGGACACATTCGTATAAGTTTAACTAACTATTTAGGAATTATTATTAAAATTAATATTAACACTGTCTTGACCATATGGAGAATTGTAGAAAAATGACAATGGTAGAAGATTGATAGGATTTTGTGATCAATATTCACTTAAAATCTTAAATGGATTTTATCAACAAAGAGATATCCATAAGTATACTTGGCACCAAGATACTCTTAATCTACAATCGATAATAGATTTTGTAATAATTAAGAAACATTCAATTTTAATGACCCAGGATGTAAGGGCATACAGAGGATTATCATGTGGAAATTATCACTATTTATTGAATGCAAAAATAATATTTCCATTCCAAAGTGAAAATGACAGGCTAAATAAAACTAAAGTTGAAGAGGATAGTTTCATGCCTTGTCAACAACTCTATACAACTTGGATAGATTTGAGAATGAGAGCACATCATATCTGTATAAGAAAAGGTTAGATGATCAGTTACTAATCACTACGTTTGACATTGCTCAGGAAGAATACACCTATATAGTAAAACGTATTCATCAGGCGGCAAAAGAATCTTTAGGAGAAGCAAATAGAGAAATAAATAAATTCAAATATTTTTGGGAATAAGGACTTAGCAAAAGAAATAGCAAACAAAAAAGAAAAATATTTAATGTGGTTGAAAACCAAAGATCTGAAAAACAAAATACAATATAAAGAAGCTCAAGCAAGAGTTAGGAAGAAAATTACGGAAGCTAAAAATCAGAGCTAGGAACAAAATTGTTTAGGAATTCAAACATGTATTGGAGGAAAACGAAGTACTGAATCTTGGAGAATTAAAAAAAAAATTGAGAAATAAAGAAGTGGACAAACAAATGTACAAAACAATACCTATGACTGTATGAGAAAATTATTTTAAATCATTACTATCAGAAAACAGGGTATTTAATTTAGATAACATTCAAAATATTCCTGAAATAAATGAAGATGAACATATACAATTGAACATAGAAGATATTAAAATGAATATTCAATCATTAAAAAATTAAAGAGCTAGCAGTCCAGGAGGAATACCAGCAAAACTATTAAAACATGGATCTGACAATTTATTTGAACGACTGAGAAAATTATTTACAACATTTATGAATGGTGAAAAAGTTCCTGAAGAATGGAAACTAGGATACATTTCGACAAACCATAAAAAAGGGAAAAAAGACCAATGTGAAAATTATAGAGGTATAACAGTAACAATTACTATGAGTAGACTCTATGGGCGTATACTAAAATATTATTTGGAAAAAAACTATAATGATATGAAATTAGAGGAACAGTCAGGATTTAGAGCAGGTCGTTCCACAACCGACAATTTATTTTGCATTACTCAGGTAATAGATAAGAAAATGCAATATCGACAACCTTTGCACCTACTGTTTGTAGATCTTGAGAAAGCATACAACAATGTCCCTATAGAGAAACTATGGATTGCTTTAAGACGTATGGGAATTAAGACTATAATAATTAATGCTGTACAAAATTTATATGACAATTGCATATCTAAAATTAAAATTGGCAATAAATTGTCACATGGTTTTACAATAAATAAAGGTCATCGTCAAGGTTGTTGTCTATCACCGACTCTGTTTAAAATATGTGTACATGAAATATTAAAGAATTGGAGGAGAAAATGTTAAAGCATGGTAATTCCTATTCCATACAACAAAACTTTATACAACTTACATTTTGCATATGATCAATTGTTAACTGCACAAGATTAAGAAGATTTAGAATGTATGACTAGAAAATTAATAGAGGAATATGAAAAACGGGGATTAATTTTGAACATTAAAAAAACAAAATATTCATCAGTTGGTGAACCAGAACAAAATTTAATTTTGGAGACTGGAGAAATAATAAAATCTTGTAGTGAGATCACATATTTAGGAATTAAAATAAATACAAATTGGAGTAATGAAGAGGAAATAAGAAATAGAAATAATAAAGGAAAATTTGTAATTGCTTGCCTCAACGGAATATTGTAGGATAAAAATGTAAGTAATACAAATAAAATGAATATATACCATACAATTGTTAATGACTTGGACAGTTAAATATGGACTGCAATTAAATCCTAGAAAGTCACAATCAATCATTATGGGTCACCGGAGACTATTATCTACAATTAACCTAAACACAGTCTCGCATGTGTCACTAAATGGAGTTCAAATCCCTTATAGCGAGACAGAAAAATTCTAATATTTATTGACAACTTAAATTGGAATACACAAATAAACCATACATGCAAAACAGTCTTCTCAATAATAAATTCATTAAATCGCGTAAGAAATTGTCTGCCATTCGCTCTTAGGAAAATGTTAGTAGAAACACTTGCAATGCCCCATTTTGATTATTGTGACACTCTTTTTACAGACTTAAATATTATTTAAACTCAAAGACTTCAACGTGTTCATAAATCTTGCGAACGCTTTATTTGTGGTATTCGCAAATTTGACCATGTTACACCGTCACTGGAACAATTACCGTGGCTTCGTCTAAGAGATCGTAGAAATGTCCATTTCCCTATCCCTTCTCTATAAAATACTTCACACATCATCGCCTAATTATTTATCACGCCGCTTCATCAGACTATCCGACACACATAATTTTGACACTCGATCCCATCAACACATTGTCCTTTATATCCCTCCTCATTACACTGTATATTATTCATTATCTTTTACGGTCTCACTTACCAAAACATGGAATTCCCTTCCTACCTATGTCAGAGACTGTCAAACTATAACATCCTTCAAAAACAAATTAAAGAATTATTTAATAACAAACTAACTTATACACCTCACTGATAGTATTCTTTTAACAATTAATAAATTTAATTATCTATGAAAATAATGTTAAGATTAACAAATATTTTCTTTTGTTTTGTTTTAAATATTGTACAAAACGTAAAATTAGTTTTCTATATCTCATTATTTATCTTTGTTTTATATATACATTAGACAGGGACAATTTAATATGTCTTGCTTGTATACATTTTACTATTAGTTTTAGTCTTAATTTTAACTAACATTTGCATTATAGATCGTAATGTAATAGATATTATCTTTTTGATCAAATTTTTATTTAGTATTTAATATTAGAGTTCATTGTGATTGTTATATTCTGATGTAGGCCTAATATATGTTTGCCCTGGTGAGTGGATGAGAAGGCCACATGGCCTTAACTCCACCAGGCTAAATAAATAAATCTAAATAAAAATCTAAATCTATAAAAAAAACATCATTACTTATGGAGAAGAAATTTTGCCATTAACAACAAAAACAAATAAGTATCTTTTGTCAACGGAAATGGATTTTATACGAAGGGCAGCAAGAATTTCAATAAGGGAAAAAATTAGGAACTCAGTTATGAGGGAGAAAATGAAAATTGAAGACAATATTTTAGATTATATTAAAACTCAACAATTAAAATGGTACGGACATGTCTCCAGCGAATGGAAGAGGATCGGCTACCAAAATCTGTTTTAGAATGGAAACCTGAGGGAAGACGAGGAAGAGGAAAGCCTAAAACCTCCTAGAGTCAAGGAATGTTTATACACGAAGGAGAAACATCTACAACCAGGAGATTGGATGGACCGACAAAATCGGCTATTAGGAATCGGACGATGTCAAAGACATTAATCAACCGGTGATCTCTCTATTATAATTGTTATTATTATTATTATTATTATTATTATTATTATTATTATTACTTACTTATTTACTCACTGGCACTATCGAACCCCTAGGTATATGGCGGCGCGGACATAAGCTCCCCATACATCCCTATCCTGAGCTAATGCTACCCAATCATTCCCTGTATAATCTACTTCCCTCAAATCATAGTTAATGTTGTTCTCCCACCTCATTCTTATGTCTAGAAACCAGGTGTTTTCCCTCTGGCTTTCCTACAAGAAGATTCCATGCACGTCTTTCATTCCCAATACGCGCAACATGTCCTTCCCATCGCAGTCTACGGGACTTAACTGTTCTTATTATATCTGGCTTCCTATAAAGACCATGTGCTTCATTGTTGTGTAGTCTTTTCCATTCACCTGTCTGTTCTTCTCTCTTTGGTCCAAAAATCTTCCTAAGTACTTTATTCTCAAAAACTCGTAATCTCATTTCCTCCCTTAAAGTAAGAGTCCATGTTTCGCACCCATATAATATAACTGGTAGAATAATAGTTTTATATATTTTCAGTTTAACGTTTTTTGAAAGGAGTTGGGACATCAAAAGTCTCTACAATGCATAATAGCACGCATTTCCAGAATTGAGCCTATGTTTACTTTCTTTGTGCATCTCATTCCTATTTGTGATTATTGTTTCTAGGTAATTAGAATTCAGCCACTTCCTCAAAATTTCCCTCATTTGTCATTAGCTGTCCATTTCCATTACATAATGAATTTCTACGTGTGACCATATATTTTAGTTTTATTGATATTTACTTCTAGTCCTAATTTCTTAAGTGTTACTCAATAGCGTGCGTGTGTTGTCCTTTAGTATCTCCTCGCTATCGGCCAGTAGTACTACATCATCAGCATAAACTAACAGCTTATTAATAACATTGATTCGTAGGCCTTCCTCATCCTCTAAAGATTTGATGGCATGCTCTAGTACAAAATTAAATAGTAGAGGAGATAGTGCATCTCCTTGCTTGAACCCATTCTGGATTTCAAAAGTGTCCGAAAACAGTTTGCCTACACCGCACACTACTCTTTGTGTCATTTAGACACATTCGTATAAGTCTAACTAACTTTTTAGGAATTCCGAACTCCAGCAGGATACTACATAACTTCACCCTCTTAATTGAATCATATACTTTTTTGAAGTCTACATATAGTTGACGTACAGTACCATTATATTCCCATTTCTTTTCTAAAATTTGTCTTATATTAAAAATCTGATCTGTTGTAGACCTGCTTCTTTTAAATGCACATTGATGATCTCCTAGAATGTCATCAATATAGGGAGTAAGTCTGCTTACTAATATATTAGTTAGAATTTTGTACGAAGTTGAAAGTAATGAGATGCCCCTGTAGTTGTTGCGATCAGTTTTATCTCCTTTCTTATAAATTGGTACGATAATCGATTCTTTTCATTCATCTGGAAGAGCTTCTTTTTCCCAAATCATACTAAGCAACCAGCATATCTTGTCCATCAATTTTTCTCCCCCTGATTTTATCAGTTCAGCTGGGATATCATCTGAACCTGATGCTTTACACAACTTCAATTTTTCTATCGCCATTTCAACCTCTAATGCACTTGCTTCTGCGAATATCAGTTCTACTGTCTCTAACTTACCCTCCTCAATCTCCTGTTGTGTATCTACATTTAGTAGGTGATTAATGTAACTTTTCCATCTATTTGATATACTTCTGGAATCTGCAATCACTTCCCCATTTTCATTCCAAATTATGTTTGTTCTAGCCGGAAACCCTTTCTTCTCTATCCTAAATCCCTGACATAATTCTCTAATGTTCCTATGTTTTGCATTCATTTCAAGATCATTAATCTTCTCTCTAAAATATTCCCTCTTCTTACTCTTTAGTATTCTGGTGGTTTCCCGTCTAATACTACCCAATTGCTCTAAATTTACCTCATTTGGCTCGTGTAACTAATTCTTTTATGCTAGATTTCTTTTCTTTACCATGTCGGCACATTCCTCATCTAACAATTTTTGTTTTTCCTCTGTTTTAGATAACCAATGCTTTCTGATGCTGACAATTTAATACACTGCTCAAAAAAGTTAGGGGATATTGTAGAATAACCTATTAAGACTATGTTTTTAGGAACAGTATTAGATTCAATCACTTTATATTACTCCAAAAGAATGTAAACAATTGTTTGAAGTCATTACGTAACCTCTGTACCACACCAGATGTCAAAGAGATCCTGACTAGGAATATGGCAAACAAACAAAGCAACATTAACATGGGTGAAAATGTTTCTTTAGTATGGTGTATGGTCTCCTCGAACGGCCAGCACTGCCTCACACCTGTGTGGCATTGATGCAATGAGGGTAAGAAAGAGTTCTTGGGGGGATACGTGGCCACTCTTCCATAAGAACAATGTGCCAGCTCTGGAACAGTTGTGAGAGGGGGTGCTGGTCTGCCTGGCAATGCGTCTGCCTCTAATGCATCCCACAACATGCTCAATCGGATTTAAGTCCGGGGAGGAAGCTGGCCATTGCTAATGCTCCGAAACAAAAAAACGTACCTACAATTCCAGCATTGTCGTCCACCAAGCCAGCTCTGTAGGTGTCGTGCATTATCGTCCATAAATAAAAAAGAATCACCTATGGCACCAGCATAAGGCACGACAAAAGGTCGGAGAATCTCATCTCTATACCTTACCGCAGTCAAAGTACCACCTTGGATGACGTAGAGGTCCGTACGTCCACCACTACTGACTCCTGTCCACACCATCAATCCACCACCACCATATGGGGATCTTTCACGTAAAAAAGCTGGATTGTTTCGTGTCCCTTTTTCCCTCCAGATGAATACACGCCGACTATCACATTCCACGTTGAATCGCGACTCATCAGAAAAAAGAACTGATCTCCATTCAGCATGCCTCCACCCACGATGTTCCTCCGCCCAGTTTCTGCGATCTCTACGGTGTTGTGGAGTTAACCTGATACACACCTTGGGCCTACGGGCATAGAGACCACTTCCATGCAGTCGATTACGGACAGTTTGTGTTGACACCCTGCGTCCTGTTGCTGTTTGAAGTGTATTTCGCAGTTGAGTTGCATTCTGCTGTCTATTCCGACGGGCTGTTAACAAGAGGTAACGGTCATCCCTTGCTGTTGTTGCCCGTGGTCGACGTTGTCCGGCTCTTCTGTGAACAGTATCTATTCTTTGAAAACGATTCCAAAAGACTGGAAATCACCCTTTGAGACACCCCAATGGCTTGTGCCACCTCTTGTTGTGTCTGTCTAGCTTCCATCCTTCCTATGGCCCTCCAAGCCATTGGTTCAGGTAAATCACGTTGTCGAGGCATTACTGTCCCTAAGGCAAGTCATTCACTAACTGAAAACTGGACTGGATTTAAAAACAGCAACAAAACATTCACCCCCACACCACCCTTTCACATCAACAGTACAGACACTGCCCTCTGGTGTGGTAGAGAGGTTACGTAATGACTTCAGACTCTTGTTTACATTATCTTGGAGTAATAGAAAGTGATTGCATCTAATACTGTTCCAGAAAACATAGTTTTAATAGGTTATTCTACAATATGCCCTAATTTTTTTGAGCAGTGTAGTATCTCTTATAGCTTCCCATTCTTTATTTATATCAGTTTCTTCTTCGTTTGCCACATTATCATCTGAAGATTCCAGTACTTCAAATCTATTAGCAATTTAGATTTCTTGCCGCATTTCATCATTTTTCAAGATTTTTAATTCAAATTTTACAGAATCATCTTTAGCTTTTGTTCCTCTCATAAGCGATAACCGTTGTCTGATTTTCACCCCGACCAGATGATGATTCGAATTGCAGTCTGTCCCTTTAACTGATCTAACATCGATGATGCTACTGTGCCAGCGTTTGTCCACTAATACAGGATCTATCTAGTTCCGAGTTTCTCCATCTGGAAATGTCCAGGTGTATTTATGAATACCCTTATGCTGAAATATTTTGCTCTTAACAATGAGATTCTTCGATGTGGCAAATGTGACTAATCTAACCATGTTGTCGTTACTATCTTCAATGAGACTTAATTTACCTATTTTTGGTTTGAATATATATTCCCGCCCCACTTTTGCATTAAAATCTCCTAAGACAATTTTCATATGATATCGTGAAAGGCTATCAAATAAGCATTCTAATTCTTCATAGAACTTTTCCTTGAACTTGTCATCTTTATCTTCAGTGGGAGCATGTACATTTACAATTATAAAATCATGTCGTTTACCCTTTAGAATTATGTATGATATCCTGTAACTGACAAACTTAATATCTCGGATAGCGGACAGGATCCTCCTTCTGACTAAAAATCCCGTTCCAAATTTAGGTCTTTCTGTACCCTCATAGCATAATGCAAGGCTTCCTGATTCCTGACTACTATTATTATTATTATTATTATTATTATTATTATTATTATTATTATTATTATTATTATTATTATTATTATTATTATTACTGAGAGTTCTCATGAATAAGTAATAACCAGGTGATAATTTTGAAACTGGCGCAGTAATAATTTTGTTGACGTAATATATATCTTTATAGATCAATTATTTTTATTCGACTAGATAATGTTCCAAATGTTAGTGATAGAAAATGTCATATATCAAACGTGTAAAACCACGAAAACTTTTATTAATCTGTTGTTAATTGATTTGGCCTTATAATTCGTTTTATTTCACAAACTCATTCGTTGAACCACACTTTGTCTCACCTTAATCGTAAGTGCTTTAATATTATTTGGTTTTTAATTTTGTAGATAGGCCTGCCTTAAATATGCCCTATAATTGTTAATTGTAACCCTCCATGGTATCTTTACCTTGTCGTGGTGGAGTGGCTTTGCGTTCTTAAATGATCCTGAGAGCTATGCCGGCGGTAGCATTGCTGCCCATAGGGTTACCCATGCCGGACTGGTCCTAGGTGATAAACCAGACGATAAAAGTACCTTGGTCGAAAGAGTGACGATCTTTCACCCTAAAAATATAACCGTCAAGAAATGCGGACATGGGTTCAACTGGGGTAAAATTTTCCGGAGGTCAAATAGTCCCGCATTCGGTTCTCCGGGCGGGGACTACTTCAGGGAACCCATGCCAAAGGCTCAAACACAGGGACATGTTCCTAGGAACATGGAATGTTAGGACTTTATACAAAAGCGGGGCGCTAGATATATTAACGCGGGAATTATATAAATCGCCCTTGGATATAGTCGCTTTACAGGAAGTTAGGTGGCCAGGAGAAGGTAGTCAGGAATCAGGAAGCTTTGCATTATACTATGGGAATGCAGAAAGACCTGCATTTGGAACGGTTTTTTTTTAGTCAGAAAGAGGATCCTATCCGCTATCCGAGATATTAAGTTTGTTAGTGATAGGATATCATACATAATTCTAAAGGGTAAACGACATGATTTTAAAATTATAAATGTACATGCCCCCACAGAAGATAAAAATGTCAAGATCAAGGATGAGTTCAATAAAGAATTAGAATGCTTATTTGATAGCCTCTCACGACATCATATGAAAATTGTCTTAGGAGATTTTAATGCAAAAGTGGGGCGGGAAGATATATTCAAACCAACAATAAGCAAATTCAGTCTTCATGAAGATAGTAACGACAATGGGGTTAGATTAGTCACCTTCGCCACATCAAATAATCTCATTGTTAAGACCACAACATTTCAGCATAAGGATATTCATAAATACACCTGGACATCTCCAGATGGCGAAACTCGGAACCAGATAGATCATGAATTAGTGCACAAACGCAAGCACAGTAGAATCATCGATGTTAGATCAGTTAGAGAGACAGACTGCAATTCGGATCGTCATCTGGTCAGGGTGAAAATCAGACAACGGCTATCGCTTATGAGAGGAACAAATGCTAAAGATGATTGTGTAAAATTTGAATTAAAAAACTTGAACAATTATGAAATGCGGCAAGAATACCAAATCAAAATTGCTAATAGATTTGAAGTACTGGAATCTTTAGATGAAAATGTGGCAAACGAAGAAGAAACTGATATAAATAAAGAATGGGAGGCTATAAGAGATACTATTAAATTGTCAGCATCAGAAAGCATTGGTTGTTTAAAAAAGGGGCAAAACAAGAAATGGTTAGATAATGAATGTGCCGACATTGTAAAGAAAATAAAGCTAACCTCAATAAACAATTTTTACAAAAATTAATACATTTGTATTACAACAAAAAAATCAGTTCGCATATATATTCTGTTATTCGCTTTGTCTTTCACTTGTTTGTTTTCCTTTTAGTACAATGTTTATACACGGTGATTCAAAATTGACTTCACAACTTTATAAACTTATAGAAATTTATTTTGAAGACCTACAGAATTGGTTTAAATGTCATATCATAGCACAACTCATCAAGTTTTCACCTATTCAGTCAATGTGGCTTCCGTTGGTCATGCAGCAAACATCCAACCTGAAATCAATCTCCTCCCACACACGTTGCAGCATATTCGGCTTCAGTAACGTAGCTGCGGCGGTGATTCGGTTTCGGAGCTCAGCAAGATTGGCAGGTAGGGGCGGAACGTACACTTTATCGTTAAGAAAAATTCCAGTGGCGTTAAATCAGGAGACCGAGGTGGCAGTGTTGTTGGTCCCCCACGACCAATCCACCGACCAGGAAACCTAATGTTCAGAAAATCACGGACGTCGGTGAGGTAATGTGGAGGTGCACCATCCTGTTGAAATTGATTGTGTCCTTCTTGGTCGTCTGCATCTATCTGTGGGATAAGAAACTGTTGTAGCATATCCAGATAAATCGTACCGTTGATAGTTTTTTTCTTGGAAAAAGAAGGGGTCGTACACTTTAGTTTTACTTAGGGCACAAAACACATTCACTTTCGGGCTGTCACGTACGTGTTGCAGATGGAGATGTGGAGGTACAGAGCCCCAGATCCTGCAGTTATGGGTATTTACTTTGCCACTGACGTGGAATGTAGACTCGTCGCTGAAGATTACGTGGTTCAAATACGTTTCATCTTCCTCAATCCGACCAAGCGTTTCTGCACAGAAATCACGTCGAACCATCTTATCATTATCAGTAATGTGTTGCTCCATCGAAAATCGGTATGGTTTCAAGTGCAAACGTCTCCGTAGTATGCGCCAAATGGTCGGTTGTGAAATGCCAGTCTCGCGTGACGCACGCCGCGTTGATTTCCTAGGGCTCCGAGCAAAGCTATCCCTCACTTGTTCAACCACAGCTTCAGCCGTACGTGGACGGCCAGTATTCTTGGAATGACTAACAGAACAGCCAGTCCTAACAAATGTTTGGTGTCAAGAATAAATGGTTGGCCTGCTAGGAGGATCCTTACCATACTGGGTACGAAATCTACGCTGAACATTTGTCGCAGATTTAGTTTCTTCGAACAAAACCACACAACGAGCACGCTCGGCACCTGTGAAAGCAGCCATTTTGATATGAACTACGTTAGCGCACGCGGTGAGAGAACTAGGTACTATAAAACTATGTCGGTGAAAACTTGATGAGTTGTGCTATCATATGACATTAAAACCAATTCTGTAGGTCTTCTAAATAAATTTCTATAAGCTTATAAAGTTGTAAAGTCAATTTTGAATCACGGTGTATATATGTATATCATCATCAACTTCATCCGGTATCATGGCAGCTGCCGTCGTCTTCCTGAATCCAAACGCCATTCCTCTCTCTCCAGCCATTGATCTTCCTCCCTCCATTCCTCTGATATTCATAGCTGCTTGTACCCCTTCTATCCAAGTTTTCTTCGGTCTTCCTCTCTCCTCCTTTCCATTGGGATCCATTCCATAACAATTTTTGACGATCTTTGCTTTGGCATTTTTTGACATGACCATACCACTACAATCTTTTCTTTTCTATAATGTCTATGCTGTCCGGCTGCTCTTTACACCCATAATTTCCCTTATTTCTTTATTTCGTATTCTATCCATTCTAGATTTTCCAGCTGATCTTCTTAAAACATCCACTTCTGTACTTAAAATTCTTTTCATTTCCCTGGTAGGAATTTGCCAGTCTTCAGCACCATATGTTAAAATGCTTAGAATTATGGTTTGATATATTTGCAATTTTCAATTTTTTGTATTATTTTTGCTCCACCAAACAGAGTTTAAAGCATTTATTGCTTGTTTTGTTTGTACGATTCTATTTTTAATTTCCACTGTGTTATCGCCTGAATGGTCCTATATATATATATATATATATATATATATATATATATTGTTTTTAGTTCATTTAAATTTTCACATTGGGTATGATTGAATTTCCTGCCTAATTCCAGGTACTTTTGTCTTAACATTTCCCAGAAATGTTCTGGGTTGGGATTTGCTGTTGTAAGTTGACAGTAAACAAATTCTATTGTTATCCATTATTTTGTCAATTTTTTTTCAGTTGGCGGGTCTATTCCCAATAAAGATTGGTGCCATTCATGTAGACGTGAGTTAGGCCATATTTTCTTCAAAAACATGTTTTGCTTCCTCCCACACTAGTTTTGCTGATCCACAGTTGGTCAATCGGTGTTTCAGAGCATCAATGTATCCGAATTTTTTTACATGCAGGGGCGTCCACCAAGTTATGGCGATGTTTTTTTCCTCCTGGGTATAATTTTGTTGATATAACAGTATACTATGTATTTCCATTCTATAGGAATGCTTGCTTGATATAAATTTTGCCATATTTTGCTCATGTATTATTTGGAAAACTATTAACTATATGCGGAGGCTGGAGAGTGTTTTTTATTATGTTATTGTACATATTTTTTGTTTCTATTTTTTATCATTTCTCGAGAATTCCAAATTACCATAATCTATTTCTTTTAGGCTATCTTGCATGGCTTGCGGTAATTTAGATTGTTTATTTTTTAGTAAGCTGAATTGTTTTTTTTCCCAAAAATCATTGTCCATCGCATCACTTTCCCTTTTTTTTGCTCTTATGATATTCCTTATTAGTAGGGCTTGAGATTTTTCCTTGGCCGCTATCAATTGTAGTCCACCTTTCTTATATGGTAGGTATACTTACTCTTACTTACTTACTCACTGACACTATCGAACACGTAGGTTCATGACCGCGCGGACATAAGCTCTCCATACATCCATATCCTGAGCTAATGCTTTCCAATCATTCCCTGTATAATTTACTTCCCTCAAATCATAGTTAATATTATTCTCCCACCTCATTCTTGGTCTAACAACTGGTCGTTTTCCCTCTAGCTTTACTACAAGAAGCTTCCATGCAAGTCTTTCATTCCCCATACGTGCAACCTGTCCTGCCCATCACAGTCTACGAGACTTAACTGTTCTTATTATATCTGGCGTCCTATAAATACCATGTAGTTCATTGTTATGTAGTCTTCTCCATTCACCTGTATGTTCATCTCTCTTTGGTCCAAAAATTTTCCTAAGTACTTTATTCTCAAATACCCGCAATCTCCTCTCCTCCCTTAAAGTAAGTAAGAGTTGTTCTTTTTTTAATGTATATAAATATCCTTCCCATATGTGATAACCAGCCGCTCGTTCCAGGATGTTGACATTTTTTTTTTGCAGGGGTAAAATTTGTGCCAAATACCATAATTTTGATAGACAAAATAGATTAACATTCCATATCCTTGCGCAGCAAGTCCAATTCTCTATGTATTTGTCGTGAACCTTATTACTCTAAACTATTTGCTGTTGGTTTTGCCCATTTTTTTTCAATCATAATTAAAGTTAAAGGCAAGCACATACGGTCTCAGTTCCTAGAATCTTTTCTTCCTTAGTTATCGTATATGTTACAGCGATGTTTGTGTGATAGGCCATTTGCCTAGAGGCATCATGAACGATCTTTTTAGGTTAGGACTTGCCGTGGAGGCTTCGCAATATGTTTGTATTATCTGTGGGATTTTACTGCAATCATCTGCATTTTGCAGCAGTATCAAAACATCTTCGGCATATACTCTGCAAATGAATAGTGGCGTACTTTGTTGTGGTGTCTTAAACATCTTCTGATGTAACATTCTTATTTGAGGCTCAATGCTTAGGGAGAATAACAACATTGATAATGGACATCCTTGTCGGACTGAAGATGTAATTTGAATGCGATGTGTGAAGAAACCATTTACTTGGATTGAGCTGTATGAACCTATGTAAATATTCATAATAGCTTTACTGATTTTTTCTGGAATGCCGATATGTTCCATTAGTTTTTGTAAATATTGGTGATTGACATGATCAAATGCTTTAATATAATCTGCTGATAGTAAAGCACCGCTTTCCTCTTGAGGTTCTTCATAATATAAAATAGTATCTCTTATGCATGTCAGGTTGTGTATTCTAGTTTTGTTTGGTATACTGCACGTTAGACAAATTTCTAATACATTTTGAAAGGTAGATTTAAGTCTATTGGTTAATAATTTCATGAATAGTTTGTAGTCTGTATTTAACAGTGTAATTGATTGAAAGTCTGATATTTTTTTTTTATTCTTGATTTACCACCGTTCCATTTTCTAGAATATAATTAAAGAGTTCCACTAAGTTTTCCTTCACGGGCATCCAATTATTCTCAAAAATTGATATGTCAATCCATCAGGTCGTGGTGCTGTCTTTTTTTTTTGTACTGTCTAGTGCTATTTTTATTTATTCTTCTGTTATTGAGCTTTGAAGTCCTCATTGTTGTAGTAGACTCAGATGTCTTGTTTTGTGTGAAAGCATGTGTTTAGTTTTTGTTTCTGAATGTGCTGAAGCAGTGTACAGTGTCCTAAAATATTTTTCTACTTCTCTAATACACTCAGTATTGGATGTAATGTTTTTACCATCTGCTGTTTGGAGGTTCGAGATGTATTTTCTTCTTCCGTTTCGTTTTTCTTTTATTAGGTGATAAAGAGCACAACGTTTTTCTTCGCTGACTGTCGGGTTCTTGCCCGTATATTTGTCCCATTCATTAGTTGATTATGAATTATACATTTTTTCTCTTTTGTTTTTTAATGTCTAACCATTTATTACCAGTTGTTCTTTGTGCTTCGTTCAGTTCATTTAGTAACTTATATGTAGAAATGTAGCGTCGATCGAATATTTTGTTCTCGAAGTATTCCTGCATATTTATAAAAAGGTTTAACACCGGGCTTTATGATGTTCATCCATTTTTGCATGATATTATATTTTGAATGTTGTGCTCTATTGTTAAGGGTGTAAACTGTTGTTGGTATTATTGTATTTGTAATAGAGATTCGTTTAGTTTCCAGTAGCTTCTTCCATATCTAGGTAGATAGTATCTACTTTAGTGAAAGTAGTACGCCATCATGGTCGGAGAATGGTGTGGGTAGAATTTTTATTCTATATATATATATCTTGGGAATGTGTAGTAGTTATATAAAAGCGATCTAGCCGGGAGCCTCCATTTTGTGTTTGGAATGTATATTGTACCATATTACCATACTTATGTTCCCAAGCATCTACTAGTCGTAATTCTTGTCTTAAATTTTGCAAAATTGGGGATGGATTATAATTTTCCGTCTGGGCTTTCACGTGTAATACACAATTCCAGTCCCGACCTAATAATAAGCGGTTGTATCTGTTACGTAGGAATAAAGGAAGTTATTTGCTTAGAAACTGTTCTCCTTCTTGCCGATGGTTTGTTCCAGAAGGAAGATATATGTTTAAGATTCGCATATCGTTTATATCCAGTGCTATTATTCTAACACTAAAATGTGTTTCAATGTTTTTTACGTTAATACCAACTCGATAAACAATTGCTGCTCCAAGGATGTTTTTTACGTTATTCCAACTATATAAACAATTTCCAAGGTTTCTGTCGCCAGTATTTACTACATATTCGTATTGTGGGTCTAGAAAATCTAGATTGATGTTGTTTACGTGTTGAAGTAGTATATCAATGTCGCTTTGTCTTATGTACCGTAAGTGCTAAGCATTTGTTGTTTATTTTTTCCTTGTAAGCCTTTTATATTCAGTGTAACATAATTGCGTAGTATTATCATTATGCTAATTCATATCCACAGGACAATATAATATGATCTGGGGCATAGATGTGTTTTCTCATTATCATACATTTTATGCTATGGCAAAATCTGCTTGTCAGTTATGTTCTTCGTTTGGAATATTTATCTCTTCTTTTTGTTGTTTTTTGGTATCTTGATTTTGTTTCTTATTTTCTTTTGTTCGTCCGTGTATTGCATAGGGGTGAGGTCGTTGGTTACTTTTTGTCTTACTGTTGTTATTGAGGTGTGTATTATTTTTTTCTGTTGCAGCATTTGCTTGGGTTTGTTCCTTCATATGCGAGTCTCGAACTGTTTCAGTACATATTTTGGCTTTTACTTTCTTTGGAGGAAGTTCATTTGAATCTTCTTACTGTGACGTACTTTGTGTGGTTGTTTGCATTACATTCTGTTAAATACTCGATTGTATTTTTGAAGAGTTTGATGAAGTTTGCATAGTTGTTTCCCTTTCTTTCTTTTTATTGCTACTCGATTATTTTTTTGCTGTTTCTACATATAAATTTGTATTCCCTTTTTTTTATACACCATTTCAGTTGTTATTTTGGATATTTCGGTTTCAGACGATGTGTCGGTTTCTTCCTCAACTGTTTCTCTTACCTCCATGGAGATTGTGTTGTTGTTTTCTGTTGTTATGTTCGTTTCATATGACGATGTACCCCGCACAGTTTCACTTAATAGTAATTTCCGTGGTTGAATATTTACTTTCAATGTTATTTTTCTTTGTGGGCAGTTTTCTTTTTTATGATCCGCCGAGTTACATACAAAACATAAGGATGGTTGCCCTGCATATGTTATGTGTGCTGTGTAACCTCCTATTCTTATAGCACTAGGTATATGTTGTTTTATTTCCATTTATATTGCTTTGATTCCATTTTTAACTGCTAATGGGAAATTTGTACTCCATTCTTCGTTTCGTATTAAAGAACTGTACCGTAACTGTGTAGTGTTGACATGACAATTGTGTTGTAGGGGCAGGTTAAGAACTCTTATCTTTGTCGCAACATAATCTGCTTTCGTGATTTCAACTTTAGTTTGTTCACCATTATCATATCTAAAAATGCTTCTTTCCTCATATTCCTTTGTAATTGTTTTTCATATACTATAGTTGAAACGAGTTTCACATATAATGATTTGTTTGTGTATTTAATTGTAACAGTTCCACTTGTTCACTTCAAAGTTTGTTGGATCCATGTATGCAATTCCATTGCTGTTGGACGGAGTGCACTTTGTTCAAATTGAACTTTACTTGTATTCACACGACAAATTGTCGCCATTTCCATGTTCACTTTTTTTGTTAAATTTGTTTACATAATTTGAAACGTAAATTACTTACGTAAATGTTCTGTTATTCCAGTATATTATACTTGTACTTTACGTTGAAGTTAAATATCTCTCCACGTTACTTTTAACTCTCTTCACTAAGCACAGAAACACAACCTTTCTCTACTGTGGTCAAGCCACAATTGTCTTAAAACCAAATAGTACTGCAATAGACACAATATTTTTCTGCAAGAACGTCATATCACTAAATAAGTAAAACATAATTATTTCTAATTGTTTCATGCACAACGTCATATATTAAAATAATGCATTATGCATTCTAATAAACGAGATAGAAAGTGATCTTACCTTTGAAGTAATACGGTCACAACACGAAATATGTCACTGTTCCAGAGAACGTAACGAAGGTCAGTACATAACAGCTTACTCATAACTGAGATAATACGGTGTTGCAATTAACACACTAGAGGGATCGTAGTTTCGGCAAAGCAACTACTGTCATCTTACCTGCAAGCCATAAAAGCTCAGAAATGACATTCTAAGAGTTAAAAGTACACACCATTCCAAGTTTCCCTGTGATATTAACTAAAATATATCGATTTTTGAGTTATGAGGATGTTGCAGCAAATGAGCGATATATATGTGTGTGTATATATATATATATATATATATTTTCCACCGCTGTGGTCTCGAGGTAGCGTGCTGCCTTGTCATGCAGCGGGCCCGGGTTCGATTCCCGGGTGGGAGAGGTTCCTGCGTGAGGTTTTTCTCGGGGTTTTTCCTCGTCTGTAAGACAAATGTCAGGAAGCTTAGGGCCCAAGGGTCCCCGAAAATCATCCGCCCATCATTATCATCCTTATCATTATCAGCATCATCCTTCATCGGTTTGGAAAGCAACGGAAATCTATCACACCTATAATTACCTAGTGAAACTGAAAAGCAGAGCATGGAAAATTTTATGATTGCAGTGGAAGAATTACTATGGATGGATATATACAGTAGGTTTAACAACAGAGAAAGCCCTTTGTTATTAAGTATTTAATATTTTTTAGTATTTTAACTACATTATTGATTGAAATTATTACATTTTACAGCAAAATAAATTTTATATTTGTCGTACAATTGATAAAGTATTTGCAGGTCCTTACTATTCTGATACCGAAGCTCTTCATCTAGTCATAGGACTTTATTACATTGGTATAATATTTTAATTTCTTCTTCAGCATCATATTTATCTCCTTCTTCGTCAAATTCTTCAAAATCTTATTCATCTTCTTCTTCATCAACTTATTTATCTCTTCTTCGTTATCTCCTTCTTCATCATCTTCTTCACCACAATTACATTCTTCTCATCATTATCTTATTCTTCTTCGCCATCTTCTTCTTCATCATCGTATTCTTCTTCTTCATCATCTTCTTTTTCATTTTCTTACACTGCTTCTTCTTCATCTTCGTAGTAATCGCAGTAACAACAATAATCATAATCATGCTTATGGGATATATATTAATGATGATCATAATGCAGTAAACAATTGTATATCGAGTTTGCAGTGAACGCAGCTAGCAAAGTCCTTTGGAGAATTTTGAAATAAAAGATAAGTCTCTACCAAATTCCATAAGAACATAGCCCCTAAAAATAAGTATATTTTTACATATAACGTTTGAGCATTAATAGAGAAATACATAGAGGAACTTCTTTTGTGTCAAAAACCTTGTACATCCATCTTTTCCCAAGTGGATGTGTTCTACTTAAAAATGTTTTTGAAACTATCCATCTTTTAACTCATAAAATATATTGCGTATACATGACAGCAACTGTCATGCACGTGCAAATATAGCAAAAGTTCAGAATACAACAGAAAAGTTTTAAAAACAAAAGTAAATTGTTTTTCTGAAATATCGACAGACGTTTCGTAAACATGACGTCTCATCTTTCTCCGTATAAAATCGACTGTTTTGAGATCAGGCGGTGGAGTACACCACGATATGTGTATACCAACACCGTGAATCTTATCATCGAGCGTTGTCTTGGTAACGAAACAACGTTTTCATGGAACGGAAAATTAAATATCATGGACTTGTAACGATTCGCCTTATCAGCTTTTAAGGTAGTACAGGCAAATCCATTCCATTACCGAAGTTTTACCTTTCATCTTACAGGTACTTTTACGTGCCACACGCCACCTGGGAGTTAAAGTGGCACGACCTGTCTGTAGAGAAATGTTAACTATGGATCACACACATACTGTTTTGACCACACAAGGCCATAGAGGGCCTCCCCGAATGAGTGTTCAGCTAAATATCAAGGCCTCCTCTGAGACAACACAACATTAAAACGAAGCACACAATTCACACTAAACATGGTGAATACGATAATGATGATTATGACGGCAAGATGATGTTCGGGGACATTTTGGGTCTTAAAGTTCCCTAACATTTGTCTGACAGATGAGGAAATTTGTCCCGATCAAGGATGGATCCCGAGCCCCACCGTACGAAGCAACGACAGTACCTGGAGACCACAGCGGTGGACTAGTACAGGCAATAAAACTCACAATTAATGAATTTACACTTACTCCTGTATTATTTCATTAGCCGTGTAATGTAACAAATTATTTAAATAACCTAATAATTTTGAAGTAAAACTGAACACTCGTGAATAAGAAAATAGGCTTCGTGTATGCGAGACTGTCAGTGTTCTTGATACAGGAGAAATGTTTACGAAATGTAATTTAATATCCAAATCGATACATAGGGAAACTATAAAACCACATGACACGCTTGTCACGACTTTGATGCATATTTTTTAAATCGCAAAACCAATATTTCGTGGCCGTTCTCATAGCTTCATGTATAAACGACTTTTTTAATCGTCCTCTTAACGCTCAAGTTGCAGCGTACTACCAAAACCGCTTTATTGCAAGTAGAATCTCGGGGGATGAGTGATACGCGTCACTTTAATCATGACGAGAGTCAACCACTGTGCATATCACGACCACGGTTTTTTAGAAACATTAAATTTGAATTTCATTTTTAAAATGACATATGGCCGGTAGCCTATATCGAATCCGACTCGGAATAAAGGTGTTTAAAATAATTGGATGTAACGTTTTAGGAATGTTAAAAGAAGTAAGGAGTTTAGCGAATAATGTAATTCCATTTTTTTCCATTATGAGTTTTGACAATGTGAACTATTTTAATTTCTTATTTGGCAATTAAGCAATAAATGTGGTATCATCAATTAAGGCGCATTTCAAGATATTATACATAATTATCAGGACATACTTCAATAAAACTTTCACACCTGTCAGAGTTAGGGGGTGAAGTTTTCAACTTGGCCACATCCGTTCCCAATTCACGCTATTCTGAACAAGAATATGCTATAATAGCCTTTTTCCGTAACTCATAACACTTTCGGATATAATAACTCGAAACCACATGATACTTTTGTAATATGATGGTTGGTGAACAGATAGACTCATGAAGATTTTGAGATGGATCCCATTTCATTTGTCCGATCTATGCCAAAAAATGTAAGTCAAAATCCCAAGTAGTAAAATTATTCTCTGAAAGGACATCACGAGTAATTAAAGAATAAGTTTAAGAAATATGAACGCTGTATCTTTATTAACATGAATTAACTTTATACATGTAAATTTAGATGGATATTTATGGCTTATTATTCAATACGTTTCCTCGTTAAAACATATATGTTAACAGTATATCAATTAGATGAAGATCACAATGTTACAACTAAAACATGTAGGGGTCTATGTAACGAATCCTTCACCTAAATGCATTTTCAACTCTTTTGTGGTATATAATTATTTCAGTATTACATATTTGTCAAACGGCGTTGTTTAGTAACCGAATAAACATAAAATAATACAAAGCATTATGTTGTTTGAAACTGTAGATAGTTAAGGATTTTTAATGGGGTCTTATTTGGATTCTATCTTAAGTTACAATCAAACATTGGTCAGATAAAATGTTGAATTGTCTGGCTCTGATGGATGCACCATTGCTAAATTTATAATTACCCCGAATTAAACCAGAGAATAATTATAATACACGCCATAGCCGTTTACAAAACATTTTTCTGGAACATTTTAAATTGTCATATATTACACGTGACTTGTTGTTAAGCATTGACGTCTCACAGGCAAGTTGCTGACACGAAGACAAAAGAGGCTGACGCAGTTTGTACGCTACCGGTTATCCACATTCCGTAGACCACGAGTATGTTTTTTTTTGGTACTTATTGTGCGTATGATTGCCAGTATAAATAATTTGCACCGTGTGTTAAAATACTTGGTAGGATATTTTGTATCAGAAGGATATGTACACTAGTTTGCAAAATTAAAGAAACACACACCCACACGCACACATACACACACCAACAGTGATTTATTAAATTACATTGATACGTACCTTATGAACCACAACAAAATATAGAAAATAACAGAATTTGCACAAAAATAGCATATTTTGTTATGGATTAACACATTAATTTAATTTTTTAAAAACCACGACAAAACCAAAAGACTGATTACTTAACTTCATTATCGTGTGTTGGCGCCTTTGGCGGTAATGTAAATCTGAGAGTGACATGCTTGCTGCGAATAAGATTATCAATTTCATGTTGTGAGAATATTGCTTATTATACAGGGTGTCCCAAAATTAGATCGACAAACTTTGAGAGCTGATAGATAGCATTATTTTGAACATTCTGTCAAGGAATATTTTTTGCTGCGGTGCTTCGTTTAAGCGCTGGACAAGTTAATGCCATTACTGCCTCCCACCCAGTTGGTATAGATACGTAAATCACAGTTGCGTACAGTATGTATCTTGTAAATGAAACACACGAAAGAAACAAAACAAAGACGCTTCAATTCGGTTAGCATGTTTACTTCCTGAGCTCATCGTTTTCTTTCCTTGACACTGTGCGTTAGTTTGCTGGAATGGCTGCTGGATACTAGTTTATTTACAACATGGAAAGGTACACGTTGAATGAGATTACGGACTTGCTGTTGGTGTATGGAAAAGTTGGTTCGGGTCGTGCGGCTGTAAGGCTTTACCAAGAACAGTTCCGAAACCGACCTCATAACACTACAGTTGCCAGCATTGAACGTAGGCTACGTGTAAGAGGCTCCTTTGATAGACGAGCAGGAGTTCAAGGACTGCCACATTCTGTCTGATTCCTGAGAACGAGGAAGATGTGTTGCGGTACATTGAGAACAATCTTGCAGCTAGTACTTGCGCCATCGCTCGAAAATTGCACCACTGTGGGAAGAATTCTTCAAGATATTTTGTTGCACCCTTTTCATCTCGAAAAGATCCATGCAATGAGGCCTCAAGACTATCCTCTGCGACAGCAATTTTGTCAGTGGTATCTGGACAAAATTGAAAACGATGTACTGTTAGCATCCCATGCCATGTTGACAGATGAAGCATGTTTCGCACGTGATCAGTTGTTTAACAGTCGGAATTCACATGTTTGGGCCTTCGAAAATCTCCATGCTACATTTCAGAGGTCACACCAACTGAAATATGGTGTTAATGTGTGGGCCGGTATTCTGGATAACTTCTTAATAGGACCATACATTTTGCCCGCCCGACTAAATGCTTATAATTACTTAGTATTTCTACCTGATCTAATGGAAACAGTTCCGCTTCATATCAGGCAGGACATGTGGTTTCAACATGATGAGGTACCAACTCACTTTGGTGCTGGAGTACGTCATCTTACGGCTACATACGGCAAACACTGGATACCCAGAGGTGGACCTATTGTCTGGCAGGCACGCTCCCCTGACCTTACTCCACTTGACTTCTTTTTGTGGGGGCACATGAAGATTATTATCGTGTATGAAACACCTATTGAATATGAAGAGGACCTTGTGGCACGAATAACCTGCGCAGCTGGCGAAATCAGAGAAATAGCCGATGTGTTTGTGGGTGGGAGGCAGTAATGACATTAACTCGTCCAGCGCTTTAACGAAGCACCGCATCAAAAAAAAATTTCCTTAACAAAATGTGTTTAGAATAATGTCATCTATCAGCACCGAAAGTTTATCGGTCTAATTTTGGGACTCCCTGTATTTGTAGAAAATTTTTCTGTTATTGGACCGTGGTTGGTGGATATTGGTATGCTGCAATTTTATTTCCTTGAGAGCCCTAAACATATTCAATTTGATTAAAGCCAGACAAGGGGCTAAACCAATCCAATAAAATATATTTAGCTTTCAAGAACTTATCAACTATCCATGCTATATGAGGGTGAGCATTATCATCTATAAAGAGGAAATATGGATCTACAACACCTGTAAATAGCCGAACATTTGGTGCCAAGATCTCATCTTAATATAGAAGTACAGATAAAGCCTTGCTCGCTTATTGGGACAATTTCCTGTATATCGTTTTCCCAGTTGATATGATTCCTCACCACACCATTATGAACCCACCTTCATTCTGGTCCTTTTCCACAATTTTCTGACTGAAGTCGTGTTTCTGACTCCCTCCAGATTCAATCCATTTATCCATCAGATTCCATACCGAGCCTGGATTCATCACTGATGAGAACACTATCACCCCTGTTCATGAGTCCACTTCACATGTAGGTGGCAGCATTCCAGTCACCTTCTTCAGTACAATCGTTTCAGAGGAACACAGAAAAATTGGTCGTTTGCAATAATGGCCTGTTTGGCGTAATCTCCAATGCACTGTAAATCTGGATACAGTAGTTCCAACAATTGCTGTGACGTCTGAAGCCAACTTGTGTGCTGCATTACTGAAAGGCCGTATTTCTCTAATGGCCTTAAAACGGTCTCCTTTCATAGATGTTCCCTTTTATCTTCTTTATTCACTTCTTCAGGACACATTCGTTTTCTGTTACTTCAAATTGTTTCCATACCCGAGGAACAACAGAGCGATGAATATTTAGCCACTTGGCCACAACAAACTGGAGACTGCCATGCCTCTAATCTTCCTTGCTCTAACATAATGAGTCTTGCAGACGCCTTCTCTGTACCAGAGAATGTTGATTATATTCCGAGAATTTAAATTAAGACTGTTTAGGTCGGGTAATCTACGGCACAACATTGCTGTAAATGGGCGTACTGAATTTTTTACGTGCTTATAATACGAGTCCACAATCGTCTGTTCACAATTATTGCCAATTAGGTACATTTCGGTATAATTCCATTGAACAATTTGAACCTGAGGAACAATTGGGTTCGTTGTTTTCATTTTGCACCATAGTATAGATTCTTCTATTCTGCAAAAACAAACATAACTATCAGAAAGAATGTGAAATAATAAATATCCATTACACAGGAACTGCTAATTGCAAACAAATTTATGGTCAGATCTTGCTGGTTTATGAAATATATCTTTCTTCTTTCAACCCTCAAATTGAGGAAACTCATTTCTTTATGCCAGCTTATTTAAATGTACTGGACTGCAGAGTAAACAAACCATTCGGAACCGTAAGTTAGTGTGGTACCTACTGAATATGTTGTATATCTTTATACAACTCCCAATATTGATGATATAATAGGAGATAATCAATTTTGATTTAAAATAAACACTTATAAAACAGATTAGATTTTTAGTATAAGACAGATTTTAAAAAATATATGGGTATATAATGGCACTCTGCAACAATTATATGTAGATTTGAAAAAGCATTCAATTCATATAAGAGAGAAGTATCCTGCTGAAATTCGAAATTCCTAAAAGGGTAAGTTAGACTTATTCGAATATGTCTAAATGACACAAAGAGTAAGGGGCATGTAGGCAATCAGTTTTTGGATAATTTTGAAATTCACAATTGCTTAAAGCAAAGGGATGCACTGTCTCCCCTACTATTCAATTTTGTACTAGAGCATGCTTTAAAATCTTTAGAAGATAAAGAAATCCTACAACACAATTATTGTATTAATATGTTGTTAGTTTACACTTATGCTGTAGTGGTATTGGGCGATAGCGAGGAGATACTTAGGGCCAATAGACAAACTCTATTGAGTAACACTAATAAATTTGGACTGCAAGTAAACTTCAATACAACATATTTTCACACATAGAAGTACATTATATAGTGGAAATGGACAGCTAGTGGCATATAGGGAAATTTTCAAGAAGTAACTGAATTCAAATATCTAGGAACAATAATTACAAGTAGGAATGAGTTGCACAAGAAACAGGCTCAAATCTGGAAATGTATGCTATTATGTATTACAGGGAATCTCGTCGATCCAATCCCTTCAAAAAAAACGTTAAACTGGAAATATATAAAACTGTTACTCTCCCAGTTATATTATATGGTTGCGAAACAGGGACTCTTACGTTAAGTGAGGAGAAAATATTACGAGGGTTTGAGAATAAAGTTCTTAGGAAAAATGTTGGGCCAAAGAGGGATGAACAAACAGGCGAATGGAGAATACTACATAACAGTGAGCTACATGATCTTTATAGGAAACCAGACATCATAAGAAAAGTTAAGTCTAGTATACTGTAATGGGCAAGACATGTGACATTAATGGGGAATGAAAGAATTGCATGGAAGCTTTTGCAGGAAAACCATAGAGAAAACTCCCAGTTCTTCATAGACCAAGAAAGAATTAGGAGAATAATATTAACCATAATTTGAGGGAAGTAGATTATACAGGGGAAGGTTGGAATACATTATGTCAGGATGTGGATGTGTGCAGAGCTTATGTCCGCGCGGCCATGAGCCTACGGATTTCATAGTGCCAGTGAGTTAGTTAGTTCAAATAATTTGTACTGATTCAGTTTTCCATTGTTTAATTAAAAATATTAGATAAATTAAAGCAATACATCTTATAGGATACATTGCCGTGTGTATTATATATATATATATATATATATATATATATCTCAAGTCAAAGCAAACATGGAGGCTGCTAGAGCGATAATGTAATTTCGTGTTTGGTATAAACCCCCACTTCTTCTGGTCTGATTTCGCTGATTTTTACGAACACCTTCCTTGCTAATTTTGAATAGCATTATACTGAGTTTCGTTGCTAAAAAAATAAAATGGCGATCGCTAGATCGATTTTTAAATTTTCGTTTAGTGAACCTGCTGGTTAACAAACGTGATCGTACTTTCTAAATTGACTGCTCTATGCCGTATTTGGTTTCAAAAATAAGAAATTGCGTCCGGTAGAGAGTTATGACACATATATCCCAAAGAGAGATGAACAGACAGGTTAATGGAGAAGACTACGTAACAGTGAACTACATGGTCTTTATAAGAAACAAGATACAATGAGAACAGTTAAGTCTCGCAGACTGCGATGGGCAGGTCATGTGACACGAATGGGAATGAAAGACGTGCATGGAAGCTTCTTGTAGGAAACCTGAGGGAAAACGTCCAGTTGGTAGAACAAGAATGTGGTGGGAGAATAACATTAATTATGATTTGAAGGAAGTAGATTATACAGGGAATGATTGGAAAATATTATCTCAGGATAGGGATGTATGGAAAGCTTATGTCCGCGCGTCGATTAACCTACGGGCTCGATAGTGCCAGTTAGTTAGTTAGTTAGTTAGTTATACGGATACTAATATTTTCTCATGACCATTTTCGTTGTCTACTAGATAGGATTGGTGAAGATGTGTAAAAAATGTAAAAATATTTTCATGAAAAAAACCTCAGGAGCTTAATTCCTTCGGAATTAACGTCCAAGTTTACAACATTCTCGTTCGTTGTTAGCCCGAAAAGAATGTTTATATCTTTGAAAAAATGTGTATGTCTTTTTATGAACCAGATTTGATTATGGAACCAGTTGTTTGTCGTAAATTGGAATATATCTCCGAGAAAGAAACCAAGACAAGTGTTTTTTGCAGAGACGATCAAAGTAGTATTTTTGATAACTTCTTGTTGTATCAAAAAAACAAATATTAATTATGGAACATTGCCATCTGTAGAATATCATAAGTAATGCCACGAGTGATTTCCAAATTATCGATAAATTCACGACTCACGAAGTGAGGAGTGAATTTATCTAGAGAATTTGGAAATCAAGAGTGGCATTTGTTAGGACTATTTAACGAATAAAATTAAGCTGTTTACTCACAAATCATTATTTAACTGTAGTTATTTTAAAATATTTATATATCTAATGTAAACGGCGATGTTTGGAAACAAATGAGAAACTATAGGCACGCTTCATCTGCTTCTTTTGTTTATCACTGCAACTAGATCATACTATTTCAGAATATTAAAAAGGAGGAGCTTTCTTTAATATGGTAATTATAACACTGATAAATATTTCGTGAAACACGACTCTGATTGGTTGTAAAACAGAAATCATTGAAACGTGACTGGTCATTGACTCCCATTTGGGGCATGAGTTAAATAGTCATTATAATTGACTAACACGTAAATGTCAATTGAACAAACTGTGCAACAATTTAAAATAGTACAAAAGTGCATATCTAATGATATAAGTGAACAGGCACACAATTAATACTTTCTTGGAACGGAAATGAATTAAAATTGTGATTTTCTCTGAAAATGCATTGATAAAAGTCGATTAATTAGAAATTAATGGAAGTGTTTTAAATCATCTCCTCCCGAGTATACAATTTCAATAAACATGTTAACATTGTAAATTAGAAGGTGACATTGTACACGAACCGACAGACAAGTCATACAATTCAGAATGATCCTGAAATACAAGTTTGTAAAAAGTAATGCAACCACATGGTTAGATTATAATATTCTGATGCATGTGATTTTAATAAATTTCCATGGGAGTTCACTATAGATTAGAAGAACACCTAAGGTCATGATAAAGTTCAGTCAAAAGATGTAACGACGTATTAATTCTCTATTGTGTCCATAATATTATGATGTGGAATTTTTTAACCTAAATTTATGTTGTGGTTCTCTGGTATAAGTGGTAAAGACGGGAAAAGGTGTTGCATTTTAAATGTAATGAGGTTCATCACGTAAATGACACACCTGTTATTTACTTCTTTTCTATAAATGAAACACACTAGAAAATTTAAAATTAGTCCCGAACAAAGATAGATGAAGAGGAATATGTTGCATTCGTAAAAAATTAATCCCGGATTATGGAAACTAACGCACAATTAATCTTCTTCTTCTTCCTCTTCTTCTTGCTAGGATTAAACTTTTTTGGTTCATTCGGCTCCAAGTATTATAGTTCTGTGTCCATCTCTTTCGTGGGCGTCCCGGATATCTTTTTCCTCCTCTTGGTTAATAGTTCAGACTTTTCCAAGGAAATCTGTTGGTATCCATTCTGCAGACATGTTCTTAGCATTTTTCCTATACTCTTCTATTGTACCCGTCAAACTGAATGTTTGTAGTTCTTTTCGGATATCTTCACTTCGTTTTTTATCCATTATCCAATGTTAATCTTGCCACAAACCGTAAATATTTCATTTCTGCTGCTTCTATTCTTTTAATTTACTGTTCATTCCGGGTCCATATTTCTGAGCCATACGATATTGCAGGTGCAACCAATACTTTACAAAATTTTAAATGCGTTTATTTTCTTACTTTCTTTCCCAATGTTCTTTTAAGGGTGCCACATAAATATTGAAATATTTGTAATTTATTATTTGTCTTTTTTCTCTATTACAATCTAGAGGTACACCTACATAATTGAAATCATGCATAAAATAATAATAATAATAATAATAATAATAATTATTATTATTATTATTATTATTATTATTATTATTTATTTATTTATTTATTTATTTATTTTAGCTGATGGAGTTAAGACCATAACGCCATCACATGCGCTTCGACGGACTTAAATTATAAAGATACTAATAATTATTAATTATCTACAGTTAAATTAAAAACACATAGGCCTCATAGGGTACACAGTAAGTAGCTGATAAGGAAGTCAAAATATATTAAAATAATAATATTGAATTTGCTTTTTTTTTCGGAATTCATCCAGAATGCAATGGTTTTCCGTCACTCTCAAGAAATTCACCTTCTCCAGTTGTAAATCCTCATCTGAAAGTCCAAATTCGCTCGTACTTCTTCTAACACCATCCATCCAACCGTCTTTATGCCTTCCCTTTCTTATTTTCTCATCTATTTTCCACACCAAGATCTTCATAGGGATTCTATCAGACGTCAAACTCAATATGCCCGTATAATCTTAATCGTATTTCTTCAATTGCCTGTAACACATTTATTTCAAATTTCATAATTTTCCTAATTTCAATGTTTCTAATTTTTTTCCTAATCTGTACTTTCACGATGATCTTCCTCAGTAATCCATCTCTGTTGCTAATAACCTATTACGTTGGCACCTTTTAATTATCCTATATAACATCATACTCTCTACAATGGTCTTACAAATACATTTATTTGTTCTCCAAAAGATGTTTTTATTTCATAATACTGAGTTCAGCATGCATTTACTGTCCGCCCATTTGCTCTTTTTTTTTCTATTTCTAATTTGTCATGTACCTTCTTGATCCCAGATGTCTAAATTTCTTTACATGTCTAATGTCATTCATTCCTCTAAGATATTGTTCATAAATATTGATTGTTAAATATTTTATTTTATTTATATTCATTGTAATCACCATTTTTAATATTCTCCACTTAATTTCCTAATCATGTTAGAAGCACCATCTATATCTGGAGTAATTACGATTTTATCATCTGCAACTAATAGGTTATAGGCCCCTATATATATTTTTAATGTCAATTCCCATGGCCTGACATTTCCAAAGACTTTAACTTGCATCCAAATAAATTTCAAGTGCTGGTGTAAGCAATAATATCCTTGGAGGAATCCTTTAGAGATGATACATTCCTCTCGTAAATATGTACCCATTTTCACCTGTTGATTTTGATATGTCTATTATCTTTTGACTTATCTGAACTTTTGTAATGCTTTCCATATCAATTTTAACGGTCAGCTACCATAAAGATTTTTCGATGTATATGGATATCAACACAAACGATTGTGCTCCTTCCTAGCATTTTTCAACTAATATCTCAACGTAAATATGTGATCGGTACAAGATCGTCCAGCGGTAAACCCACATTTTTCTTCCATTTTTTTTTTTCCAAATGTTTTTTAATAATTCTTGTAAATATTTTCATAATTGGATTATTTATACATATCGCCCTATAATTAGAATACAATTTGTGATTACCCTTGATATATATGGAACTTATATATAATTTGAAACCAAAATAATTACAACAAGTAAATTATAAAGAAGAAAAGAATTTTGAATCACGTTCATTATAATACATATTGAAAACGAAAGGGATCTCGTGGACTGCAATTGTAACGGCATTAAATATAGAGAATCAACTAGAAGTAGGAATATTATTTTAAGAAAACCAAAAGGAAAGCGCCCAGTAGGAGGGCCAAGAATTAGGTGGGAGAATAAGAACAACCATTAATTATGGGAGCTGAATTATACGAGGATGATAGGAAAGTTTTAACTTTGGATATTGATGTATGGAAATCTAAATACTACGTGACCGTGAACCTCCATGTCCGATAGTGCTAGTAAATTGGATAGTTGGGGCAGAGTAAACAATATATCAAGTATATTAGTTTGTGTTGCAAAATTAATGAAATAAAGTTTCTGTAGTGATCTCGGAGTACCAATTCCGTCTGCAGTTAAAAATGTCGCATGTTTATACACAATAAATCGAACTATACTTGTAATCAAATGGCTTGAAAGATATGGATAATGTTCCGAAATCTGTAGGGCTAATCATAGTTCTTTATCTGTTATTATAGAAAGGTTGGTCGAATTTTCAGGAGGAGGGTAATTTGGAAATCATAAAACTATGTCCAGTTACACCAGTTACACAGAGATGTGTGACACATTAAATAACCTTTAAATGTAGAAAGTGCATCTCTTAGAAAAATTTCCATTCATCAAGGAACATATCTGGCTTCACTTGTAATGGAAATATATGTAGCAAACCATGTTAATACATAATCGATCAATCACTCAATCAAACAAGCAAACAATTAAGTTTTAGTATGTCGGTCCTACTTCAAATCTAGTTTTTAAGGTCATTCGTAATTCCTAGTGATTACTTTATTTACTGCGTGAAGATAAAGTGCCATGAAATTACATGGTATCGAAGTTTATTCATGTAATATATTTGTATTATTATTTTCATGAAATTAATTTCATTTCACTTGTTGCGAGAACCAAATATGATTATGTAAACTAGATTCAATAAAAATAATAATAATAATAATAATAATAATAATAACAGTAATAATAATAAATATAATTATTATTCACTCACACACTCACTCACTGGCACTATCGAACCCGTAGGTTCATGGCCGCGCGGACATAAGCTCTCCATACATCCCTATCCTGAGCTAATGCTTTCCAATCATTCCCTGTATAATCTACTTCCCTCAAATCATAGTTAATGTTAGTCTCCCACCTCATTCTTGGTCTACCAACTGGGCGTTTTCCCTCTGACTTTCCTACAAGAAGCTTCCATGCAAGTCTTTCATTCCCTATACATGCAACATGTCCTGCCCATCGCAGTCTACGAGACTTAACTGTTCTTATTATATAATTATTATTGGTATAATTATTGTAATATAATAATAATTATAATAAAATTATTAATAATTATAATTATAACAATTATATTTATTATAATAATAGTAATAATAATAATAACAATAGTAATAATAATAATAATAATAAAAATTTTGAACTTGCAGAGTTAGCCTATCGGGACCGTATCTTCTATTCAGAAATTATGTTAATTTTTGCTTGAAAAAGACTACTGACCGTTATCTTCTGATTGCCATTTGGGTAGCGAATTCCAAAACGGGAAAGTGAGATAGATGAAAATGAAGAATACTTCAACAACTAGATTCTTGTGCATGCATATCCAACTAAAAACGAGTATACGAAACATGATTGCAAATATATAATTATATAGCCTAAATCTATTCCGATATCACAAAAATTACAGCATTGTCTATCGAAGACCCAATTCGTAGTAAAACATGTTTCATGATCATCATCATAGTACATTCACGAATTTAGGCCATTTGTTGACCTGTTTCGGCCTCAAGAGAAACACCATCCAAAAGTCTTTTGAGTGGACGTCCTGGTCTTCTTCTTCCTGCAGGTTGATATATTAACATTTGTTTGGGTATTCTGTGATCTTCCATTCGATGAACATGTTGCATCCATCTTGACTTATGAAAATAATATAATTGATATTATAATCTTGGAATATGTGAATGAAATTAAGTATTAAGAAAAACCTTATTTTCAAATTGAGAGAGATATTTCCTAGGAAATATACAAGTAAACAAAAAAATGGACATCACCAACAGCATTTCTAAGCCATTATGTGACCAGTGCGTTACCCGTTTACCCATATACAACCCCTTGCGAGTCCAATTCTTTCTTTTGGAAGTGAGGAATGGACTTACAAAATCGTAGAAGCAGCAGAATCACAGCATATGAAATCAGATTCGAGGAGAACCGTAGGATACACCAAATTAGACCATTAACGAAATTATGATGCCTTGAAGCAACTGAAGATTGCCTCAATAATGGATTACATCTGACGGTACCAAGAAAACATAGGAAAAGGGTGTCCAATATCCGATATCTAAAGAGAACTTAAAAATATCACCTTACAGGAATACGATCTGTTAAAACCGTAATAGATCTCATGGTCGAATATGAGTTAAGAAGAATAAAAGACAGGGATCATGTTAATTGAAGTGTTTTTATGGCACGCCATGTTTCATTACTTTGTTGTTAGGCTGAAGTGACTCCAGTTTCTGTTCTAATGCCGTGCATGTCATTACCTTAAGTGGTTTTTATAAAAATAAAAGACGAAGGGCTCAGCGGGAGGCACGTGATTTTTACCCTCATCCCAATATAAACCAGCGTGGCACTTTGTACGAAACATTGATAATACATTATTCCCAGTTATGCCCTTAAAATGCGATAGTTTGAGGAAAACAAGGCATTACTTTTGATACCATTTAACTAAAGCTTTTAGATAGCATTTCGTCGTCATTTACAAATCCTAGGAAGAAAGTATTCAAAGTTGCAATGAACTGTATTTTTTTAGGATTTTAACATAATTTTATATCAAATGTGAATGAAATTTTATCGGAAGTTTTCCTTACCTGTAAAACAAATGTCAGAAAAATTTGAGACCCAAATAGTCCTCAACACCACCTCGTCCTCAGAACAGTAAATTTTTGATAAAACACTTTATATACTTTTCGGAAGATATCCCATCATTAGCTTTTCAACAGGTACTAATTGTTGTCAGTTAAATTTTGAATAGAGAGTTCAGGTCGATGGGTGTGCTCTCGTTAAGTAGATTGTCATCTTTGTTTATTTTAAAAATCAATTTCATCAAGGATGTTAATTCTGTAGTTGTTATTTTCCATGTTTAAAATCGATAAAACGTTGATATTGTTGAATCGATTATCTGTTTCTATTATATGTTTAGCAAAGCTTCATATAGACCTACCCTCCTTACATTGAAAATCTTTACAATACTCGATGAATCCTATATTAAAATTTCGTGTGGTTCTACGGATAGCCTATAAAATTTACCGCAACTATTGTATTTAAGATTATATTCACTCTTATTTTCGTACATGTCTGTCTCTTATATTTAATTTGAAGTGATGATTAATTTATCATAATTTTTCTATGCGATCTTTAAGTTCTTATCGTGTATGTATGCATATTATCCATATATAAAAGTCTTAGGTCTGCAGGGAATCCTGGTTCAAAAAGGGGAAAATTTAAACTATCGCAGGGAGAGGGAGAAAAATGAAAGAGAGAAAGGGGGAGGGAGTGAGACAGAGGAGATCAAAATAATATATTTGCGTTACATGTTTTTGTTTATAGTAACAAATATTTACCCTTTTTTCTTTTTCTTTTTGTAGACCAAGGAATGTTCAATACCACAGTGATAGTACTATGAACTGTTTCACATTAATTGTGAGGGGTTTAGTGATTTATGATGAATCTATACCGTAGCAAATCCATTTTGACATTTCAAATGTCTTTACTTCTACCATGGTATTTAAATTAAATCAAGATAATTATATTAAATTTTTCAATGGTGCCCAAATTCACAGTCATTTAACTCTGAAACTACAAGATACTAAAACTTGAAGAATTAGAAGTTATATTGTTCGTATTATTTTATAGAAGTTTTTGCGATCGATAATTGTGATGTATTGCAATTTATTAGGACTGGAAACCTCGGGGGGAAAAAGTAGAACTAAATTTCTGAAACTGGAGAGAAAAGGCTAATCCATTGAAGGCCGTAAAAATACGGCGCATTATGGACTTTGTCCTAAATAATAATTTTCTTGCCTTACTAAGCCTAAAATTCTTGAATAGGACTACAAGTTTAAAACAAGTCATCTACTAATATTTGGAAATATAGTTCTTGTTTCAGAAAATAGATAACAATAGATCTCTAACTACTGACAAGAGCTATAATAATAATAATAATAATAATAATAATAATAATAATAATATATCTCCCTTTACCTAACTTTAACTCACTACCGCTACTTTATGTCCCAAGCCACCCGGGCCTTAAAGGGCCACGACCTGTCGGAGAGGATTTATAACTCTGGATCACACACATATTTTTGACCACACAAAGACTCAGAGGGCCACCCTGGATGAGTGTATTTTGTATTTATTATGCTCGTTACTGATTGTTTGGTGATCACAGGGCACGATTTTAATGCGTCCTTTATTTGTCAGTTGTACTTTCTTGTAGGATCCTTTTCAATTTTTTAAAAATTATTTTCCTTTATAAATTGTTTGGTTTTATTGATGTATTCTTCCTTTTCGATAATAACTACTGTATTGCCCTTGTCGGATTTGTGTGTATTATATCATTGCTCCTAAATTTTGTTTTTATTTTAGAGATGTTCTTAAGAGTTTGTTTATCTTTATGAAATTTATAAAAGAAAATAATTTTTAAAAAATTGAAAAGGTTCCTACGGGAAAGTATAACAGACAAATAAAGGAAACATTAAAATCGTGTCCTCTAATCACCAACACAATCAATGGCGAACATAATAAATACAAAAATATCAAATGGATAAATAATACTCCCTCACCACCAGTAATGAAAGCTCTTCCAAAAATCCATAAAGACAACATTCCCATAAGACCAGTTGTTAATTGCATGAATGCTCCTAACTATAAAATTTCTAAATTAATAGCTAAGAAAATGAATAATGTTGTCACACTTGAAAATCGTTATACAGTTAAGAACTCGTTTGAACTATCAGACAAACTACATCATTTAGAAATCAATAGAAACACTAAACTGACGTCATTCGACATAAAAAAAACCTTTGCACAAATATCGCGATAAGTGAAACAGCAACCATAATAAGACAAAAACTAACAGACAGTAAACTTGAAGAAAACTATATCGATCAGTTAAATATTAATAACAAAAACAATAAAACAAAATTACTTCCAATTTAACAACGAACTTTTCATTCCAGAAGGCGGGATCCCGATGGGGAGTCCTTCATCCGGAATAATGGCCGAAATCTTCAACAAGAACTGGAAAATAAACTTTTGAGGAACTAATACGCAAATTTAACATAAAACTGATAATACGATATGTCGATTACGTACTAGTAATATACGACAATGAAAATAGAAAAGAAAAATAAATATGACAAGACTTAAATAACTTGCATGAAAAAATCACCTTCACCGGAGGAAATAGAAGTTAATAATAGTATAAACTACATAGATTTGTCTATAAAAAAATCTACGCAACAATAAATTAGAAATCGGCATCTACCGGAAACCTACAAACAATGCTCTTGCCATAAACAAAAAATCTACACTTCCTTATCAACAAAAAATAAGTACATTTAACAGCTTAATCAATAGAATGTTGAAACTTCCATTAAGCAAAGACAATCATATTAAAGAACTGAACTATATTAAATATATGGCAAAGACCAATGGTTATAATAAACAAATCATAAATAAACTCGTAAATAAACAAAAAAGAAAGAACAATATATCTAACATAACTAAACTTGAAAGAGAATCTGATAACAACAAGAAAACATGGATAACACTTACATATACAGGAAAAGAAACGTCAAAATTAGCCAATACACTAAAGAAAGCCGATAAAAACGTAAAAATAGTATACAGAACTAATAACAAATTAAATAACGTAATAAGCAATAACATTGAAGAAAATAACGTTTTCAACAGCAAATCAGTATATAAATTGACTTGTAAGACTGCAACAAATTTTTATATAGGAAGAACAAACAGAAGTTTTATCATCGGATTTAAAGAATATTTTCGAGACTTTATTCACGCAGAAGGAAAATCAAGCTATGCAAAACACGTTATCCATGAAGGACATCGCATGTTAAATATTGAAAGCAACCTAACAGTAATGCACAGAGAAAATAATCCGGCGAAGATAAACGTACTCGAGGAGATGGAAATTATGAAAGCAGTTCACAACAACGACCATCTGATAAACGAAAACGAACCCGGTACATGTAACCCCCCTACCAGATCTTCAGTGAAACACCAGTTTTGACTCCTGCCGCTGATGGGACTAATCTCGAAAGCGCTAGAGTAAAATAACCAATAAAGTTGAGGAGACGGACCTTTCAGGTGAATATTCTATAATTTTATGTTTTAATTACATTATTTTTACCAATATTTCTAAACACCCATACCGGTAAGCTTTACGATTTTTTAAGCGTTGTTTAATTCTCGCATCGGGATTCTTATCCAGAACTCGGGAGGTATCGTTACAGTCCAACCTTCATCTTTAAACTGACTGACTTGCTAAGTAAAGCGCATGCGCTCTTAGGCTCCGCCATATCTCCACAAATACAATTCGTGAATGTCTCTACATTTTTCGAGGACGAAGATTAACTGCAAATTATTGATTCATATTGCTTAATTCGACACAAAATGACTTGTTCGTTTTTCTATTATTTTATTTAAGCAGTTACGTAAATTAAACCAATGTTTCTTATAAGTAGAGCGAGGATTTTTATGAAATTTCATGTTTTAAGTTATTAGTTAGAGAGCACTGAGACAAAGTATCTTTACATTTTATGATCTGTAGTATCAAATAAGACCAAAATATTATTTCATATTACATAATATTTTGGTGAAATGTTAATATTTTAGTAAAAATGTAATATACCTTCATATTTTTCAACTTTTAATTTTTTTAATCAAATTTCTAATTACTCGAATTTGTTAAAAACGTTTTTGAAGTGACTGTAGTGTTGAAATTTTTTGGCAATGTAATGTTATAGACAAGCGAAACTTCCTCAGTGTCCCATCCGGAACAAGACAAATAGATTTGATAAAATAAAATAATTGAATAAGAAGACATGGAATGACTAAGTGGGTGCTTTTGTCCGAAACTACAGAACAAGAGCAGGGGTCTACATGAATAAGTAGAACAGCAATGTTAGAATAATAAATACCTACTATTTCTATCAGATAGCAACCAGTTCCTTTTTTCTACGTAAGGACAGTCCTTATTTTGTGAATGGATTACAGTATTTAAATGTAGGAAAACTGCTGCTGCTAAACTTGAAGATGTGCTAGGAAATAAGGTCTTACTCCACAGTTTATGAAAATAGTAAAGTTCTTGTAGGTAAGGCCAATATTATTCTCACTTACATCAAACTATCTAATATAGCGCGGTTCATGTTTGCTCCCATGACATAATTTGGTGTGGAGCGTACTTTTTGATCGTACAAGATATTCTTAATTATGACAGGCGGGGGTTAAAAATATATAAAATGTACAAACAATCTCCTGTGCATTATGAACAGAATTGATAATTGGAATGTTCAAAGCACAAGTAGACCGACGGTCTACTTGTGTTTTGATTCATCCAATTTAATATTATGGTGACATTTACATACACTGGAGTTTATTACCTTTATGCAAGGTAAATAGCAGTCATCCAAACTGTGCCGACTCTAAATTTTGTCAGTGGTATATTCGACGTAAGCATGTTTGTTTCCGTTACTATGTTTTGTTTCTTGTTTATGTTTGGATTTCGTAATTAAATTAATTGGCTAAATTCATCGTGTTTATGTATATAATCTCTCAGTATTAATTTATTAAAGTAAAGTGTCAAACTACAGGCTTTGGAGGCCCTTGGGATAGATGGGTGTCGAGACCTCCACCTTTCTAGAAAATTGTCAAGGAATGTTCACTGGGTTCTCAGCCCTGCGTGACGGCCTCCTTTGCCCCCAGAACGTGCGTCTGGTACTGATTTCCATTAAGAGCTGAGTAGACCCTAGGGCTATGATACCAGCTAAAAGCTCTGTTCCTATTAAGACTGAAACCCATGACCTTCCGGCTTGTAGTGTGATTCCTGAAACATCTACACTACAACGTGAGCCATTAAAATTGCTTCAAATCACGAACATTTTTTTTATATTGGGTCATAATTAATGAAAAACTAATAAAAATGGAAGTACAATGAAGCTCCTGATTTCTTGAGCTACAAAATGGTCTTCATGTCTGATTTGTGTGCTGGTATGTACACCTATAAATTATACAGGGATTGTGTATATAAATATATGTAGAAAGTTAAAAAAAAAATAGTAGCTTCATAATATTTTGGTGTCATAATTTTCGTATTTTTTCATATCTTGTTATTATGTTTTCATATTTTGGTATACATTTCTTCATATAATTCCTCGCTCTACTTATGAGATACTTTGTCATCTTAAGGGTTAAGGAAACTCACAAGGAACACAACCTGCCCTATCCGATTTACACCCACCGATCTAGATCTGTAATACCTGTGACATGATTTTTTTATCCTGGGATTCTATCCCGATACGGATACATTTTGAAGATATTGGAGAGGAGATTCAGGATAACCAAATTGACTTCCCAAAAGTTACATACTTATGGAACAAGAAAGGTTACACTCCGATGATGCGTAACTTCTCTACTAACTACTGTATGACACAATAAAAATATTAACACAAGGAATATACGTACTTTGACAAAAAGTGATCCCACTATAGCCCTCGGAAGTCACTTGTGGTAGTTAGAGTATAAGGCTCCCAACTTTCTAGATAATCAGCACGAGATGTCAGCCCTGTGTGATGGACGCCTTTACCCCCAGAACATAGTCCGGTACTCATTGCCTTTAATGGCTGAGTCGAATCCAGGTACATGGTACCGTCAGAAATAATTAATCATTTTATAATTCTGATTCCACTGGTACTTGAACCGGTAAATTTCCGGCTTGTACCGAATTGTCTAAATAATTTATGCTACGGCGTGCCTCTAATGATAAGAGAAAATATAAAGCACTACCCCATTGAGCACAAAAATACCAACTATATGGACACGAATGCATAAACTGTACCAATAAAAGAAAATGCTTTAGGTACAATATAGAAAATACAAATTCACAAATCCTTAACTGTGCCATCTGTGATACCAAAACACAGTAACGAACTAACTCACTGGCACTATCTAACCCATAGGTTCAATGCAGCGCGGACAAAAGCTCTCTATATATCCCAATCGTGACTTAATGTCATCCAATCATACTCTGTACAATCTACTTCCCTCAAATTATGGATTATATTATTTTTGATCTACCAACTGGGCGTTTTACTTCTGGTTTTCCAACAACAAGCTTCCGTGCCCCTCTTTCATTCCCCATTCATGCCACATGTCCTGTCCATCGCATTCTACGAGACTTAACTGTTCTTATTATATCTGGCTTTCTACAATGAACATGTAGTTCTCTGCTGTATAGGCTTCTCTATTCGTATGCCTGTTCATCTCTCTTTGGTCCAAACATTTCCCTAAGAACTTTAATCTCAGATACTCGTAATCTTTTCTTTTCCCTTAATATAACAGTCCATGTTTCGCATCCATATCATACATACATGCATACTGTGCTGCTCAAGAGCAGGTCTTTCACTGCAAACTCTGCATTCTCCACTCTTTCCTGAACTCAGCTTTCCTTTTTGTATCCGCATATAAACCATTTACATTTATATTGCCTATCATCCGATGTCTTTTATCTGCCTCTAACTTTCTTTCCGTTGACCATTCCTTCTAGGGCATCTGTTAGCAGGCAGTTTCTTCTTAGCCAGTGGCCAATCCAATTTCTTTTCCTCTTCTTTATGAGTTCCAACATTGTTCTTCTTTCACCCACTCTGTCTAGCACATCATTATTTCTTACTTTGTCTGTCCATTTTATACGTTCCATTCTTCTCCATATCCACATCTCCAAAGCTTCCAATCGCTTTTCCTCATTCCGTCATAATGTCCAAGTCTCTGCACCATACCATGCTACTCTCCACACAAAGCACTTCACTAGATTCTTCCTTAATTCTTTTGCCAAAGGTCCGCAGAAAATACTTATTTTCTTGTTAAAAGCTTATTATGCCATTGCTATACTCTGCTTTACTTCTTGACCGCAGTTAATGTTACTACTAATATTACAACCGAAGTATTTGAAGCTATCCACTTGCTCAATGGCCTCATTTTTAAATCTCATGTTTATCTTCCATGGTTTCCTTCCTATATTCATGGCCTTGGTTTTATTTATATTTATCTTCATCCCATAATCCTCGCACTTGTCGTTTAGCTCCATCAGCATGTTCCTCAGTGTCATTGCATCTTCTGCTAGCAAAGCCATATCATCAGCAAATCTTATGCACTGTATTCTTCTTCCTCCCATATTTACGCCTCCCGTATTCCTGAAGCTGTTCTTCATTAGGTATTCCATGTAGAAAAGAGTAGGTGACATCCTCGTCCGTCCCCCCTTCCAATTTCTCTTCCCTCTGACATTTCTTCTCCTATCTTCATTTGTATTCGCTGTTCCATATAAAGATTACTTATGAGCCTCCTCTCCTTCCAGTTCACGCCAATTTTCTTCAATATCTTCAGGAGTTTATTCCAATTCACTCTGTCAAAGGCCTTTTCCAGGTGAAGAAATACTGCATAAACTTCTTTATCTTTTTCTATATATCTTTCACCTATTGTTTGTATAATCTTTGCTGAGTATGATATCAAGCTGATAGTCTTGAACTCCTTATATTTCTTGGCATTATTTTTCTTCCCCTCCCGGATATCCGAATGGGGGAATAATTTACGTCCAGAGTCTTTTACCGTGGAAAGACTCATCATGCCATGTTTGCAACTTTACTAGATATATATAGGTGTGATAGCTTCCCGTTTCTTTCCGCACCCTACTCTCTCTTTTGCATATTAAAATATGATAATATCTTAAGAAGGTCGCGAGAGGCCCCAACTTGGAGGCGAGGAGAGTGGATTTGGCTAAGTTAGACCCTCCGGACTTCACCGAAGATCACTCCAGTGGTTAAATATCAGTTACATCAGGGTTTTTGACCAGATCAAAGATCCGGAAATCTCAATTAGCCTCTGATATAACAGGAAAAATAACTGTTTTATGTATTTTCAGTTTAACGTGCTTTGAGAGAACTTGGGACAACAGGAGTCCCTGTAATGCATAATAGCATGTATTGTCAGAATTGAGTCTATGCTTAATTTCTTTGTGCATCTCAGTCCAATTTGTAATTATTGTTCCTAGGTATTTGAATTCAGCCAGTTCTTCAAAATTTCCTTCATTTGTCATTACCTGTCCATTTCCATTATATAATGTATTGTCATGTGTGAACATATATTAAGAATTATTGATGTTTGCTTCCAGTCCTATTTTCTTATTGTTACTCAATAGAGTGTGCGTGTTGGCCCTTATTCTCTCCTCGCCATCGCCTAATAATACTACACCATCAGCATAAACAGCTTATTGATTTGTAGACATTCTTCATTTCCTAATGTTTTAATGGCATGCTCTAGTACAAAACTGAATAGATTTAGATTTTAGATTTTTAGATTTAGATTTTTAGATTTATTTAGCCTGGTGGAGTTAAGGCCATGTGGCCTTCTCTTCCACTCACCAGGACAAACATATATTACATCAGAATATAACAATCTTAATTAACTCTAATATTAAACACTAAGTAAAAATTTGATCAAAAGATAATATATAATATATTACGATCTATAATACAACCAGTCAATATTAGTTAAAATTAAGACTAAAACTAATAATAAAATGTATACAAGCAAGCCATATTAAATTGTCCCTGTCTAGTGTATATAAAAAACTAAGGAAAATAATGAGATATAGAAAACTAATTTTACGATTATATAATATTTAAAACAAAAATAAAAATATTTGTTATTCTTAATATTATTTTCATAAATAATTAGATATATTAATATTGCTAAAAGAATATTATCAGTGAGGTGTATAAGTTAGTTTGTTGTTAAATAATTCTTTAGTTTGCTTTTGAAGGATGTTATAGTTTTGACAGTCTCTGACATAGGACGGAAGGGAATTCCATGTTTTGGTAAGTGACACCGTAAAATATAATGAATAATATACAGTGTGATGAGGCGGGATATAAAGGACAATGTGCTGATGGGATCGAGTGTCAATAGTAGACGAGATAGTGTTTCTTCTTGCTTCAACCCATTGTGAATTTCTAAAGTATCATAAAGTTGTTTGCCTACTGCAAAATTCCATATAACTCTCCGACTTAATGAATCGTAAGCTCTTTTGGTGTCTACATACACGTATAGTTGAAGAACAGTATCATTATATTCACATCTTTTCTAAATCTGTTATATACTAAAAAGCTTAAATCTGCTACTCTAAACATCATAAATAGTTCCAACACCAGCAAAACCAAACGAACTAAAATAGTAAACCAAGACATGCCAATCATAAAAAAAAACAACAAATCTTCCAGTGTATAGAAATACAAACATCAGATACACACCAGTAATTTATGCCGAAAGAGTAACAAAAACAGCCATATCACAACCTACAGATTTGGTGGTACTAGAAGTCCTATTACATTTACAAACCCAAAACAGAACAATTAGATATCCAGATAATTCAATATGTAACCGCATTTGCTAATTATGAACATATTTACAGACAACACAAAGAGATATTTAGTAGGTAAATAAGGTATTATTTGGATGATGAAGGTTGGTAAATTTTGCTTAGAGGCCTCCTCTACAGTCTTAAGGTAATTTTGCTAATCCTAAAATCTTCAGACACGGCTTAAAGTCCCATCCGGAGGACTTGTTCTTTGGCTTTTTCCGTCCTAAAAAAATCCATTGAACCCGCGACCCTCAGGACAAGAGGCGAGGAACATAAAATATAAATTAAAGAAAAAAGCACACACTCAAATATCTCGATTTTCTGTTCTTTTAATCTCAATTTTAATTGTTCTTACACCCTAAATCCTTCATCTTCAGTCTAACCACAGAAAAGTATAATTATATTTTTCCTCAACACCACATGTAGAACACAAATACACACACACACTCATAAGACACAAACACACACACACACACACACACTAGTATATCCGTTGAGGAAAGCAATACAAAAGTTCCTACAACGACACTTGCAAGAATAAAAATCCTACAACACACACACTCTTCCCATAAATACTTTTCACTTATTTCAGTTCTCCAATTGCAGTAAAATTTAGATAAAAGTTAAACATTTTTAGAATTAAAAATAACGTTAGAAATGTCTGTACAAAGAAAATTAAAAAAAAAGAAGGAAAGAAAAAGAAACACACATATAATATTAAAAAGAACTTAATTTCTGTACAGTTCTAAGAGGTTAAAATGAAAATAATGCCCTTATAATGGGATAACTTCTGCACCTGGGTGTTTTGTTGTCTTTCACAGGAACTAATAGTCAAATTGCATTCAAACTTCGCACATATCCTAATATTAAGTACATTAGTGTGCAATGAATATAATCACATTCTGACAAAATTGTATCCCATAATATCTTAGTTCATTAGAATTGTAATTCAAATCTCGACGTGAAATGAACCGAAAAAAATATGCTAAAAGTTTAATATTTCAGACACGAGGTTCTTTTACTTTCTAAGACACACAAATTTAATTCCATTCCAAAGGAGACCATACTCAGGATTTTAGGCTTTAAAAAAATCAGTCGAACTATCAGATTAATCTTGTAACCAGCGGCAAGCGTGGTAACCACTAGTTCACCAGGACCTACTCTCCAAAGTTAAAATAGGCTTATTGTTTAAAAGTTCTTCTCAAGATTTACGGAATTGATTTGTTTCAGATTTTCGGAGGATATCTATGAACATCTTGACATATAACATTCTTCTATGAATTATTTTGCTTATTATTGGATTCGCGTATAAAATTATATAGAAAATGCAACAATAATTTACGGAAAATCATTTCTATGCAATATGCCATGAATAATACGCCATTATATTAAATTTCAGTCAAAGATTTCGTACATGGTTTGTAAAAATTGCATTCTTGAGGTATAAACAGATTGTGAGAAAATGCGCATTTTATAGACATCATTTAAAATTAGCATTCTAGATTCACTTAATACAATGTAAGGAATGCCTTTCTTGTCCGTTTTCAGAACAAAATTAATTTTCTTCCTCTAAACCAATAAGTTAATATATGTTTAATTTAATATAATTGTCAGTTAGAATATTCACCAAATATTTGTATTTCTCTGTGTAATATCGAATTTTCGTCGAAATAAGCCTCTTGGAGTCACGTGCTCTCCCGTAGCATCAATCTACCTCAGTTTCACTCTACTCCAAAGATGTGCATCTGTAACACAATGTGCCAATGGACTGCAATGTGATGTTTCCCACCACGATGCCGATGCTATCATGAGTAATGTAAGCATGACATTAAAATGATTAAATATGTTTGCTCTGAAGGATGGTCGAGCTGTATATTATACTGTTGATGACAGAGCTCATCGGACGTATAGCGTGGAGAAGTGGTTTTCCAGTGAGGGTAGGTGTAGTGGTACTTCTAGGGTTAATGGACTCGGTTCTTCACGAACACTCTATATTCGTTCGAAAAGTACTTATCTCAATTGTTACCAGTGTCTGGAGTCAGCAGTTGGTTTTATTAAAATGTATTGCCTTAGTGTAAAATTTCTACAACAAGTATTATGTTGATAGGATTTAAAAATTAAGTATAAATTAAGTAATAATGTATTGTAAGTGTGCAAAACAATGCCAAATCCTAAGAAAAATAAATTTTATTCAAACTGAGGGACGTGAAATTATAGGAAAACTAATACAATTGTGCGATGAAGGGGCAAAAAACTAATGTCTTACTCGTTTTGTCATCCAACCCACTAAACGAGTCGTAAACTATGCAGGATTTGCGGAATCTACAGTGAACCAAATAAGGAAAGAAAACTTGGAAAGAAACCGCGACCGACCTGGTGAACCCCTCTCAACTCCCGGAAAAATGTCCAACTCGGCCTCAGCATTCAAGAGTGCATGTGGATGATTTTGATAGACGCGTTATCAAACACACCATACATTAATTTTATAGTGACGAGAAGAAAGTTACAACTGTGAGAAAACTTTTACCAGTAGTTAGAAATAAAATTAATTTTTCTCAGAGTGTAAGATCTTTAAATAGACTGTTAAAAAGAAGGGATAAAAGTGGGTAAAATGTCAGTCAAAGTGGAAAATTATAGTTGAGCCTGGCGTCATAATTACTTTAGAAAAGTAGATAGATTTCGTAATGAAGGAAGACAAATTGTGTATTTGGACGAAACCTGAGTGGACAATAATTTGAAATTCATGTAATGCTGTCAACATACAGATGATGAAACAGGAATATTAAATAACTAAAGTGCAGGAAACAGGCTTATCGTCCTTCATGCAGGCAGCAAAAAATTGTTCCATTAACAATAGGCTACATAACTTATATACAAGGCCGGTTCAGCAAATGGAGGTTACCATGGACAGATGAATCGAGTTAATTTTTGAAAATAGGCCAATGAAAAATTAATTCCAAATCTCGGTCCAAGATCAGTTCTAGTGATATATAACGCACTCTACCACTCCCTTCAGATTCACAAACCTCCAAATAGGTATGCACGCAACAATAAAATGAAAGATTGGCTTAGAAAAAAAGAGGTTGTGTTTGATTAAACACACATGCCTACATGCCTTAGTCGAAGAACATATGACTCAAGAAAAGACATCCAGGGCAGATAAAGTATTGCCAGATTTCGAACATGTGTTGAGGCTTCCCCCTTACATGTTCGACCTCTCTTCAATAGAACTTGCTTTGGGAAAAATGAAACGCCTAGTGAGGGAAAATAATGTGACAGGGAATGTCTTTATAAAACTAAAAGACTGATCGAAACGGATCTACAGTCAATAACAAAACAAGACCGGTAGGGTCACTGTCAACATACTCTGAAAGAGGAAAATCAGTACTGTTAACCGGGGTTACTTTGACTCGAGGGGCTACTATGACAGAATTGGGGCTTCTTTGGCATTTTAAATTTCTTGCGTGTTTTGGACTATTTTGACAACAATTCAATGGTGTAGATAATTCCTTGAAGGTGCACGAATGATTAAGTTGTTTTAAAAGCGGATGTTATTTGTTGGAGACACATCTGTGTCACTTTCAACAACAATGAATTGCTAGCAAGGATAAAATTAATTTCTCAATAATTTCATAGTAGTCCACCGCTGTGGTCTCGGGGTAGTGTGCTGCCTTGTCACGCAGCGGGACAGGTCGGGACAGTTTTTCTGGGTGCGGTTTTTATCGGGATTTGTCCTCACCTGTAAGACAAATGTCAGGAAAACCTCAAGGCCCAAACGGTCCCCGAAATCATATGGCCATCGCAATCATCATTATTCATATTCATCTTAGGTTAAGCTTAGGATTAGGGACTCTCCTGGCGCACCGTTATCATCATCACCCATCATATCATCGGGGCAAAGTAACCCCGCTTTCCAGGCGGATAAAAAATGATGATTGTGATGGTCTATGGAGAAAAAGATACAATAATGAATTGTATAAACTATACAATCAGCCAGATATTCTGAATTTTGTAAAAGTTAATAGATTGGCCTGGGGTGGGCACATAATTCGTATAGACAGCAAAAGGATTACAAAATGAATTTACAATAAGCAACCTCTATTGGCGCCCAAACCTCAGAAGTGGGGTACAAGTACGCCATGCAAGGAGATAAACCAGGAATGTCGAAAGACCACCTGGGGCATTTGAAAAAAAAATTGTTGATTTTCTGTGTGGAAAGGAGTTACACGTTATTATAATGGTTAGAGACTATAAATTGGTGTCAAAGTAGTACCTACAGAGGATCTACTTTGAAGTATAGTGAAAACAAATGTGATGTCAAAACAGCCCCAACACGTGGGCAAAACAGACCTAAACAAAACTCATTGTTTCCTACTAAGTTTTTATTTGAGGAGAACAGTACCAAATGGGATTTGTAATCTAAGGTTCAATTGGTACAATAAATTATACATTCAATTTTTTCGGCATAAATCATACGAGTTAGACCTTAACCCATTGGAGACTTTTAACGAGTCTCCCTCGTGAGCAGGTAGAAAGTCCAAACAGCCCCACAACGAGGTAGACTCGTTGTTGTGTTATAACCCCCACTGTAAGACGTTAGGTTTCTTTAGTGGTTTACATTTTCGGTTCACCATCAGTAAAATGTGTTGTTTGTTTATGTAAAGTAAATATGTATAGGCCTAGTGTATTGTATAGTTTATTTTAGTTATTATTTATAGAATAGTAGACTATAGTTGTAGGCATTTATTACGGTAAAATATAAGTGAATATAAATTCAGTGCTTATTTGTTAAAATTCATAGTTTTAAAATTAATTTTTTTTCTTGCAATATGTGCGTAAATAGGAGAGAACGTATTGCTTTTGAGAAACTAAGTGAAGTAGTGGATGAAATATTATGTGACAGTGATTGTAGTGAATTATTATGGAACGAAGATTCGGACGATGAAATAATATACAGTGACAACGTAACCGTGCATGCTACTGATGGTAGAAATATTAGGTGAGTTTCGTCCAGTTTTTATCTATAGTATTTTATAATTTACAGGTCGATATATAACTATGATAATTAAAGAATATACGAAGAACTTTTCCTGATTTTATAATGTATAGGTCTATGCTTATTTTATTTCATATATTTATTTTTATTATGTACAGTATTATATTGCGTTTGTTATTTTTTTCGGTCTTGTTTGAACATATGATTTGTGTTTACTTTCAAGGCAATGTCCGAGAACTTTTACAAAAAGATGGTTTCTGAATTGTTTGTCAACTTTCACAGCCTTGAAAATAACAAAACATAACGGTTTACAATGCACAAAAGAGGGTAGCAGGTAGGCCACATTCCTTTGCTATTCGTAAAAGTACAAGATACTAAAAGAAATTCAGGGGTAAACAAAATATCTGAAATCATAAGTGATAGAACAGAGTATGTGTATTTAAAGTCCAGCGCAGCCGGAGTAGCGGCGCGGAGATTTAAATGGGTTCCCAGTGAACATGCTAGGCACTTTAAACGTGTCTCCAATGGGTTAATAACCTTGGAAAATATGTCAAAGTAGGTACATATTAACATATAATATGGTGCCTTCAATAGTGGACAGCATAATAATATTGCATTGAACGGCAACACTGCAGAAAATAGCAGCAACAGCAGCAGTGGTGCTAACAAAGGTGATTCTGAATTAGCTACTCATTGCAAAATTTATGCGATATGGGCGAGTCAATGTTTTTGTAACGTATTGTACAATATAACAAATAATTTTCTCTCCGTCAGTAGTGTATTTCATCAACCCCTACCCCAATTCCTTCCACGGCCGATGAGCTGTTTCACAAACAATAAATACATTGTACAACCTAAGAGGAACATAGAACGGTCTAGTAATGAATTAGCGAAACGTAGCAAATGTTCCATTACGTCACAGAGGTAAATGGCGGATTTAAACTTTTCCCTTTATACCGTTCAGTTGTGCATCCGTATTCTTCTGAGTAATAAACATTCTAATGTACGCAGGGAAAGACCAACATAATCGTAAACTCCACCCTCACTCTAGCGAGCTGATTGTTATATCTCAACTTGCATTTAATGTTCTTTTTTCTTAATATTTTGTTACTTGAAGCTTTTAAACTGCTTAAAAGTTATCTTTTATTACTGTATATATCTAAACCACTGAAATTTCAACTATTTTTTTCAAACTTTCTCTGCAATTATGAGACATACGCATGAACTTAATTATATATGCTATTCAGCCAAATTTAAGAACACATTTGTAATGAACTTTCATGACAAAGAGGGAAAATCCCATATGCCCCTTGAATAAAAAACATATTTCTGTAAATTCCCATTTAATTCATATATATATATATATATATATATATATAATTAAATCAGGTGTAATAAAAAATAGTGTGTCATCGATTGAAAATTAAGCGTAAAATTTAAATAGCATAATTAAATTCCAGTCTAATCAATGGGAAATAAAGAAAGAATAAGGTATATAATAAAAGTGTATAAATCACTCATACCTAATTGGGCATCTAATTAAAAAATAAATTTTATCGTAATCCTAACTATGATAATTGTTTATATTCCGATCATTATCTCTGAGATGTTTCGCAGTCTCATCAGTTTTTGTTTCCTTTGATGTCGATTGTAATCTGAAATACAGATCAGGTTTATTCCAGTTATTTAACTTTTCAAATTTCAGATGCACAAAGAATATACATTATCTTACTTTAGTTTTTCTTTGAAAACTTTTCAATGCATTTTCTTAAAAATTACTATACTAGCTAAAGAACTGGTGCACATTCAGTCTCGTGTCAAATGCAATGCTGATTATTTCCGAACGTTTACTGTATACTCTGAAATCTGAAAGATACCTTGTATATAAATCAGGATGTTCCTCTGAATCTTATAGATTTTCGAGGTGACAACAGTTAGATTTTAAGTTATATATAAGCAAATATGTATTTAATTATTTATAAATTAATGTATTACTCATTATTATTATTAATAGCATATTATTTGTATTATTATTATTATTATTGTTATTATTATAGTTGTTAATATTGTTATTATTATTATACTATTATTATTATTATTATTATTATTATTATTATTATTATTATTATTATTTTAATTATTATTTTAAGAACTGGTACCAGGACGAAATGAAGTGGCGAGCCCTTTTGGAGAGGAGAAAATTAATGATAACGGCGAAAGGCATATATAAATATGTGAGCAGTACTCATATAATTAGTAGATCGTCGACACTTCTTGTCATTAATTTGGTGTTGAATTGTTCTATAATATTTTTTCGAAGTGTTTAGTTTCTAAATGTTGCCGGAATATTTCTTAGAGTATTTCTGGTGTTGGACTACCCATCGGAATTCCATCTTCTTTAGTGTAGAATTCGTCATTGAACCTGAAGTAATTTTGTTTTAGAATTGTTTTAATCATATTATTAAATTGTTCAACACAGGAAGCGAAATACATCTCCCATCGACAAGTGAGGTAGTGTAAGAAGAGCAACAAGAACAACATGTAAATGAGGAACCATGGAGACAAGTAACCCGGCGAAGAGGCAGACGATCTGCAAGACAACAATCAGTCATGACCGGTGCCGGACCGAGTGATGATGACTTACAAGCAGTAGACAAGATGGCTTGGCTCTTCGTGGGTAGACTGAAACCCCAAGCAACCACTGGCACTGTTAAACATTTTGTAGAAAAAAAAAGGAATTAAAGAAAATGTGGCATGTGAAGAACTGTCAACTAAAGGGAGTACGAAAACTTTTAAGTTAGGAATCCCATTCGGTTTCCTAGAGAAAGCAAATGAAGCGGAATTCTGGCCAGCAGGAATAACAGGCAGGCGTTTCCGCATTCCCCGATTTATTTTCGAGACAACGGAGTGGAACTCACCGAATGAGACACAAAAGAAACTTAGACTAAGGACACTAGATTGGAATATAGAAGGACTCAAAACTATATTATCACTGGTTCCCGATAATTCCTTTAGGGCTAACGACATAGTGTTCTTAACAGAAACCTTCCTCACGAAAGATTGGAATACAATCAACACACACTACTCGATCAATGTCTTGGCAGAACAAGGCCCAATGGGCAGACCCAAAGGCGGCATCACCTGTCTAATCAAAGACATCTTCTCACCATTCGCAGTTTCATAGTGCTTACTACTAGATGCCCTAGTAGTAAGGACCGCTATATGCACCCTTATATGTGTATATTTCCAACCAGAGATCTCATTAACTAATATTATAGAGGAAATGAGTCAACGTTTGAACACCATCACTACAGATGACCCTGTCATACTCGCAGGAGACCTAAACTGTCGTGTAGATATTGTCTCACAAAAAACAACAGAAGTTGTGAACTACCTCCAAGAAGAAGGCTTTATGCTAGTTAATGACCAGGCAACTGAAACCTATGTCAGCCATAATGGCTCAAGCGCCATATACTTAGTATTTATCAATTTAAAATTTAAATCATTGAAACAAAACATCATCCCAGAAGTGGAGAGGAAGCACCTGCCTGTAGAAACAACACTACAGCTAGAGAATGTAGCAAGGAAGAGATCAGAAAACCCAATCAAACTAAGCAGGAAAGCCGATCTATCAGCATTGGACAATGTCAATACTAAAACAACAACAACAACATGAATACAAACTAAAACAGTGAATGAAGCAGCATCTCTGATAGAATAACTGATTCTAAAGACCACTCATACACTAGATAATATAAATCGAAAGTCTAAGCCATGGTTCAACAAAGAATGCTTATGAAGCCAGAAGAAAAGCCATCAACGCTATGCACAAAGCAAGAACAACTGGATGAGCGGATGAGTTGGACTTAGACATTAGACTGAGGAGGGAGTACAAAATCAAGATAAAAGAATCACAGAGGATATTCTGGGAGGAAGAGGAAAGACGGTTAATTGAAATGGCCAAGCAAAATCCATACAAATCTCTTCGTCCAAAGCAACCGAAATTCCCAAGAAATATCCCAATGGAGGTATGGGAGAGACATTTAAGTTCAATCTTGCAGGCTAGAGACACACGCCCGGTAAGCTCTACAATGACTCAGGTCCAAATACAAGAGACAGAATTTATCACAGAAAAAGAAGTAATTCACACTATTATGAATACAAAAAACAATAAAGCATGTGGTCCAGATAACATATATAATGAACACTTGAAAACTACACTCCCTGTGATAGCGAAACCACTCACAGCCCTCTTCAATGAATGCCTAAGACAAGGAGCTATACCAGATAGATGGAAAACGTCAAAGGTAATAATGCTATACAAGGGAAAAGGCAATACGGCTGATCCAAATGCATACAGGGGCATTGCCTTAGAAAATACTCTTCTCAAGACCCTTACAACATTACTATGCAAGCGTCTTAGATGCATTATTGATGAGAAACTACCAGATTCACAGTTTGGATTCAGAAGTGGGAGATCAACGACACAAGCTGTACATTGTCTCCAATCTGATATAGAAACAGCCATAGCAAACCCTGGAGGAAAGCTACATGCTATATTTATTGACTACTCCAAGGCGTTCGACACAATAAATATAACCATGCTAATGAAGAAATTGGAAAATGCTATAGGTCTAAAACACTACCTACTACCGCCTATTAGAGACCTCCTCACCAACAACTGGGTGGAAATAAGTGACGGTATAGACAAATCGAACATGATACAGCAAACTGTTGGGGTACTACAGGGGGACCCGTTAAGCCCCTTGCTGTTCATTTTAGCTACAGCGGACATCATCAAGGCAATAAAACCTGACAACGTAAACCTGCTTATGTACGCAGATGACATGGTATTGACCTCAACTTCGGATAGTGATCTGCAGAAAGCCTTCAACCAATTAGTGGACTGGGCAAAAGAAAATGAACTGACACTAAATGAAGAGAAAACAGTCTCCATGACCTTCAGAAAAGGGGGCAGACGAGGCATTTTCTACATTGGTGAAAAAACACTAAAATCAGTAACTAGCTTCACGTATCTGGGAGTCACTTTCCAAACACAGGGAAGCGTGTTTACAAACCATGTAAATGACAGAGTAAATGCTGCGATAAGAGCCATAAGCGACATTAAGTCAATAAACAGACTCTCACTAGAAACAGCCCTACAACTTTTTGAACTTAAAGTTGATCCCGTTGCAACATATGGGTTAGAGAATATATGGGTCCATTTAAAGAAACCGAACCTAGAAAAATTAGAGAAACTAAAAGCAACATACCTAAAAAGGGTGCTCTGTCTCTCCAAATACACGCCCTCACGACTTGTTTATGAACTCTCCAGAGAACCATTCTACATAGAAGAGCTGAGGCTAAAGTTCCTACTACCAGTGACACCAGCTTACCAGGACCTCCTGCAAGAGCTCTACGAAAAGAAACGCAAAATATGGGAAGAATTCTATATTACTGACGCCATGACAAACCGTGAATGGACTCAGGGAGGATATGAATTGCGCCACACAGTGACCAGACTCGCTGTGCATGGATTTCACCACAAGCTGTGCAGCAACCAGAGATTCCACGAGCCCAGCCCAGACTGCGTGTGTTCAAGATGTGGCGAACAGTGCGAGAAATAGCATGTGTTAAACTGTAGGCTGAGATCAGAATCGTTGTTGAAACTCTGCAGGGACTAAAAACAATCTTCTTTGCACGTTGTGCGCATTCCTTATTTTATTATAAATTGTTAACATATTTGTGATAAAAGTTTTTTTCTTGAGATGTTTTCTATTATTTCGGTGGTATGTTTGTATATAAGTTTTTGTTATCGAATGATGCAATTTTAGTGTTTTTATCAATTTTGATGTTATGAAGTTTGCTGGCTAGATCTTAGGATTTTTTAAATTCTGTATTTGTATTCCAATTTTCTTTCTTCTCTGAGTTTGTTGGCAATGCATTTAGTCAGTTTGAAATTGGGTGAATTTCTGCAGTTGATGACTGGTCTTAAGGTTGTATTTTCTTCGTGAATTTTACGTATGCTTTCATGGTTGGAGCTGATGGATTGTTTTTGGTCCATTTATGGTTTATTAATCTGTTATTTGTAGTTTGGTTTTCGCCCAATATGTCTGTTTTGTCATTATCTTGTATAATTGCATTACTGGTTTTTAAAATGATATTTTATTTCACTTTGGAATTTACTTGTTATGTTTTTTTGGCATTCTTTTAAATTTATTTTCTTCCATTAACTATTCAGTTCTGTTCATGTATTCACCTTTGGTTATTAATACTACAACATTGCCTTTGTTAGCTTTGGTGTGTATAATGTTATTGGTTTTAAATTTCTGTTTTAAGTTTTTGAAAGTGTGTAATTTACGTTTTTATTTTTTTTTATTTTTGTTGTTATTGAAATTATTGATAATTTTAGCAGCTTCACTTTTTCCCTTTGTTTTATCAGCCATGTTAATTTGATTAATGGCCATTTTGCTTTTGAAAATCATACTTTGTTTGATTTTATTTTCATTGTTATCAGGGAAATTAATATTATATACAAGTTCAAATATCTGCTTTTCTTCTTTATTTTAGTTAACTTTGGCGAGTATAACTACCGTTGTTTTTTATTGTTATTATTGTAAGGTTTCTTTATTGTTTTCATGTTATTGAATCTGAGTTTGTCTAATTTTTTTATTCAAATATTTTTTGTTGAGGTCGACTGCAACAGGTACACAATTTTATTGTTTTTTAAACAATTAACAATCTCAACGGAACAAAATGCTTTTGAAAAGTATAAAATCTTAGTAGATAATAGTAAAATTTATTCTGTTAGAAGTAATAAGCTATTTATCTTGCCTAGTTTAGTCATTTATACCATTCTCATAGAATCATGTCGGTATCCTGTAGTCATTTTTCATACGTAACAAGGTGTATATTCTCTGTTATGAAAATGATAATCACATGGGAAAATACACAATAACAGAACTAAATAACATGCAGAAAAACATAAATTTTCACTGAAGAACTAGAAAACAATAATTCTATCAATTATCTGGATCTCACAATCACCAAAAAATCAAATGAACAATTGCTAAGATATTAGCATATACAGAAAACCCACCAGCAACACAATGGCCATACACGCAAGATCAAGACATCCTTTCCAACAGAAAATGAAAACCTTCATCAGTCTTATTAACACAATGCTCAAATTACCGTTAAATAAAACTAATTAGAATAAAGAATAGAAATACATAAAATCACTGGCAATCGAAATTGGATATAACCAACAAATAATCAACAAACTAATAATAAAACAAAAAAGAAAATAAGAATTAATAAATACAACTAAACCTGGACAAGGAAACAAATGAAAACAAACCAAAATGGATAACCCTCACATATACAGGAAACGAAACAATAAAACTGGCCAAAACAATAAAACAGCAAGACAAAAATGTAAGAATAGATTACGGAACTGGTAAAAAACTCAACATCATATCAAATAAAATATAAGACAGCACCATATACAACAACTAAGGAGTATATAAATTTAAATGTAATAGTTGTGAAAAATTGTATATAGGACGTACAACCAGGAGTTTTAAAATAAGATATAACGAGCATTTCACTGATTTCAAAAGAATTGGAGGCAAATCAACTCTCGTAAAACATGTTACAAACACGGGTCATCAAATCAACACAATAGAAACCGCCCTCTCAATAACGCAAACAGAAAAATGAACATCTTAGAAGAAATAGTGATCATGTAACAAACAATAAACTGTAACCTGGTGAATGAGAACACCGCCTTACCAGATCAACCCAATATACAAAATATTCGTTAAACAAAACCAGTACCCTAATAACAGCGTTAAAAATGGAACCAGTTACGAGAGGCCTAGCCGAATATTTTATATAAATATAATGTGTTAAGGACGATTGCAACATCAGATAGAAAATTTTTATTATTTTTAATAGTAACTATTCTATAATTAAATACCATAAAATAAATTTAAATGGACTGTTTTCATTTATGATAATAAAAATGTTCATCATATTTCTCATTAAAAATATTCTTGGCGAATACATTGAAGCATTATAAATATACATTGAATTAATGCGAGATGTTAAGGCAATGTCCTTCTAAAATGTAATTGTTGTTTACCAATGAAACCATTGATTGCGTAGATAAATCGAGATAATTAATAAATGCAGGATTTATGGCCCAAGAGAGTCATTTATATATGTTATGTAAAATATTGGCTCACATGTTAACCAGAATTTTATGGGTAGTAAAAGTCCCACAGCTATATATTCGACGAATCAGGTCGATTGTTTATGACTATTTAACTCATGCCCCAAATGTGAGTCAATGACCAATCACGTTTAAATGATTTCTGTTTTACAACCAATCAGAGTCGTGTTTCACGAAATATTTATCAGTGTTATATTTACCATATTAAAGAAAGCTCCTCCTTTTTAATATTCTGGACAGGTCTGACCATTATTTTGCAGTGACTGAGCCTATAAGAAAGACGGCTAGCAGATTGTATATATAGTGCATAGATGTCAACACATAGCGCTTGCAGGAGTTAATATAAAAACATTTGTAGCAATTTATTATACCACCAAAAAAAGAAACCACCGTTTGCACTTTCTTAAATGTATTTTTTCCCAGGTAATAATCCAGAAAAATATAATTGTCATATTTACATCATACGACATCAGAAATGAATTAATATACAGTTTGATGTGTTTCATTTTTTCTCCACTAGAAAACATTCTTACAATATTGCGTTCCTTTGGCAATAAATAATATGATCTGATTGCAGCGATAAACAAAAGAAGCAGATGAAACGTTCCTATCGTTTCTCATTTGTTTTCAAACATCACTGTTTACATTAATTATATAAATATTTTAAAATAACTAGTTAAATAATGATTTGTGAGTAAACAGATTAATTTTATTCGTTAAATAGTCCTAACAAATGCTACTCTTGATTTCCAAATTCTCTAGCTAAATTCACTCCTCACTTCGTGAGTCGTGAATTTATCGATAATTTGGAAATCACTCGTGGCATTACTTATGATAAATAATTTTTGTCAAAAATGAAATAGACGAGCAAGAGATACGATGATATAATTTTGTATAAGTGCGATAAATCTACGTTTATTATATGTTAATGAGGTTATTAACTGTTAAATAACAGCCACTTACTTCTTAATAGATCAAATGATCTGGAATGCTGAAAGATGATTAACTAAATTCTATCGAGAATAATCAGATTAAGTAAATAAATATCTATTAACGTAAGTGATAGAAGATCTTGAATAATCATAAGTAATGCCACGAGTAATTTCCAAATTATCGATAAATTCACAACTCACGAAGTGAGGAGTGAATTTATCTAGAGAATTTGGAAATCAAGAGTGGCATTTGTTAGAACTCTTTAACGAATAAAATTAAGCTGTTTACTCACAAATCATTATTTAAATATAGTTATTTTAAAATATTTATATATTTAATGTAAACGCCGATGTTTGAAAAACAAATGAGCACACTAGTGGACAGAAAATGAAACATACAAAACTGTATATTAAATAATTTCTGATGTCCTATGATGTAATTATGGCAATTATATTTTTCTGGAACGTTATTACCTGGGGCAAATGCGTTTAAGAAAGTGCAAACAGTGGTTTATTTTTTGTAGTATAATCAATAGCTACATATGTTTTTACATTATCTCCAGCAACCACGATAAGCTTATATTCGAGCACTATATATCCAATCTGGTAGCCACATGCAGTCACTGCAAAATAATGCTATGACCTATTCAGATGGTTAAAAAGGAGGAGCTTGTTTTTACAGTGATAAAATTAAACTGATAAAATCGAGGTGAAAAAAACTGTGATTGGTTGTAAATAAAAAAATCGTTGAAATGTGATTGGTCATTGACTCCCTTTTTGGGCAAGAGTTAAAATGTCACAGTAAATAAAACACCTTCTCTTTATAAATAATAACATAGAAATAAACGTTACTTAATGAAAAAATAAAACCACACTACACAAAAAAATTAGAATAACACGTGATTAAACTAGAACGCGAGAAAGAATATTGAAACAATTTAATGTTTGGTCTTTTTAATCATAAATTGAAGATTTATGTAAAATTAGAATAAACTTTCAAACAATATTTTCTTGCACAGTATTAGCAATACGAATAAGTTATCATTTGCAAGAGAAAACGAAGTGGAAATTTGAGAATTACAATTTTTGCAATCAATGTTTCCATGGTTTGTAGCAATAGTAATTCCTAGAATTACTAATTTGGTTATTATTTGGGACCACACAATAATCTTTTGTTATGCAGTGGTTAACGGTGACTCAAGGGTTGGCAGGTATATGTATTTGGGACCACACAATAAGCTTTTGTTATGCAGTGGTTAACGGTGACTCAAGGGTTGGCAGATATATATATTTGGGACCACAAAATAAGTTTTGTTTTGCAGTAGTTAACGGTAACTCGAGGGTTGGCAGGTATATGTACCTGGCAATGTGAAACTATTGTTTATTATAAAAGTGTAAATTTGATTGTCGTGTTGACAATACATTTTGTAAAAGGAATACTTGAGCCAATTTGAAACGTCCTTGGAAAATTAATATAAAAGGCCAAGAAATTTTATTGTTAACACAGTGTGGTCAATAACTCATACGCACACACACAGTGTGGCTAGTCGCGCTAATACGATCACAGTGTGTGGCCTGTTGCTCTCATACACACACGGAGTGTGTGGCTGGTGGCCCATAAGAGTACATACAGTGTGGTCAGGAGCTCTCTTATTGAAAACAGAATGGGCTAGTTTATCATATTACTAGTATTCGGAGGAGTCTGGTACTCCTATATTATTATCTAAAGTGTTAATCAATCGATCGTACGTAAATATCCTAGGAAGTCTAGATTTTCTCAAGCAGCCTTCAAGATAATATTAATTCATTATATATTGTGTTGTTCATAAGAAGTTCACAGAATAAACCCGTTTTAATTAACTACACTAGTCATTGTTACTGATCATCGAATCCCATGTCCTTCACATAGGTAGAACCCTGAAACAGCATAATCTAAAACACGCCCTAAAGAGATCCTCGTGCCTGTCTTTAAAAGTTTTGCCGCAGGTTATTTCAACACTCAGTACTTAGTGTGTCCTCCGTGAGCCTGAATGACCGCAATACACCTACGAGGCATGCTTCACAGAAGCCTTCTTACAGAAACTTGTGAGATTCTCTCCCATTCCTCGGTGAATGCATGTGAAAGTTCTTCAACGTTCTGAGTTACAGCATGAGCTTACGAACAAGTTTTTCCAACTTATCCCACATATGCTCGATGAGATTATGGTCCGGACTGCATGCAGGCCAGTCCATCACCCGAATTTGGCATTCTTGCAGGACATCTCTGGCAGCCTGTGCTGTATGACATCTAGCATTAACATGCATTAGACGAAAATTAGGGTCAATACCATAAGCAAAGGGTACAACATGTTGGAGGATAATGTCATTAATGTAAATAACAGCATTCTTGCGCTTTGGGACAACTACAAGCTCTGTCCGATACTCAATAGTAATCCCAGCCCAAACCATAACCGAACCACCTCCAAATCTGTCACGTTCAATAATTGTGGCTGGATCAAAACGTTCACCAGAACGTCTCCATGCACGTGTACGACCATCAGAACCTGTTAAACGTAATATTGATTGGTCCGTGAATAAAACACCCTTCCATTGGCGGAGCTGGCAGTTGACATGATTCTGAGCAAATTGCAGCCGGGCTTCTTTATGATGACGTGTTAAACGAGGGGCATTAAAGGGGATTCTAGACCTCTACCTTGCATTTCTCAGTCTATTTCTTACAATCTGATCAGAAATTACCGTCCCAGTTGCTGTGCGTAAATGATTTTGTAGATCTCTGGCTGTAGATTTTCTTCTGCGCAAAGCTAATAAGACAAAAATTCTATCCTGTACATCTGTAGTCTTCTTCTTATGATCTTGTCCGAGTCTCCTCTTGTATCCACGTGTCTCTCTATATCGCCTCCTCAGCCTATGGATGACGGAGGGGCTTACATGAAGAATCCTACACACATGGCGAATGGAACGACCATCCTCAATCAATGCAACTGCTCGTGCAACTGATGTTTCATTCAGATGTCTCATTGCTCTGTATTAGCTTCAGAGAACACAAAAATAACAATTGCCTACCACAGATTATTTTTCAAACCTGTTTTTTAAAAAATAAATCAATACGAACTCACTTTTGTTTCAGCAACTCTTGGAATTTCAGTAATATATTCAGAGAAAAATTAATAAAACGCAGTAGATCTTCAATCTGATTTTAAACAATACTTGAACTCAAAGCATCTGACTTTCAAAACTTAAATTATTACAATATTTATGTTGTGGCTTTCGTTTTAACATGTGTTCCTCTAATATTTTTGAGTAGTGTATTAATAATTATTAAATATCGGTACGAATATTTAGAAAAAAATTAATGTTACCTTCTTAAGATATTTATATATATATATATATATATATATATTATTGCACCTTATTAAGATATTATAAATTAATTTACATGAAAATAAAATAAATAGATAATTTAAAATGAATAGTTCATTACCAATTCATGTAAGGTCAATTTAAGTAACGTATGTTTGATAATTATAAGTATATATGACATAATAAAAAGACTGGTCAGGACATTGCCATAATTAATGAAATTAATGAGTGTGATAAACAAATGTGCATAATTACCTAACGTGTGATATTGTGATTTAAGACAGTGATAATAATACACCAGTATGGACAGAAAACTGTTAAAAAAAGTGACGTAATAATTTTAAAATAAATAAATAAAACAGCGAAAATCACCGGAAGACATATGGGCTATGCATACGACGAACGTGAATGTGAAAACAAAACATTGGTTTGATATGAATGATAAAAAACTGTTAAAGGATTAAATAAAACTGGGCAACAAATTTTGGGCAACTTTTTGTTCCCCTCAGCTTTTTCATGGTTCTTATATAATTCAGGCACCCTGAGTTCAAAAATGTCAGTTTCACATATATCAATAGTTCTATGCAAAATTAATATATTTGAAAATGTGGGAATTAACACAAATGCAACCACAAATATAGATGGAATAAATACCGGCTTATGTAGGTATTGTATCTGATGATATGAAATGTGATTTTGTTTCGGCATCACTGACTTGGCCATAAATTTATTAAAAATGAATTTGTGACCGCGATTTTCTCTTGTGTTGCTGTGGACTCTCCCGCACCAAACTCCAAACATAGTCCCCCATCATGTTTATATCCTACCTGCCCTGATATCTTGATTCCATGTTTTTGAGATCCTGATGGAATCGTTCTCCTTGTTCTTCATTCACATCGCCCAAATGTGGCCTGAAGAAATCCAAATGTGAGTGCACGTAATGTAATTTGGTTGACATTCCGCAATCTAATGTGCGATATGCACTCAGCAAGTTCTCAATTAACTCCGGTAATTGGGACTCATCTTGTTTCCAAGGAAGCCATACACAACATTACGAAATGCTTGCCATGCACTTTTCTTCAATCGGTGTCTTCTTTTGTTATAATTCTGTGGACTCCAGCATCTGTCTTATTTGAGGTCCTGTAAAAACTCCAGCAAATATTTTTGCATCAAACATAGAGCGAATATGTTGCAAAGCATCTGACGATTTAACCAAAGCTTTAATATACTGTTTTCTAGTCCCAGTTTAATGTGGAGAGGTGGTAGTAAGATCATCTTCCCGTCAATAAGTGGTTCATGTAGAACATTATTTTCTCCCGGAACATGTTCGTTTCATGAAGGCCACACTTGTTGGATGTAGTGTTGGCGAGTTGCTCGGCTGTCCCATAAACAAAGGAAACGTGGATACATGAATGCGATCGAACCGTTAACATTTGGAGAAAAAAATAATATTAACCAATCTTATAATTAAAATTGAACAAGTAACGAAAACAAAAATTGTGATTGCTATCGAACCGTGCACATTTGAGAAAAATAATCACATATTTGAAATCAGGACAAAAGCCTGAGTCAGAAACACTTACAATATGTGGAGGAACATTTTAATTGCTACCCAGTGTAATTAATAATTTGTTGTACATTTATTTTATGTGTTATATGTTAGCGCATATTAGCAAGTAAATAGGGTAATATCACCATATGTCTATAAAAATATACATCTTCTGTGTAACTAGTACGTATTTACTTGTGAAAGGGAGAATTGTTTTTCAGGTAAAATAATTTTTAAGAAAACATACTGAAAAGAAAAGTAATAGTGTAGCAGGTGGCATTGTAAATTAAGAGCATGTTAAGTTAGAAAAATATTTTCTAAAAGGGAGCTTCATTAATAATATATATATATATACATACGCTAATTGTTTTAATAGATCAGAGGAATCTCTCACAGAACTATACGACCCCAATCAAATGAGAGGATTAATTGAAGATATTGATAATCAGAGTAATGTGACATCAGAAAATTTAGAATAAATTTGAATATAAAATGACTTAATATTGTACAAAAAAATATGAATAAGATATAGATTGTGGGAATTTAGCAAATTAGACCGAACAGATGAAAACATTCCTTCATGTGAAGGTATTGTTATTTGTTTTTATTTATTTAATGCATGGCACTTGAAATACAGATCATTCACCCAAATGACAGACCTTATTAACATATTTGTAATAACTATATAGGGTGTATAAAAAATTATGGCGCTAATTTATATGGTTGAAAATACACGATAATAGAAGCAACAATGTCCCAGTAAACATGGGTCCGCAGACGAGCCGTTCGCAAAATAATTACGAAAGTATGGTTACAAGTCGCCACTGACTTCATTGTAAACATCGTCCTAGTTAGTAGAAATTATTTTGAATTTAGACTTTACTGTTAATTTTTCATCTCATTTAGTTCACATTTCACATTTGACAGTTCACTTCACTTATGGATTACCTGTTAAAGGAGGTGTTCGAAGTGTCTTCCTTGTATCTGTATGCAATACTGTGCTTGTCTCTGCAACGAATGTCGAATTCATTCGAAAACTCCAGTTCTTCAACCGTGTTAACAGGTGTGCTGTACACTTCCCTTTTGAGGTGACCCCAGACACAATAATCCAACGGATTTAGATCAGGTGATCCTGGAGGCCAAGGTACAGATCCGCCTCGACCTATCCATCTTAGCCGTATCTGCGCCTTGCATGCCGTCTTACAGCAGCTGCAAAATGTGACGGAGCTCTATCATGCATGTACCCCCAAACTCCGACGTTGCTGAAAGGGAACATCCTCAAATAATCCTGGAAGATGACGCTGCAGAAACCTAAGGTACCTCCGTCCATTAAGTTTTCGTGGAAGAATATGTGACCCAATGAGATGATTACCTAGTACCCCTAACCACACATTCAGTGAGAAACGGTGCTGATGTGGTGACTCATGAACACCATGTGGGTTTATTTCACACCAAAAATGTGTATTGTGATAATTAAAAACACCATCGCGTTAGAATCCTGCTTCGTCTGTAAATAAAATGTTACATGCGAAACGAGGGTTAACTACAGTGTGTTGTTGCATCCACTGACAAAACATCACTCTAGGAACAAAGTCCGCATCATTGAGGTATCGAACTTGTTGGAGGTGGTAAGGGTACAGTAAATTGCGCTGTAAAATTCTCCATACACTACTGTGGCTTAGTACAGGCACTTGTGTGGCAATTCGTCTCGTCGAGGTTCCTGGAGAGAGCTGTACTGCTTCCAACACCATATTCTCAACCTCAGGCGTAATGCGAGCAGGCCTAACTACTGCTCTGCCATGTGCAAAACCCCCATTTTCTCTCAGGCGCTGATGGACCCTTGTAAATGTACGACTTTCGGGGTGTCTTCGATCTGGATAAGTTCCTTGATACAAGCTTGCAGCCTCCCGTGCATTGCCATTAGCCCTACCGTACATGAAATGCATATCCGCATACTGTTCGTTACTGTAAGGTTCCATTGTAACTACAACACAGCACAAGTGGCACTCCTCAGACGAGACTGATACCTTTTGAGACTGTGTACTGTATCCGTACTGTACATTCTACGTGTATGGTTTGATTACAACTCCACCTCACGGCAATGTTCAGTATTGTAAACAAAGAACATAGGACGACTTCAAGTGTGCAAGGAGTAAACCGTACGATGTTACAAACAATGACGTCATTGGCGGCTTCTAACCATATATTCGTAATTATCTCACAAACGGCACGTTACCCCTATTATCGTGTACTTTCAACCATGTAAGTTTGTGCCATCCTTTTTATACACCCTGTATACAATAGGAATAATAGCAGAAACACTAAAAAAAGTTAACAGAATATTCTTAAGTAGATTAGGGGGTTTGCAGATTGCCTCCCAGTAGCGTTGGAGTTTATTACTTGTTAATGCAGGGCAATGGAGTAGATGAACAAAATCAATATTGGTACCAATTTTACATAGCATGAAGAGAGGATTGTTAAATATTCCCATACGATGAAGGTGGGTAGCGAGGCAATCATGTCCTGTTGCTATCCGAAATTTTGCAACAGCTTCTTTGCGCGGCTAATCTCGTACTTCAGAAACAATTTTATTCATCCATTGGCTTCCTTTGGTATTTTCTAACAATGCCAGTTGGTATTTAGATTTTATCTTGGATTGGATATTAGTGGCAGATATATGTAATTAGAGTGCCTCGTATTGCATGTAGATCTGCAGCTTTATTTCCTGCGATCCCACAGTGTTATGGTATCCATTGCACTGCAACCCACTTTTGGAGGTAAATAAGGATGTTGATGAATTACTTGCAATCTACAACTTGTTTTCTACAAGCCGGTGTTAAATAGATATCAGTTGCACAAATTCCTGCTTGGAGGCTGATAGGATAACAGCATTTAAGAAGGATTCTGGTCTACATATGAGGCGGAAAAGTGATGTTCGAATGGCTTCTATGCATAAAACGGGACAAAATCTTTGCCAAGTAAAATATATGTTGCGAACAGAACAATGTAGATTCCAGATCCTGTATTATACATTTGAACATATTTTGGATTCATCAGAATAGACATGTAACCAACTCTCTGCTGGGTATCGAGTTGAGATGGTTTCTAGCTCAGTGGATTATAGGATTTCAGGATGTGTTTCTGATTTGATGATAACTTGAGTTAGGTTAAGATAAAATTCTATTTTTAAAATTTTAAGTGAGTTTTCTATTGGAGGTAATTGTCCTGACTTAGCTGAGATATCAAGCATGTTCTTTTTCTTTATAGTGTTACATAATGCCTTCTTGTGTATTTAATCTTCTGGGGTATGTTGTTTTTGAGGGCAGTAAGGTACAGGCTTTGAAATAATTGTTGGCGCACAGGTAATTTTCAAGTCCCACAACAAAGCCACTGCGCATGACCAGAGGTCAGTTGTTTGGTTCACAAGTATACAACTGTTTGAGAAACTAAAATGCGTTCTATTTTCTTGTGTGCGTGCCATGGAAAATAATTTCGCGTATATAAGTAGTGCGGTAAATGCTCTAAATAAAACAAAGCAAAAAAAAACCAAAACAAAACTAAGAAAATTAATTGAGATAAGGACAAGAGAGAAAAAAAGCATGACAGCGGGATCGGACACGCAACATCATGCATGGGAAATAGAAGCTCCCTCCACTAGACCACAACCGTTCACTGCTAGAAACTGTCTGTATGAAGCGATGCAATATTCCAGGACTTACACGTATACTTAAATTATATTAACTAGTCTTAATTTAAGTTAATCAGACGCATTTTACATTAGTAGTGGAAGTAAACAATCTTGTTATGCCTTGTGTTTTTTAAACAATGTAACGAGATTTTACAATCGTTATTCATGATATATATATATATATATATATATATATATATATATATATGCGCTGTTGCCTTTAATTAATTAATTAATTAATTTCCCTATATTTACAAATTGATTTATATAACGTATCATGGTAACGTGTAGGCATTATAAAAAATAACACCGTTATTAAAAAATCCTGACCAGGATCGAACCTGGGCCTGCGTCGTCGCAATAAAGTATCTTACCACCTGCTCTACTGAAGCGAACGATACCAATACAGCATCAGAAGTAAGCTCTAATTTACTATTGATTAGTTTAAGAGACCTTAACTTGCTTTCAGACATCTGATAACTCTCTTAACTTAGATATTCGATTAATATATTTATTTGTTGAAATTCTTACAATAACGATTGGTATAAATCTATGATTGGCCCCTTGTGCCGACGGATTTGACCTCAAAGGAGACAGCACATGTAACAACTTACAGGTGTGAATCGCTCTTCAAAACTTTTTAACTTTCCACCATCAAGAGTTGCGCCATCATTTTTTTCAAAGACTGTATATTAGGTAGCCGCATAAATTTTTCATGTACATTCAGTGCATTTTCAGTAATTTTGTCTTCTATTTCAATGCTGTTAGTGAATAGTAGCATTGCATCTATGGGGTGGTTCTAACAGCACAAGTTATTAATCATAGAGCTTGATTTTGAACCCTCTCCAATTTGTTGAATTTTTATGAGGAGCAATAATTAACAGACAACAACAATATGACATCACTGGTTTTATGTATATTCTGTATGTCTGATTCAGCACAGAAGAAGTGCAACCCCATTTGCACCCTGCTAGACGTTTTAATGTGTTAAAGCTATTTTGGGTTTTTTCAGTCACAGAAGTGATGTGTTCATTCCAAGAGAGGAGGGAATCAAATGTAACTCCCAAACATTGGAATGTACGGACATTTTCCAACTGAGCGTTGTTATTGAAAATGTTTGGCTTCAGTTGGTTGTGGCATAAGAAAAATGTCTGGCATGCACTTTTTAATCTGTTGGCTGTCATTGAGTTTTCTTTACACCATATGTGCAAATATTTTAGGACTGTATTCAAAGCATGTTCAATCTATTTTGAAGCCTCCTTTTTAGGTGCAGAAGTCTTAATTATAAGATCGTCGGCATACAATAGGGCATGAGCATTAGGCTGTTTAGTGATGACAGAAATTAAATCATTGACGTAGATAATGAAAAGAAGACAACTGGTGATAGTATCTTATGGAAGTCTGTTTGGAGTTGCTTAAATTTAGACACTGTGTCACCGTAGCGAACTTAAACGTATTTCTGACCGATAAAGTTTCATATCTAATTTAGTATTTTTCCCGTGATTACATTGTTGCCAATTTGAGGAGGAGATTCTCCTTCCAGACTGAGTCAATGTACACAGCAGCGGTGATCACGTTTCTATCTATATTATCTTTGATATGCTGGCTAAATATTGCTGCTTGTTGCTTTGTTGAATGACGTTTTGTTTAACCTGCTTGATTTGGATGGAGTATACCATAATTTACAAGGTACCAAGTGAGTCTGTTGTTTATTATTTTCTCCATTGTCTTAGCAGTTATATTTGTGAGAGATACAGGCCTGTAATTGGATATGTTTGAGGGGGTTTTGCCTTACTTTAATATAGGGACAACTATAGCTTTTTTCTACTGAGAAGGTACTGTGGAGATCCAAATTTTGTTAAATAGACATAACAATGTTTGTCTTGCATTATTTCCTATATGTTAGATGAACTCGGAAAGAAATCAGATCAGGACCAGGTAACTTTTTTCTGCGAAGTTAACTTATTGCTAAATCCAGTTCATAAAGGTGAAATCTGCATTAAATATATCATTAGTGGGTGTGTAACCTTTGATTAACCGTCATTTGTTTTTTTTTATTTGTTGGTTTTGTACTTTCACAATAGGAGATTTATTTTGTGACTTGGAGTAGTGTGTTGCAAAGGCATTAGAAATTCCATCATCAGAGACAACAACTGTGTTCCCATATTGGATATGTTATTTTTTTTAGACGGTGACTTGGCGCCGTCCATTGTGCCGCATAGAAACCCACTGGGTTACCTAGCAGCTAATTTCTTGGTGGCTAACAAGTTGGGGTTCTGATATATATAATCTTAGCCTTTGGGGACAAGTAATTCGCCTGTAGATCCAGGTTTGAATAAATGGTGGACATTTTCACCTTAAAAAAGGGCATCAGGAACTGCACCGCCAGCAAGCAGAAAGTCCGAAAGCCGGACTGCGCAGGATGAGCCACACTCGTTCAAGGGAGTAAATCTCGCACGATTTAATTGATGGTTCCATCTAACTGGCTAAACTATGCTAAGCATAGGTTAACCAATTGATGCATGAAGATGAAACGCTCCATAGGACTTGACAATTCAGCCAACATGGGCTGAATGTCCCGGAGCATCTCCTCTGCACGCTCAGTCAATAATCCTGCTGGCAATCCTCGATATTGTTCTTGAACAGTGTTGTTCACATTTGTTCTGGAAGAAGTTCCAGTCCTTAAGGCTTGTGTGAAGGATATGGTTGGTTCAACCCTAACAGAAGTGAAGGTCTTTGGTTGAGGTGGATTTACTGGATGTTTTGGTTTGGGTTTTGCTGCCCTATTATAAGCCTCAAGTGCTGCTTTGTAAACAGGGCAGCCACGGTATGAAGCGGGGTGACCGGACCCCCCGCAATTTGCACATTTAAGCAAATTTGGTTCTCTCTGCGCTTGGGCCTTTAAGGCACAATCTTTGTGCCCGTGGTCCCCAGCGCAAACAACACAACGTGGGGCCCGGTTACAGGCAGGGAAGGTGTGATTAAAGGACTGGCACTTGTAACACTGTTTAAGTCCAGCCCGAGGTTTATATGCTTCCACGGCTACAACCATGTATAAAAGGCGCTTTAAGTCATACATTTTTAGAGCATCATTTGTTCGCTCAAGTTCAAAAATGAAAATTAGGAGTAGTACAGCCAAATTGTTTACTGTCTTAGTAATTTGCTTGACAGATTTGATTGGAAATCCTAGAGCTAGTTTTATTTGGGTGTGTTTCTGCAGGCAGCCTTTTAAGTACGACCTTTAAAGGAAGATCTTTTTAAAATTGGAATGTATAATATTCCTTTCGCAAGGAAGTAAAATACTCCTTCAACTTAGCAAAGTCTTCCAATGAAATCGCATAACATCTCAATCCTCCGTCAGTGCTGATTACTTTTGGGTCACTACTAACTAGTTTCCTAATTTCTCTATTCATTCGGAACATGTCCCCGTGGCCAATGACAGTGATTGGTAGGGGACGCTGAACCGTAGTACCAACATTTAACGAAGGAATTGATGTTGCTGTAGCCGTAGAAGGTCCAGCAGTTGGAGAAGAAACCACCCCTGAGAGTGTTCCAGCAGTTAATTCAAAAGTATCAGCTAAGGCTGAGAATTTATTATAGGTAGGAACTGCTGGAACTACAGATGGTGATTCCATAGGTTGCCTAGATCGTTTTGGTAAATTTCCATGTTCAGAAGTTTTAGTTTTCTTTACTATCAATGTAGTTTCTTTTTATTTTGATGTTTTCTTTTTTCCTTTCCGTTTTTTGGAAGTTTCATTAGAGTTACTTTTCTCTTTCTCTTTAAGGAAGTTCTCCCGACTAGTAGATGGTGTATCTTCATCAATTAGTTTACTTTCTGGTTCTGATTCAGAGTCCTCCTCCATGGGTTTCTGGGAGAAGAGAAAACAGCACGATTGAATTTCAACCGCAGCTGCCTTCAATTCACACAATATAGCCTCAAGGAGGGGTTGCCCTGGACTTTCTGTTTGAATAATACGATTAAGTCGACTTAGACAACCTTTTCTGAAATCACGAGCGTCGTCTGACCTCTCGTACTCATGGTAGGCAGATAGATAGTTAGTGATAACTAAAAAGGTACTATTTATACACCGCAAAATGTTGCTCAACTTAGTATCTTTATCATATTTATGATGTCTAGTAAAATTTTCAAATTTGTTTCCCGTATCCTCCCAGATTTCGAGAGGTGAGACGTCCTCAGGGTCAAGGTCCATGGACCTGTCAGGATCCGGCATAGTAGCCATGCTTGGCAATTGCCAAGTCTTAGTTCAGATACTACACTAGATTCAAATAACACTTATCACCACTGGCTAAGATTATAACATACAATAAAATATTGTAACCCCACAACCTTACCTGTTAGCACAACACTCCCTATTAGAAAAACGAAAACACGTCACGCGGCACTGGAAGTAGCTGCACTCCTAACGATTGGTCATTGTTGATTACAATAATTATATGACCAATCACGGCACACTTGAACTACCGGTCACCATCCGCACAAGTCAGACTCGGTGTTGGAGCACTTGTCGTCTAAGACGTATAAGCCAATTTGCGTTGTAGTTGTAGAGCTGCAGTAGATGTTGTTAGCTGTAGAACTCAACGATGAATAGGTTATTTCCTTGTTATTATGTGTTTGTTCTGTAGTTTACTAAGTAAATTATATGTCTTGGCACCGTCCTTCCTGCAGTCCATTTTGGATACAAAATTATTGAAACAGAATCGTTTAGCTTCTATAATAGCTTTATTACTATTATCTACAGAGCGCCTCCACTGTTGCACATCAACTGGATCATTTGTTTCTTCCGATTTCTTTCGAAGAGCATCTAGTTGTTGTTTGTGAGAGTTTAGTTCTCTATTGCAAGAACATTTATACTGTGTTTGTTGTCCACAGGGAACATTTTTTTCATATCTTAATATTATGTTATTGATTTGATTGAGTATTTTGTCAGGATGTTGTTCAAAGTAGATGTTGCTAATATCTAAATCAGATTCTAAAGCTGTTTCATACATAGACCAATCAGCCTTTTTGAAATTCCATGTTCACTTAACATTGGGACGTATATTATTGCGAGATGGGATCTGTATGTTTGCTAAAACTATCCTATGGCCACATCCTGGATCATCAATAACTGTGCGACACGCAACGTTTCTGATGGCAGAAGAAATAAACAGAAGGTCTGTATTTGTTCCAGTTCCACTGTAGTGAGTGTAAGTAGGAGTATCAGTGCTGTTGTAAATGAGTTTAAAATTACCGGTATCAATGAAATCTTCAGCGATTTGACCAGTGGTGTTTATATACTTGTAGCCCAAATTTTAGATGGTGCATTGAAATCTCCAAAAGAGATAGTTTTAATGCTCATGTTGATTATATCCAGTTCGGGTTTATTATTGGGAGAGTTGTAAGCAGCATAGATCTTAAAGTGTGAACCTGCTTTCCAAACGTTGAGTTGTATTTGTTCCAGTTTATATGTTGAATCACCTATTTCTTTTATCGCATTAAATGTCGTAGTGAGTGTATTCTTGACACCAATGAGGATTTCACTTGCTACTTGTCTATTCTTTTCAAGAAGATGGAATGTATATCCAGGGAACTGATATCTAGGCTAGTCATTGAAAATTTTATTGGCTTCCATAATAGCAGACACTTCAGTATTGTGTTCAATTAATATATTATGAAGATCTGTCTTATACTGGGAATGTCCACCAGCATTCCATTGCAATAGTCATAAACAATTGTAGCGGACAGCTAGGTTAAAATCCTTATGCTAGGTTTCTTTAAAAATCTCACGTACAGAGTAGTCGGGGAAATTTCACTTCACCTACATTACAACTTTGTAAATAACCCAGAAAAACAAATTCTATGCTTGGAGACGCATGGGAAAACAATAAATGGGAATCAACTTATGTCTAAAAAAACACCTCTTAAATACCCGTGATAGAAAATTCTAACCAATCAAGACTAAAATTAAAATATATTACCATGTAAGGAAATCAAATGTCCGGTCTTTGAGACCAAACACACGAGAACAAACTAAAAACACTTGCATCTGATATTTCTGGAGATATGATCTAGTCATACACCGGAAAAATATCCTGAACTTAACAATTACGGTATTTAAAAAAATGTATATCTCTAAAGTTTTAAATATTCATTCCAATAAAGGAATAACATAACTAGAAATCCTCATGGATTTGTAATCTCTTATTAACCCCGATAGCTCATCTTTAATCGTGTTAAGTGTGTGTATTAGTTTATTTGCTAACTACATCAAATAAAAGTAATCAATTCATAAACTAACTGTTATGTTTCCTCCTAAATTTCATCTGAACCCTATTGAAAAGAGTTTCAACGCTTCTTAACGAAGTAATAAGGAACCGATTGAACTAACGAGCTAGGACGCATTTACTCTATAGTGACTTAATATTCTAAAGTAGCACTCGACGACCGAAGTTATCCCAACAATAGCGGCCAAAGTGAAACCGGGTAATGTGTGATTATATAATAATAATAATAATAATAATAATAATAATAATAATAATAATAATAATAATAACAATGATAATTTTTATTATTATTACTGTTATTATTCTTGCTAATATTGTTTATTTTCATTATTATATTATCATTAGATTATTATATTATTATTATTATTATTATTATTATTATTATTATTATTATTATTATTATTATTATTATTATTATTATTATTATTATTATTATTATTATTATTATTATTGCTACTATTTGGCGACATACTGAAGCGTATTTGTTCAAGGCAACACACTACAAGCCAGATTTTCGCCGAGTTGACTACCAATGTGGTTAGGATTTTTAAAGTGACCTAAATCTGGCGGCATCATGGTCCTGGGGTCGTTTCGTCCTCTAACTGAAAATAGTAATTACCGGACGTATGTTCTGGTGATAAATGTGGCCGTCACGCAGAGCTCACAACCCGGCTAACATCTCGTGCCGAATGTCTAGAAAGGTTAATCTCGTAAAACCACAAGGGCTTCCTATGGCCAGAAGTGGGATGACTTTGTTATTATTATTATATTATCATTATTATTATTATTATTATTATTATTATTATTATTATTATTATTATTATTATTATTATTATTATTAAGTGCGTGTTTTGCTGCAGCACGCTGAGTATTGATTGTTCTCCTGGGCAAGCCGCACGCCACCTACTATTTACCGCCATTAACGTTTCTAATATATGAAAAAGTATTTTCAATTTTGTTTCACATTTTCCTAAATGACCGGTTTTGAAATCATTCCCTAATCATAAATCGGCGATATCTTTAAAAATTACTTTTAGTGCCCAATGCAAAAGTAATATTTGTGTTAATAGAAAAAATAATAAAAATTGTATATGGTATTTTACAGAAACTTAAGAAAGTTTCGACTGTGTATCTAAGTATCTGCTACACATATCTATAGTACTAAGTTGTACTTTAATTTAGAATATATTTGAACTCATAATTCATAATATTCCTTTGTTTCAAACAAGAGTTATACACAAACTAGTAAGTTAGAAACATATTATCTACAAGACTGTTAATTGTAAAAAATTGGTACGTGATGGATAAAAAAGGATTGCAGTTTTGAGATCAGAGTATGAGCATTACTAATTAGACATATTTTGCAGGAAACCGAGAATCATGCATACTAGTGTAATCACACATTTAATATTAAAGATGACACTTATAAAACCATTTGTTACACTGTGGGGAATTTCGTACATTAAACAAAACGCAACGTTATAATACAATGACATAAAATGAATAATTATATTTGACTACATAGAATTTAAAGTGAAAGACTGAAACTTGAATTTTACACTCACAATTGGTTTTCTGCCGGATATTTACTTCCTAATGTTATTACTGTAAATAGAAAGTTGCTGATAATGATGTTGATGTTAATAGTAGCAGTAGTAGTAGTATTAATAATAATAATAATAATAATAATAATAAGCATTATAAATGGTATGTTTATGTAAAATAATGACGAATGACATATTCCCAAGGAGAATACTGGAATGGGTGTCACTTGGTATAGGAAGAAATAACGTGGATTAATGCTGTTATCAGCAGTATGAGGGGGGAAAAGGATTTGACGATGAAGATTTGAATGACGGAGGGATGTACAGGAGAATGGCAGTAGATTAATTGGGCGCAGGAAGGTGTTGTGAAATGTTGTGAAACTTGGTTAGTAAATAATAATAATAATAATAATAACAATAATAATAATAATAATAATACATATGTCTTTAGGTACGGGACTTGCGCTGGTTCGAGTTCTCAGGGGGGAAGAAATTTTCTTATTGAATTTATGCTAGTATGAGACCGGCATCGTGAGGATCTGTAATAAGTAGCGGTTCCAGGTTGAAAAAATCACATATGACCGCTGGGGGATCCGACATGCTGAAAATATATCACTATTATACTGGCTGGATGATAATTATCACGATAGATTATAGTCCATCCTGATTAACCCACATATGAATGTGAGGTCAACAGCCGCACAGTGGGATATTTTACCGATTTAGGGGGTGAAAATTATTTTTGCCATTCAATTGAGTCTAAATGTGCACTCTTACTAAATTAGTTGTATTTTAAGAAAAAGATAGTAAATTTTAGTGAAAAATATGTATTTTACCTTTTTTAAATTATATAGTCCAATTATTAATCATTATGATCAGACTTGGGAAACTATACCTAATTAAGAGCACTGCTGTAAACAATATAACATTCCATATAGGTTAAGAACGTGCAGTATGAAGTAGGCCTACATTTGCCATTCTGTAAGATATTCTTGAAATTACCACTTGCTCATATGGAGGTGGTTAAGGCCAAATACTAACTTTACATATAAATTCATACATAAGATCACTTTTGTGATAATGGTGATGAGTTCGATGGTCAGAGTCACAGTTCTTTATCAGAAGATACTTTCACCTCCTCTGAGATTTAATTTTCAGATTCAGCTGTATCTGTTCCAGATTTGACTGGAAGTAGCATCTCCGAAATTTCCTTAACAAAATGTGCGCTTTCTATAGGTTGTTGCCTTATACCAGTCTGAACAGGATTTGAAATTTGCAATAATCTGTTAAGCACGTGTAGGTTTCGCGACTATCAGTATTTTTATTAGAACTACAATTAATTTAAATGGCATAAAAGAACTCTAAAATATATATATTTCTATCTGAATCAGCATAATTCTCAAATGTTTGGTTGACTTGTATTGAGTTCATTGCGATCCGTCACAACCCCACTTGCAAATTATCACCAATGTTGTATTTCATTCTTCATTTAAAGTCTGTACTACTTATTCTAAATGTCAGCAGTCGTGTAATAGTAAAATCCAACAATTGTTGTAAATTAATTGCAGCAAAAGTGTTAGTAATATGATAAGATTCTTCATTCGGATAACAATCCATTTTTTCCTTTTTTAGCACACTGTAGCAAGGATAGATTTTTGTTGGTGTTCCATATTACTTAAGATTGTGTTCTAGAAATCCAGCTTCAGCAAACGTGATCAGTGTTCTTAATGCTGATGATTGTGTTTTGTCTTTCTAAAGATTATGAGACTATGTCCTCTTAAAATTTTCCTGCCCCCTTTGGAGAATAGATTATTTCCGTATACTCTACAACCATCTCTTCTTCCTGCAGTTCCTAACTTCCCTTGTGTAGCTTAAGTCAGGACACCCGTATCTGTACTAGTATCTAAAACCTCTGCTCTCTTTCCTCCTTTTGCTTCTCTCGTTCAAATCTTGAAATGTTTTCGTTGGCCATCCTGTTGGACTTCCTACCTTAGGAATTGTGAATACCCCTTCAAGCAAATTGCAACTTTTCTTAAGAAATGTTTCCTCTTCCTTGTGTGCTGCTATCCGTCTTCTTTTGAATTCGGACTTAAAATGTGAATTTTTGTGCTTTATTTCCTTTATTTGTTCGTCTGAGTAAATGTTATAGTATAAAAGGCAATTTTCCTATTTTTTTAAATATTCAGCAAATTTTGCTGTTGCATAATGTTAAACAACCTTCTGGAGTCATTATACTGATGCACAATGGCTGTAAAACAAAATTCGAGAAATTTAAAATAGAAATAATCACGTAGTATAAATACCTAAACGACCTGAATATCACGGAAAACCACGAATTTGCACGATCGATTTTCAAGAAATCGTGAAGTCAATACTTTAACCATTCTACCATAGTAAAATAAAGTGCCCGGAAATATAACTAAAATACTCAAGTTTGTTAAAATGTACTTGAGAAAATAAGTGCCCTACTTGAATAAGTTTTATCTGAGTCTAAATAGTTATCAAGAGGATAAAAATAATTTAAATGTGTTATTACTTACTGGTTTATCACAATCCATAAATATTCACTTAAAATGTAATCCTTAATAAGCAATAATATATGTGGAACATAAGCTTGCACAAGAAAAGATACTTGCAGTATGAGAGACAGTAAACTTTCTATTGGTCATACAGACTCAAGGTAACACTGACTGATGTAAATGGAGAACCGTATTATCGCCTGATTATTCAGCTCTGCCATGTGCTATTTTTTCCTGTCTAGAATAAATTTTTAAAAATCGACTTTTGGCCGCGTAAATCGGTCAAATGCCCCACTGTGAGCCGGCTGAAAGCTGAACGACCATCTAGGCCTGTCATGCCATGGGGGAAAAAAATCTGAAGCCTATATAAAATTAGAATAATTGTCGGTCCTTCCACACTCGGCTTAGAATTGCAACGGTAATGGTCTTTGCTATTAAAGCGTCATTGAATAAACTAATAGTAAGTAATAGAAATGTTCCCAAATAATCCATGAAATTAATCAAGTTGCATTCAGTAGCATGCAATACACGTATATATCAACAAAAAATTAACAAATTACAGCTGGGCTGTTTGATAAGAGACTTTAATCATATGTATAGCTTAAAGTAATTCTACTCTTACTTAAGGGCATTATGAATGCCTGTCTGTCTATACCAGTAAGTACCCGTGCTGGAATTATTTAACTAATCTAATTAGAAGTAATATTGAAATTAATGAACTCAAGTTTGGTGTTCTCATGCAGTAGTTAATACGACTGACATCAAACTATTTTGCATAAATCAAGATTTGAACCCAAAATCTCCATCTTTACTCGTTGGCGCACTAACCATTTGTGCTATTTGGGAAATCCCGGCGCAAACACAGATCTTTCTCTATTTTAAATCCCCCTATTACCCCTATTAGTCAACTTCCATTCACATTAAAACAAGGTCGTTTCTACTAAGAATACATTATAATGACTATTTAACTCATGCCCCAAATGGGAGTCAATGACCAATCACGTTTCAATGATTTCTGTTTTACAACCAATCAGAGTCGTGTTTCACCAAATATTTATCAGTGTTATAATTACCATATTAAAGAAAGCTCCTCCTTACAATATTGCGTTCCTTTGGCAATAAATAGCATGATCTGGTTGCAGTGATAAACAAAAGAAGCAGTAGAAGCGTACCTATAGTTTCTCATTTGTTTTCAAACATCGCCGTTTACATTAAATATATAAATATTTTAAAATAACTATAGTTAAATAATGATTTGTGAGTAAACAGCTTAATTTTATTCGTTAAATAGTCCTAACAAATGCGACTCTTGATTTCCAAATTCTCTAGATAAATTCACTCCTCACTTCGTGAGTCGTGAATTTATCGATAATTTGGAAATCACTCGTGGCATTACTTACGAGAATTATTCCATACCAAGTCAGCTAGTTACAAACGTAATACGGAAATTAATATACTCAGTCTTGCTATTCGCATACAAAAATTAATACAACTAATGAGGAAAATTTCTGCCTAAACCGAAATTTGAACCCAAGATCACCAGCTTAACGCGCTGGCGCACTGACATTCTGCGCTAATCTAATTTAGTTACGCTTATTTGCCTATACACGAAAAATAATTACAAGTGTTTAGCTCATCACATCAAAAAGACACCTAGTAGCCAACTAAGGCATTTCTATCATGGGAAAATACCAATTACATTTTACTTAGAGGCTCCAATTTAGGCTTCAGGTATTTCTATGAGACCGAAAATCTTCGTGATCCATGGCTTAAACATCCTCCCGGAGGATTTGCCCTTGGATATTTCCATCCTAAAATTCTACCAACCCCACTGTGTTTGAACCCGTGATTACGGGAATAGAGGCACAGAACTTAACTCCTAGACCACCGAGGCTGATTCTTGAATGTCTTACAATGTAAATGGTAAATTACTGCTTATAACGAGCATGTTTTCACACAATCTCCTGATAGAATTTTCATCAGATTTTCAGGAAATATTTAACAAATTCTTGTGCATAATTTAGCGTAACAGTTTTACCTTATAAATGGTTTGTTTCTTCTTCTCTATCTTCTTCTTCCTAATAAAGGATTCGACCCAGGGCTCGATCCAAGGTTAAATTATTTAATGGTTTGACCATCTCATTTTGAAAATTCTCAAGTCACATTTCCGAATTAACCTATAAAATAGAGTGCAGTGTAGATATCTTCTAAAATGCATGTACTGTATTTAATAGGCTATATTTTTATCTCAAAACTCACGTGTTATTTCTATATTACAATGTTGGTTTTGATATAACAATGTGAAATATTGCTAGTATTTATTTTCTCATCTTTTACCAAGTTCACCGCTGTGTTCACGGGTTAACGGCCTTGACTCGAACAAAGCGGGCCAAGGTTTGATCCCCGATCGGAAAAATTTTCCTGTGTGAAGGTTCTTTGAGGTTCTTCCTCACCTGTAAGACAAATGTCAGGGAACCTTTCAAGGCCCGAATGATCCCCAAAAATCATCAGGTCACCACAATCATCCACATTACGTTCGTCTTGTTCAATATGAATGTATGAGTCATAGATGTGCCTAGTCTTAAATATTCGTTTTGTCACGGAGGTGGTCTTGGCATTGACCTGATCGATCATCCAGGTTGGTCCTCCATGTCCTTTTATGGTCGATAAACTAAGTGTACTATCCAGAGTTTCTAATCCTCCTCCGACTAGTCGTGATCCAGTATGTCACGATTACGTGGGACACTTGTAAGGCAGAGGTTAAACAAATGTAAAGGGAGAGAATTCTTTTTACCGAAATATTTCCTTGTGTATCAATTTAATCCGTTGTATTTTTGGACATTTTCTGCAAGTTCGTTATTCATACTAGAATTTTATATGATACATCCTAAGTATGTAAAAAAAACTGAAACCTGTTATAGTTTATCATTACATTAATTGTATCTTTAACTATGTGTTTTCCTATATAAAACATTACTTTACTTTTTTTCTTTTTTTTTCATTTTACATATTCATATTACATTGATTTGCCATCGGCTAATATTTAGCTCTACATTTTCCACTGTTAATCACCATTTCCCATCACAGTCAGTAACACTTGGTCATCTAAAATGTAAATAAATAAATATCCATCCATCTATCCATCCATATTAATTCTGCCCGAAGGCAGGTCCTTCACTGCATTGTCAGGCTATGCTTGCAGCTTTACTAGAGAATTGTAGGTGTGGTAGCTTCCCGTTCCTTTCCACACCGGTGAAGGATGACGATGATGATGATTATAAGGATGATGATGATTATAAGGATGATGATGATAATGATGGCCCTATGATTTCGGGGACCGTTTGGGCCTTAACGTTTTCCTGACATTTGTCTTACAGTGAGGAAAAACCCCGATAAAATCCTCACCCAGAAATACTGCCCGACCGGGGATCGAACCCGGGCACGCTGCGTGACAAGGCAGCACGCTACCTCGAGACCACAGCGGTGGACTAAATGTTTATATATATTTTTTTTGGCATCTGTTAGTTAGCTTCATTTCTTCTGTTTTTTTTTTCTTGGTTCCATATTTTAAATATTCTGTTCATGTAAATAGCAAATACAAATTAAGACAGTATACACTTTTATTGAAGCCCACAACTTATATTCAAATATTTATTATTTGTTTCAAATCAGTTAACAAACAAATTAACTAACTGGCACTATCGAACACGTAAGTCCATGGCCGCGAGGATATGAGCTCTCCATACGTCCCTATCCTGAACAAACCAATTCCAACCATCCCCTATATAATTTATCTATCTCAAATCACGGTTCATATTAATCTCCCACCTCATTCTTGGCCTACATACGGGCCACGTTTTCCCTGGTTTTCCTAGGAGTTTACATGTCCCTCCTTCATTTTATATTCGTGTCACATGTCCTGCCCATCGCCCTCTACCTGACCTAAATGTTCTTATTACATCTGGCTTTCATACATATGCCTATCATATAGTCCACTCTTATGTTGTTTCCTCTATTCGCCTGTCCGTCTCTCTTTAGTCTAAACATATTTTCTAAGAACTTTATTCGCAAATACTCGTATTCATTTCACCTCCCTTTAAAGTAAGAGGCAATGTTTCGCATTCATGTAATATAACTGGGAGAGTAACAGTTTTATATATTTCCACTTTAAATTTTATTTAGAGAAGTTGGGATGACAAAAGTCCCTATACAGCTAAATTGCATGAATTTTCAGAGTTGAGTCATTGTTTAATTCCTTTGTGCACCTCATTCATGTTTGTAATTGTAGTTCCTAAGTAAAGTAAAACCTTCTCAAAGCGGAATCGCATGGGGCCAATTTTTTTTATTAGACAAAATTCCGCATTATAAAAAAACTAAGACTTATTAATAATCTTAGATTATAGAGTACTGTATATGTCTCTTTACATACCTTGGATTAATTATAGTTCCGCTGCCTTTGAATAGTCAGATATACTATGTATGAGCGACTTCAACGGTAACGCGCGAAAAAAAAATCAGCCCCGTTTCGTCAGCGTTAGAAATGTCTCTTAGGCGCGTCCCCTGAAATTAAAGTATGCAGTTTCGGTTTCCGCTCACTAATTACACTTTCGTCCACATCCTTTGATTTCCCGCAAATTTCATTTCACATTACATTGTGTCGTTTTCTAAACCTCTCTAGCTAACCTGAAGATGCCTTGAAATCGTTATTCCCTAGGGATTTAGCAACAGCTAGAGCTTAACTTTGGAGCAACGGTCCGGAAATTTGGAGATTTACCTTCAATCACTTTCACTTCTTCGTTTAATGACTATGATACATACTTTTAAGCCATCTTTATTCCATAAATTCAGAACGCTACCTGTGAAAGATCGGACTCAATTTATTTCTCTGTCTTTCCGCTTTATAAATTTTTTCATGAATAATTGTGTAGAAATATCCTTGCGTTTCCGCGTTGGACAGATTCCGTTTTATGCAAAATAAATACACGTAAATTTACTAATATTTCGCCGGGACCAATAAATTTGTTCACATTGGACAGATTTCCGCATTATTGACGTTCCGGATTAAATCAAGTTTTACTGTATTTAAATTTATCCATTTCTTAAACATTTCCCTTATTTGATATTGATTGTCAATTTCCATTATGTAATGAATTTCTATGTCTACCATATTTTTTATTTTCATCTTTACCTCCAGCCCAAATTCCTTAGTGTTTCTCAATAGAATGTTCGTGTTACCCCTTATTATCCATTGATTAATAACGTCATCAGCACATGCTAACAGCTTATTAATATCATAGATTTGTACGCCTCCTTTATACTCTACATCTAAAGATTTGATGGCATGGTCTATTATAAAATTGAATAGTAGAAGAAATAGTGCATCTCCGTGCTTTAACCCATTGTGAATATCACAAGTATCTGAAAACTATTCGCCCACCCGCTGTCTAGGCTGTTTTAATATGTTAGCTGGCACAATCGTCCCAAATGATGAGCAAGGCAAGTTGGGGGTCGTCGAACACAAAGATGTTTACGAACTTACCCAGATAGTTACCATACCCCCATCTGTTCCGCACATGACCACTACCGCCCTACTATCTGGCTACTCACAACACCCTCATTACTTAAAAATAGTACACGTGAATGCACAAATCTTGTTGAGTCGTTTCCACGAGTTCTATGATATTTTTTCACCTCTTTCCTTACATCGTATCCTTGTTTCTGAAATATGGTTAAAACTCTCCCTCCCTTGTTCAAATGCCTGGCTATTATTTGCTACGTAAAGGTAAAGGAGGTGGGCGAGTTACTGCTTATGTAAGATCCGATCTACAACGGAAAATCCTCTCTCATAGCCCATATAAATATAGAGCTAAACCTGAATTTCTTTTTATTGAATTATTTACCTCGTATTTCAAATGTCTTGTGTGTGCAGTATACAAACCCCCCAAAAACCAATTATTTGTGTGATTTCGAAACTCTTTACTGACATTATTGCCGCATTATGAACACGTCATTGTTAGGGGAAATTTTAATACAAATATGATGACGCAAACAAAGGACTCCGCAGAAATTGAAACAATGTTCTAATATTGTAGTATGACGGTTCTACGGTTCTACCTCCAAACCCCACACACTATACTTCAATATTTGACAAACAACTAAAATTAATTACAACTAAAACCCGGACAGGATCCTAACCCATGGCCAGTTACCGGTCAGGTCTCTCTGCTCACGATGCGAACTATATTGCCTATGACTTACTGGAGGATTTATATCCTCACTTTGTGCCTCTTTTTCTTTTAATTTGTTAACATCTTACGTTTATATGTTCTTTCTCCTAGTTATTTTAGACGAAGATTATATTGTCTTGTTACTGCCCCAACGTGTTCCGATTGGTAATTTCAAGGCTACGAGCGTAGATCTCCCGCCTGCAGCCTTGCTTCGTCACTGTGTCATAAAATTGTCAAGTGAATAGAAGCCAAAAGCAGTCGATCCATTAAAATGTATATTACAGAGAAAAAATATTTAAGTATAAAGTGAACCTGTGTTACAAGGAATATAATTCATTAAAGTGATTAATATTAAATAATCGAAGTAATTATTTCTACAAGTGTAACCTTTAAATGATTAATAATCCAAAATATACGTTCTGCAGTCCGCGCTTTTTTGTGGTCATAAAAGGGTTCACGAATTTGAGCCTGACCACATACCGTTTTTGGCCCTACCGGGAGCCAATTTTATACCAATTCTATGAATAATACATGTTTCATTACGGTATTTTTTTGCAATAAAATTATTGCACAACATTATGTATCGTGAGCACGTATATCATAAAGTGTTTAAAGAACTAAAATATTACTTTCACAATGAAAGTGAACATTCACATTCACAAAAAATTGTGAAAAAATATAAGAACAGTAAATTTAAAAATTTACTAACTTTATTCAAGAAAAATAATTTACGTAGCAGTGTTTCCCGACATATCAAAGCTTCTAGAAATTTTGGCAGCCATCTTCTGACCAAATAAGTACAAGTAACTCCCTTCATTATTCTGTTTATAGAGATCAAAGAAATTCACGAGGCGCGATAACGCGAAATGCTCTAATTTTGAGGTTTTCTTGTACCATCTAAACTCCACTTCCCATAACCTCAAAAAAAGCATTTATGAATCGCGAAATAACGCGAAATCCTACGATAACGCTAAATACGCCAAAATTTAAAATTTCCAATGAATTCCGGAGATTTTTTGTTCTATTCTCAAAATTTTCATAATGCATTTTAAACACTATTTTCGTATTCAATTATCTGTTTAATTGTCATATCTGATAGCGCCATATCTGCTTCTTCCATGAACTCTTGCAAAGGGAAATGGTTGCAACATAGATCACAACTTACAGATGGTATTTTCTGTCCTTATCATGCTCAAATATGATCTCTCCATAAATTTTAAGTTCTAAGGTCAATATGAATTCCAAGAAATACGAATTATATTAAAGTGTAAGACAAATCCCCCCCTAAATTTTTGCAGACATAATTATCAATTTTATATGAATCAATATTAAATAAGGGTGTGTTCAGATCTGAAGAAAACATTTCTTTAAGTATAAGCAGTAACCTGACAACAATGCAAGCCCTGCCGAATTTGAATAAGCCAACATTGGACATGAGTAATTATATCATACTGATAAATATTATTATTCCCAATTTAATTAAAACAGAATTTAATTACATAAACGCATTTTTTCTATTGGAATACATTTCTATAACATGGATTTTTAACAAAATGTAACAATACAAATACTGACAGTTTAAACAACAATGGTCATGCGCAATTTTAATTCCCCCACCTTCCCCTTTCAAACTTTGTTTCAATCAACAGATAGATTCAGTGAATGTGAAATGTATACCTTGGTCAGTTTGTGTTTTATTTAAGTCTTAAATAATTTTCATTATCATTTTTTTCTACCTATTGTCATGCCAAAACCAAGTGTGTCAGCCACAAGTAGGGCATACGTATTCACCAGTGAGTTTTTTTTTAAATGATAAAACATATTGATGTGCCGGTACTGTGACAAAAGACTAGAACATGGATGAAAGTACACGTTGCTTATACATATAGACAGTGAAACACACAAAAACGCTAAGATGAAGAAGACATCTATAAAACGAGAATAGTCTGTTGAAGGTTCCTTTTTCAGGCTCAAAAGCAGACAAATCAGAGTTCATTATTAATACTACGGACCCATTTTTGAGTGCAGGATTTATGTGGATAACTTAGATCATCCCAAGATTAGAAAATTATTGGGCAAATATATAAATGGCAGCTGTGACTTGCTTCTGCAGATAGAATTCGGCAACATACATACCACTTATTGGGACAAAAAGTGCAGGAATTGAAACAAATAGTAAAGGAAAAATAACTCTTCGTCATGTGTAATGATACAACTGACACATCTGGGAACTACATATTATTAAATATGCTTCGTCTTTTGGAGGCCACGGATCAGCAAGGAGTTTACTTGGCTGCCAGTGCTATGTTTGACAAAGCCACAGGTTTTCAACATGCACTCAAAGCATTGTGGACACTTTAAATAAATATCAAATTGGATATGACAATGTGCTAGGGATTATTACCGACTCAGTACGGTATATGACTTTATGTGCCAATACTCTAAACGATTTGTGGGGGAGAAACTTGCCCATATACAATGCTGGGCCCACAAAATCAATTTTGTGTCAGAGTAGGCAATGCAGCCGAGATGAATTGAACACAACTGTTGCTAAAACAAAAGCTGCATTTCTCAATACAAGAAAAAGGAAGCATTTGTATCATGTCTTTCTTCGTGAGCAATATGAGAATGACCCTGGAAAAGTTAGGCACTTATCCATGCCAATACTAACTAGATGGAACTCATGGTTTCAAGCTGAAAAGTATATACATGAATACATTGAAGACTTGTTTAAATTTATGGAGCAGCTGAATGAAGAAAACAGTGACGTAAAGTTTCTTAAATATATAAGTCCCCAATTCGTAGAAATCACAAATTTCAGACTCAATTTGTTGCTGATACCTGCAACCGATTTGTTAATTTGCTTCCATTCTTGAAAGGTAACAGTTATCCCACATTTCATGTTCTTAATTTCAAACTAAAGGTTATGGAGAAGATGCTTGATTTATTAACAAAAGATGTATTCTCGACACAACTCAGAACTTTGTTGCAAGAGATAACAACTCTCAGGAAAGCTTGAAGTGTTGAACCTGCTGAAAACTACTGCACAAAAGAGTCTTACGAAGCTGAAAAACTTGATTGCGGAAGACCCTTCAAAATTGGTGTTTGCAGCAGTTAGTAAATTATTAGACCCCAGGACACATAGTAATCAAATTCTCAGTGCTGACAGTGCCATGGTGGAATTGAAGAAATTGTCATTTGCAAGTGCCATTGAATCTTCTGAATTCTGTGAAGGCTATGTTGTTCTCCAAGGCCTCATAAAAAAGAGTTGAAACGACCAGAGTGTACCCATGTAGACATTTGCAAAATGATTTGCTTCTTGAGGGAATAGTCAATACTAGTTAAATTCATTGTTTAAAACCGTTGAGGTGGATAGTCGTAAAATAAAATAAAGTTAAAATGTACCATCTTAGGTAAGAGCCGTCGTGCTCAACTTATAAAATATATATGATTTTTTGTCTAAAGGCCTTTCAGGATCTCTATTCCATCTTCAGCAGATCTTTCTTCGCTACATTACTTGATGTAGCGAAGAAAGGCCTGCTGAAGACGGAATAGAGATTCTGAAAGGCCTTCAGACAAAAAAGCATACATATTTTATAGTTGACGACGACGGCTCTGACCCAAGAAGGTACATTTTAACTTTATTTTACTTTATGAGGGAAGAGTGTACCGAGATTGTCAAGTCATCTGGTATCCAATCTCAAATGTGGACACAGAAAGATCTATTACTCAGTATGGTGTTGTGGTGAGTGATCGAAGGTGGAGATTGAAACCTGAGAATGCAGAGACACTCATAAGTAATGCCACGAGTGATTTCCAAATTATCGATAAATTCACGACTCACGCAGTGAGGAGTGGATTTATGTAGAGAATTTGGAAATCAAGGGTGGCATTTGTTAGGGTTAATTAACGAATAAAATTAAGTTGTTTACTCACAAATCATTGTTTAACTATAGTTATATTAAAATATTTATATATTTAATGTAATCGGCTATGTTTGAAAACAGATCAGAAATGTGAGATTATGTTCATTCACTGCTGCTTGATCATATTATTTATTGCCAAATTAGATCGCAATATTGTAAGAGTGCACCCAAGTGGAGAAATAATGAAACACATCAAACTATATATCATAATCAACATTATGTTTTATTCATTTATTTTTTTTAGTAAACAACTCAGTAAAATCAAGGAATCTTTTCATTATTCGCTATATTCAATGTATTTGTTGGAGAAAAATAATGCTTTGACCTGTTCAGAACATTAAAAAAAGGAGCTTTCTTTATCACAAAAGCAGAATCTGATAAAGAGAAATCGATAAAGAGCGAGGTGAAACACGACTGTCATTGGTTGTAAAACAAAATTCATTGAAACGTGATTGGTCATTGACTAGCATTTGTGGCATGACTTTAATAGTCACCATAAATGAAATGCTTTATTAACAGGTAAATTTTGCTTACAGATTAGTAACTACGATTAAAATGTTATGCATTTCAGTGTATTAAAATCGATATCAATTGCACAAGCTAAACGTTGGCTTTAAACTACTGAATATATAATTCTTATTGGGTTTGATATATGAAACTAGGATTGAAAAGGCTCAAATTAACATTTTTTTAGAATACATCACCAAATTCCCAATAAAATCGAAATCTTGAAATTTTAATACGAATTTTCCCTAAAAATGAAACCTCTTTCACGGATCTCTACCTATTTACCATTTATTATTTTTGTTTCATCAATTTGTATTCTTGTTTATTTTTATTATATTTATTATTTTTTGTAATCACAATGGCCGAAGAATTAGAAGAGGCACAATATGTGAAAATTGGGGGAGTTTCCAGAAGGAAACTAACTTTAGTAGAACAATTCACAAGTAATTATGACTCAAATGATATTGAGCTTCTCCAAGTAAATTTCGATAGTTTACATGATATTCTAAACAAATATGATAAAGTATAGACTTGTCTTGAAATTAATTCAATGAACCCAGATATCCATTATTAGGATAGGGACCAATTCAAGGGAAAAATATAATTGAGTTAAATCTAAATTACTCAAGGCTCTTAAATTAAATTAAACAGATAAAATATCTGTTAAATGAGGAAGAAAGACTAATAGTTCAGGTGGATTCACTCCCAGTTTATAACTACCTACCATCACTATTCCTAAATTCAATGGTAGCACAGGAAATTGGATATATTTCAAAGACTCGTTTAATAATCTTGTTCCAAATAATGCACATCTTACAGGAATACATAAATAACACTACCTAAAAAAATATCTTGAACGAGAAGTCCAAGACTTAATTGGTTCCCTTGCAATTTCAAATGAAACTTTTATTACAGCTTCGAGTTTGTTATGTGATATACACTGCTCAAAACAATTAGAGGATCACTTGTAATAAATTGAGTAAGTAATTGTTTTTTTAAGCTGTGATGCTGAACGTTGGACAATATGTAAATTCAATTATTAATTTTAATATAATTATAATAAGCTAAAAATCACGAATACTTTCTATAGGAAAAAGGATATACACAAGTATACATGGTGCGCTAGAAACCAAAGATCTTTAATAGATTACATAATGATTAATGATAGACTCAGGAATCAAATACAAGATGTAAGAGTATACAGAGGATGTGACATATATACAGACCATTATTTATTGGTAGCCACGATACTTATAACAGCCAAATGGAAAAACCGAAAACTCAAGAAATAATAAAAAAAAGAGGTTTTTAAAGTATATCTTCTAGAAGAGGAAAGTATAAGACAATTATACCAAAAAAGTCTACAAGAACACTTAGAAAGAAGAGCAATTAATGATAATCTAAATGAAGAGTGGGAAAATATGAAAACATGTATTATAAATGCTGCAAATGAAGCTATAGAAAAGAATAAAAAGATTCGCAACAAAAGAGGATTAAAGATATGGAATGACGAAATAGAGGAAGCTGTGCGAGAAAAAAAATAGCTTATTTGGAGTATTTACAAAAGAAAACTGAAGAATCTAGAACTATATATAAACAAAAAAGAAATCGAGCAAAACAAATAACCCGAACAGCTCACAAAGATTCCTGGGAAAGATTTATTTCCAAAAATAGAGCACGATGTACATGGCAGACAATCGTTAGCATTTAAAGTAATGAAACAATTAAATACAACAGAAAAAGATACTGCAAAACTAAATACCATTGATCTGAAGACATGGGAGAATCACTACAGAAATTTATGGTGTAACGAAGAAGAATTATTTATAGAACGCCCTTCTGAAAGTGAAAATAAATCATAAATAGACAGAATTACGCTAAGCGAAATGAGAGAGGCATTGAAAGAAATGAAAAATAGAAAATCACCAGGTATAGATGGTATAAACAATGAACTGATAAAGTATGCAGGTTTATTTGCAGAAATAAGATTATTAAACTTAATAAACGAATGTTGGAAGACATGTAAAATACCTGAAAATTGGAAGATAGGTGAAGTCATATCCCTCTTCAAAAAAGGAAATACATTAGATAGTAAAAATTATAGAGGTATCAGCTTATTGACCTCCACTTATAAATTATATGCAAAAATAATAAATAATAGATTGAAGAAGATATCTGACACACTCTTAGAAGAAGAACAAGCAGGGTTCAGAAAAGGAAGGTCCTCTAGTGATAATGTGTTTATTATAAAGAGACTAATTGAAAACAGAAGAGAATTTAACCTGCCAACATACTTGTTGTTCATTGATTTTGAAAAGGCCTTTGACAGAGTAAATAGATCTATACTATGGGAAATAATGAAGGAACGAGGATATCCACACCATCTAATAAAATCAGTCCAAGGCTTATGTGAAGAAACTAAAGTTGTGATAAAAACTGATGGAGAAAGGTCAGAAGAAATTTTAATAAATCAAGGATTTAGACAAGGGTGTAGTCTATCACCCACTCTTTTTAATATATATATATCGACGACATTATGAAACAATGGAAAATTTTAATGGACAATGGCCTTAGATTGAACAATAACTCAAGTATTCATAACTTACTTTTCGCCGATGATTTGGTCTTACTACACCATGATGAAGATCTGTTACAATTGGCTGCTTACAAACAAATGCATTATGTAGCGATTATAATTTTAAAATTTCAATAAGTAAAACAAAAGTAATGGCATTTTGTGGAAGAAATATTCTGCGTGCAAAAATAGTAATTAGAGACGAAATTATTGAACAAGTATCCCACTTTAAATATTTAGGATGTGACATCAGCTATGGGTATGATAAAGATATTGAACACAAAACACATCAGTTTCAAGATATTTGTGGTACAATAAATAGAACATTGAATAATAAAGCCCATAAACAAACAAAATTAAAATTTTATAAAACAATGGCTGTCACTGTCCTTTTATATTGGAGTGAATCTTGAATTACCACTACCAAACTAGAAAGTAAAATCCAAGCAGCCGAGATGAAATTTTTAAGAAAGAGTAAAAGGCTGCACTAGAATGGACCAGATAAGAAACGCAGATATCCGCGAAGAACTGCAGATCGACTCCATAAAAGAAAAGATATTTAACAACAAGATACAGTGGAAAGAACATGTAGAAAGAATGGAAGAAAGAAGATTACCAAATAAAATCTTCCATTATTTTCCAAGAGGAAGAAGAGATGTCGGACGTCCTCGGAAGAGATGGTCTTAGATCTATTAGTGAAGACGGAACAGGCAACTCTTGCCTAATCCAGGGAAATGAAGAAGAAGAATATTAGATACAGATTTTAAAGATCCATGGCCTAAACACAGAGAAATTACCTCAAATAACAAATATAGAGATTTTTTTTATTTTGGAAGGCACTGGCCACTTCTAATTGGTAAGCTTCCTGATGTTCCACTTCTAATTGGTAAGCGTCCTGATGTTGCTAAAGTGACGAATGTTGATTATTGCCTTGTTTATTGAAGTCTCTGACAAAATGAGGCATTTAAATGAGTTTGAAGTGTATCATGCTCTACATCTTTTACGACAAGGTCAATCTCTGCGACAAGTGGCTAGAGAGCTTGGGGTTTCTCCTTCCGTGGTGTCCAGGTTACGCAACAGACTCAGAGAGGCAGTTCAGTATTGTAGAAGACGTGACCAGGGCCGTAAAATTTAAAACAAGCCCCCAGGATGACAGATACGTTGTTCTTTCTGCTCTTCGACAGCGTACAAAAACTGCAAAAGACCTGCAGAATGACCTTCATATGGCTTCTGGAATCCGGATTTCAGACCAAACCATAAGGAACAGATTAAGGAAGGAGAATATTCGTCCAAAAGGCCCGTTAAAAAATCACGCTTAACAAATGGGCATAAGGCAGCAAGACGTACGTATGCTGAAAACCATGGTGATTGGAACCTGAACCAGTGGGAGTCTGTGCTCTCCTCGGACGAATCCAGGTATCGTCTTACACGTTGTGATGGTTGATTGAGGGTGTGGGGACGGCCAGGAGAAAGATTTTCTTCAGAGGCTGTACAGGAAATTGATAGATTCGGAGGAGGTTCCATAATGGTGTGTGCCGGAGTTATGTACAACAATCGTACGGACCTTGTACTTGTTCCCCAGCGACTGAATGCTGTCCGGTATATCGAGCACGTTCTGGAAGAGCATGTAGTACCTGCTGCCATTGGAGTAGGCCCTGGATTTCTGTTTATGCAGGATAATGCCAGGGCACATTCTGCGGCTGTCACCAGGGATTTCCTGAGGAGGAATGAAATTGAGGTAATGGAGTGGCCAGCGGTCAGCTCAGACCTCAACCCTATTGAACACTTGTGGGATCTTCTAGACAGGAAGGTCAGGAACCGAGATCAAGCTCCACAAACTCTGCAGCAACTTGGAGATGCTCTGAAGGAGGAATGGGTGAATATCCCGCAAGAGGAAATCCAGAATCTTATTGGGAGCATGCCACGAAGGTGCCAAACTGTCATCGAATGTCGTGGAGGCCATACACGATACTAATTCTATATAACGAGTGTTTAACTTTGAAAAATAAGCACAATATTCAATTGCTTGCATAGCGGAATTATTTGAAAAGTTAATTGTCAGCGTTATTCATTTGTTTTTACTGACATGAGCAATAAAAAAATAACCAGAAATAATGTACTTTATTAATTTCATGTTTGTACCTTTATCCAATGAAAAAAATATTTGCATATTTCATAGTGTTCCTCTAATTGTTTTGAGCAGTGTATATGACCATCCGAGGGTTATTTTATCTCTCCACTTAAAAGGAATTTTGGAGGTTCCTTCTCTTAAATATGATACTTCAATGGAGTACAGATCTCTTGTAAATGAATTTAATATAAATCCAAGGACTGTTAAAAGTCTTCTCAGTCAGTTGAAGATGCCTTTTGACTCTCTCTGCAATGAAATATTGTTAGGGAAATTAATGCCTCGTGATAGAAGGGACTAGGACACTCGCTTAGGAAGAGACAATCCTAACTTTTGTAGTTTAATTAATTATTAGAAAGTAAAGATCAAGCTTTAGATAAGCACGATTATGAAGAAAATGCCTTTACCCCTAGGCCTAAAAAGAATAACCAAAAGACTAGTAAATAATTCTCAACTTCGATTGAGAAATGTTTGTAACAGTATCATAATGTACTGATTTGTTATAGTTTCAAACGTCTGAATGCTAAAGAAAAAAGATATTTATTGACTTAAGCTTTCACGGCCGGAGTTATAATTATGATCTTGAAGAAGAATTCCGGGCTGTTGGCCATGGTCTTGAGGCTTGAATTTCCCCGTCGTTTCGCTAGAGATTGCGGCCGGCATCTTCAAGGGTTGTCTTGATTTTTTTTTTTGCGGTGACTTGGAACGCCAGTGTGCTGCATTGAAACCCACTGGGTTTCCTGGCAGCTAATTCCTTTACGGCTAGCAAGTAAGAGTTGTGATTATATAACCTGAGCCAAAGGTGACAAATGTTTCGCCTGAAAGATCCATGACGGTATAATATTAGTGTAATATTAGGTTCTGCTTTCTTAGTAAGGGCTTTAATGAAATACACCGCCGACTAACGGAAATCCGAGAGCCGAACGGTGCAGGATAAGCCTTATAATTTTTTATAGGTGATTCCCCTTTTACTGGCTAATTTATATTAAATATAAATTAACCAATCGGTGCAGAAAGAGGAAACGATCAGAAGGACTAGGCAATGCAGCCAATAAAGGCTGAAAAGCCTGGAGCATTTTCCTCTAACTGATCACTCAATGTTGCTGCTGGCCTTTGTTGGTCTGTTGCTTTAGCAGTACTGTTCGCTGTGGTTCCGGAAGAAGTGCCAGTCCGGATTGCTTGTGCAAAGGAAACATTAGGATTGACCTTCAGCGACAAGAAGGGCTTTGGTTGGGATGGGCTTTCTTTTTGCTTGGGAATGAGTTTGGCTACCCTACTATAAGTTTCAAGGACTGCCTTCTAATGCAGGGCAGCCTCGATATGAAGCGGGGTGACCAGAACCCCCGCAGTTGCAGTACTTAAGTAACTTAGGGCCTTTCTGTTCTGGGCCCTTTAGAGCAAACTCCTTGTGCCCATGGGGCCCCGCATAGATTATACAACGAGGGTTCCGGTTACAGGCAGGAAAAGTGTGATTAAAAGACTAGCACTTATAGCATTGCTTTAGCCCAGCCCTTGGTTTGTATAGTTCTATGGCTACTACCATGTATAAAAGTTTTTCAGGTCATAAATTTTGTAAATCAGATCACTTATTAGTGGACAACTCAAAGTGGTCAATATAAGGGAAGGTTTGCGTTATTGCGCAACTACAATGGAGGACTTTTTGATCCTTAGACAGTATTTTAATTCCCTACACACGGAATAATATACTCATCCGACCAAAAAGGTGACTCCATTGAAGGTAGTACGTAAGCTCCTGCCTTCAGATACTTCCATAGTAGAAATTGAAGTGGAAATCAAGTCCTTGGGATTTCCTCTAAAAAGTATAAAATAAATTTCTGCAAAAAGAGAAAATTTGGACAAACCTTTACCAATCTTCATTCTGGAACTTGAGCGAACAGCTGAGGCTCACCAAATTCTCAATCTGAAGCGGCTCTTATATCGAACCGTACAAACCAAGGTCATATTAGAACCATATTGTTCTAAATTTATTTCTCTAATTCTCATTATGAGGTGAATTTATCATTTCCCATATCCATGACTGTTTCGAGAATAAAACAGAAATCTTATATTTTGATTAGTAATTCCATTAATAATCGAATTGCTGAATTCCTGATTTATTCTTAATACCCATGGATATGGGAAATTCATCTCATAACAACAATTCTAAGAAACTGATTTAGAACAATATGGGAGGGAACACTTCAGGATGTTCCTATAATAGTAAGAACTATGTTAAGACATTTTTAACGAATACATAATTTTGTATAGTAATTATAAAGTTTTATTTTTAATGAGGGTCGAAGTTGAATTGGAATATATCAGAATTACAGTTTCGGTTAATTGAATTTAGAGTTTAAGAAAGCAAGGCAAGGGGACACTCAAAATTTGCTGCCGTAGTTGTAAGAACAATGGTATGAAAATTTTAGTGGATCCATAATTTTATATCTTACGGTAAACTCGGCTGAATCGGAAAACTGGGTGAATTTTGGTATTTTTAAAAGTTGTTCTATCTACTGAAATCTTAGGCTCCCAGCAAAAGGGCAGACATCTGTCTACTAATCTGTGTACTTCACGTATCAAAACAAGATGTCTGACATTTTTGGTTCTCTTTTGGTTATCTGAAGATTTCACGACAAAGAATTGGTGTTCTAGGTAAGTGAAATAACACCTTTGCACAATTAATATTTTCGTTTTTTATTATGCGTGTCTCATTACCTAATGGTCAGATTAGGAATTATGTTTTCATAAATTATGTATTTTTTCCCAAAAAGATTGCGATTGATATAGCAGATAAATAAAGCACTAAGGAAGCACGTCATCAAACACAAACGCAATACACAAACACGTCCGTATTCTTCACCAAGTACGGATAAAATAATCCTCGATGACTTCTTCCCCTTTCTTCTTCTTCTTCTTCTTCCCCTTTCTCCTTCTTCCCCTTTCTCCTTCTTCCGGCAGTGCTGCCAACCTGACGCTCCCACATTCTCCTGCCACCTGGTGGGCAGCTTCCTATACTCACTGAGATCCAGCATGCCATCTGTTGAGCAACCACGCATACTAGCTGGAACCCCAGTGCTGCTCTCTGCTGCCGGATAATCTCTCTTTACACTCGGTCATCCTGCAAATATTAATGTCCTCATAAATTGATTGGCTCTCAAGCAGATCACTCAGGTTTTGTCGATCATCAACGGCCTAATTGCCGTCTCTCTCATAGTCACTTTGCTCATCGATCGGAACAGTACTATGATATCTCCTGAGAGAATCCACAGCCAGTGTTGCTGTGAAGTTCCGGTACACGCGTATACCTTTTACACTACTCATCTGGTACCGGTCGTTCCCCAACACCTTGAAAACTCTATAGGGTCCGCCATACTTGTTCAGTAATTAGCTGTTCACCCTGTTCGCCATAACACGTGTTCGACTCTTTCATCGCCAACTCCGCCTTGGCCCGGTGCTCCGTCGCCCTGTCCCTTCGAATTTGGACAGCTTGCCGTATATCCGTACGGGCCCTTTTCGATGGCCTCTGCCCCCTGCACTCCACCAGACAAATTCGCCACAACACCCCCTAGGTGAGTAACATGAACTGTGCTGGGGAGTATTCAGTGCTCGCATTAACACAAGGGTTCATTACTCACACAATCTCTCTGTTTCTCATACCACCGGTTTTCACAGTCTGTGCTGGCACCAGTCGCCCTCAGAATTGTGCGATTCAGCCCGAGGTGTTGCTATAGCAATGAGAACATGCTGCACACCTCGTTCCGCCAGAAACTCAGGAAACGCCTTGCTAGTGAACGCCAGTCCACGATCGGAGATCAGTCGCCTTGGATATCCAAACTCGCCAAATATCTCCCTCAATTTCTCAATGGCTTCAGCCGAACGAAGAGTTCGGGTAGCCTTCGCCCAAGTGAACTTCGTGAAGGAGTCCACCGCCATCAGCACATAGCTGTTACCTTTTGCACTCCTTGCAAAAGGGCCAAGGTGTGATCAACATGAACCGTATCCAAGGGTACAGAGGGTTTCTTAATGGGATGCAGAAAGCCTTCCCGCCGTCCATGGTCACTCTTGCTGAATGCACACCTGAGACATGCCCCTACGTACTTACGCACAAAACGGCCCCTTCTCGGAAACCAGTTACTTACGCACAAAACGGCCCTCCTCGGAAACCACTAAGTCTCCTTGAGGAATTTCAAGCACCTCACATATCCTTGATGACCAGCCTCATCGTGATACTTACGTACTAGGTTAAACCTTGCCATTTCTGGCACGTACAGCCTCTTCCCCACCTGGGCCTTTCGATGCAATCTGTCATCTTGTACCACATAATCATCCTTGAGGCCTTGGTCTACTGTATTCTCAGCTAACTGCAGTCAAGAACCAATCACCATGAAACAAGCTTACCAGATTCACATTCACTGGGTTCCTGCTCAATGCGTCCACATGCTGCGTTTTGGCTCCAGGACAATACTCCAACTCCATGTCGTATTCCTGCAAAGCCATCCACCACCGGGACACTCGTGGCACCAGGTCCCTCTTCAACATGTTCGCACGTACTGCATAACAATCTGGTACCGCCCTAAAATAAATACCTACCAGGTAAACCGGTAACGTTTAACAGTTTCTACCAACGCCCGCGTCTCCAGCTCATTACTGTGGTAGACCTGCTCTGCTGGACTGGTAGCTCGGCTGAAATACAATACAGGTTTAAGAATGCCATCCTTCTGTCTCTGCAGTAACATCCCACCCAGCCCCAGTTTACAGGCATCAGTGTGCACTTCTGTCTTGGCTGCACTATTATACAGGGCCAAGACTGGCTTGCCCCCCAAAGAGAGTTTCAATCTCTGAAATGCTCCTACCTGGTCAGATCCCCAACGCCATGGGACATCCTTCAGGGTGAAGTCAGTCAGTGGCTAAGACTGCGAAGTTTCCGATAAACTTACGAAAATAGCTCACCAATCACAGAACCTGCCTCACACCATGTACATTTTCAGGGACCGGGAACTCACTCACCGCCTGTGCCTTCCTCCTCCCTGGACTCATCTCTGCTACACTGATCTCTTGACCCAGGTACTCCAATCTGTCCTTCAGGAAAGAGCACTTCGACAAGTTCGGCTTCAGTCCTGCCTTCGCCACCATCTCTCTAGAAGCACCAGACCAGGTTCCACCGCCGTGGATGAGATCAAGAGATCGTCCATGTAGGCAAGTACAGCACCAGTACCCAGTCCACTCAGCATTTTGTTAATCACCCGCTGAAACACTGCTGGGGCATTCGCCAACCGGAAAGGGACACTCAGATATTCATAATGGCTATCAGGAGTAACAAAAGCTGTCTTTTGGATTGAGTCTGGATGCATCGAGACTTGGTGATAACCCTGTGCTAGATCTAGGGTTGTGAAGTACCACTTCCCTGCCAGCTTATCCAGCTGATCGCCCACTAGAGGAATCGGATACCTGTCCTACACCGTGACCCGGTTAAGTGCCCAGTAGTCGCAGCACACCAGAATGTCTCGATTTTGCTTTGGAATTAGGATAATGGGGCTCGCATACTCAGGCTCGGATTCACGAATAACCCCACTCGCTAAGAGCCCTCTCACCTTTCACGTACCTTCTCCCATTCTGCAAATAAAGCCTGTAATGACAATGACGCACTGGCTTTTCCGAGGTTAGTCGAATCTTCATCTCGCCTAGATGAGTCAGCCCGAGATTATTGCCGCCATTCGAGAGGAAAATCGACTTCCTTTGTAGCAAGTTAACCAGCAGCTCTTTTCTTTCGTCCTCATTGAAATCGCCTATATCAATATTGAGAAACCAAATTGAACGTCACGCTGGTTACCTGCCAACACCCGATTTACCTGTGAAGTGTGACGAGTGTCACAACCATTAGCTCTCGCCAACACACGATATACCTTCCAGAGCAGGGGCTTCGGGCCCCGATTACATACCTCCACCTGCTGTTCCTCATCTGCTGGTATTACCATGTTCGAGAATGCAATCCAGGTACCCCGTTCCTCATAACTACGGCTCCCCATAAAATCCTGTATGACAGGTTCTGCGCCTACTACCGTGACATTAACCATGGTGGTTGAACCTGGAGCCAAGAAGACATCTGAATATGACAGTACATGATATCTGTCGGAACCGCTCGCCATAGCTTCCAATTCTAACTCAATCATGTTCTGTACGCGACAAGATGGCTGTTCCCTGCAGATGCAACCAATACCATTTCACGCTGTCCTAAAAGCACATCCACGTCTAACAGACCACTAGTGACCACAATGACATCAACTTGGAGCCGAAACTCGTCCATTCTAATATTCAGTGTGACTTCACCTGCACCAAGAATTATACCGCCTCCGAAACCTCTCAAGACCACTGATGTTGGACTCATCCCTCACTCAGCCACCTGCTGGGCACACTGCACTGTGGCAATATTATACTCACTACCTGAATCTATGTAGATTGTGATGCGCTTCTCATTCATGGTCCATGCGGCCTTTCTATAGCCATTACTATTATTACTGTCTACAAGACTTTCCATAGCAGAGTGCTCCCGGGATACTCCAGCGGCTCGTGTTGGGCAGATCGGTCTTGAGTGGCCGCTCTAGCCACATCGTTGGCACGGATCATACCTCAACATGGGACAGTCACGGCTCAGTTGCGTCCCCCCACTCCTGGCAATTATAGCAACGGACCCGACACTTCACTGCACCGTTCGCTTGCCTGCTGCCCACACGAGCTCGCTTCCTTCTATCTCCAGGTACCATCTCCGGTTCTCGCATTCGGGAGCTCGATGGTTGGGGTTAACCGCTCGCCTGATAGCGATCCAACCCACCCAGAATTCGGGAGTACAGGTTGCCCGGAGTCTTACATTTGAAGGCCCGAGCATTCGTCTGTAGGTCGAGCGGGAGACCCTGGATTATACAGGAGATCGCCTTCTCCCCAGTAATTCCGCACCTTTCGCACAATGCCAGCTTGGCAGATAGCATTTAGTCATTTATTTGCATGGCAGCTTACGCCTTGTTAGCAGCTCGTCCGATGGCTCCGCAAAACCATGCTGTCGTGTAAAGGCGCGACGCAGAGCCTTCTTCCACTCTCCCCACTAGGGGCCATAGTCATCGAGGCGATTAAACCACGTCATCGCCGCACCGCGGAGTTTCGCCTGCATGTAACAAGACCTCTCGTACTTGCACCAACCATGAATGCGGCCCAGCTGATCGATCTTGTGGAACCAGCGATCAACGTTACAATCCCGATCATCGGGATCAAACTGGTCCACAATCTCCCCACCTGCTCGGGCCACCCTCGAACTGGTGGCTACGCTCGTGCTAGAGGCGCACTCGCCACCACAACACCCACCATGATGTGCACGAGAGCGCCTCTTGGGTGTCTTGAAATTATCCCCACTGACGCCTCCAGTTTTAGGGGAGACACCCGCGTGGCGCATCTCCTCCTCCACGCCTCGGAAGATGCGAGCCGCCTGTTCCTCCACTGTCGACTTAACAGCCTTAGCCAACAGAGGAGGGTTAAATCTCGTATCATGTAGACATTGAGGAACGTAAAAAATTGGAAAATATAGGCATATATTTGGGAAACTTTGCAGGTATAGAAACTCAATGTATGTTATCACGCTTAGCTTTTTTAGTAAAAATAGGTTTCGATAAATCCACTAAATACAAGTATGCCCTAAAATAAGGCCTCTTTACACCACGGTAGTGAGTTACCTTAATACTGCAGCTACTCGTAGACTGAAGTTTGATAGGACTGTATTAGATCAAACACATGTTGATTTATTCCATGAATGAAATCAAGGTTCCCTTGAATGGGCCCTCTTATTACGTGATAGTAGTTAATTATAACATTTGAGTTGCATTCCAAAAGTATTGGACAACAATCTATATTATAGCAGAATTAGAAACAATAATGTAATAAATTTCGACCTGAACATAGGCGAGGTAGCTCTCGTCTGCTTGTGACAACAGCTAAGTGCCTCTCAAGGAATCGAAGTCATGAATTCATGACATTGACAGTGTTCCGCAATTTTTATGTGAAATAAGTACTTCTATACCATGCTGTACAATAGGATTAATGGTTCATTTCCGATGTTGCATGGGAAGCCGGACCTTCATGTCTGTAATATTTTAACAATATAGTAAGAAAGTAATCTCAGTATTCATTACTGCTTTCTGAGTCATATAAAATGTCCAGACATTTTTCACTAGAAATAATAAGCGCTCCGAAACTTATCGGACATTAGAATTTCATAAAACGTATCCGCCCTCATGAGCTTATCACATCATCACATGAAGCTGATGTACACCAAGTAGTAAATGATTTTCTAGCAGTTCCTGTCCCCTCTCGCCCTTTCCAATGCTCGCTTTTCAGAATTGAAAACAATCATACGAAATCTCCTACCAACCGTTCCCCTGACCCTGACGGCATAAATAACTTGGCGGACAAAAACCTTCCAAATAAAGGTCTTATCACTATTCATTCAAATAGTGAAACGTTGCTTTAAATTTCCTGAAATGTAGAAAGAAGCTAAAGTATTCACTATTCCTGAAGTCGGGTAAATATCCATCCAACCCGGATAGCTTGCGATCAGTGTTCTACCAGGCTGAACAAAATAAGAGAGAAATTAATTTTGGCTCGACTAAAAATTTAAGCGTCAGAAAAAACCTTTTGCCAAACCCATCATTTTGGCTTTCGAAAATCATATGGTAGGCTTAATCCACTGCAGCTTGCTAGGCTAATTGGCCAGATAGTCATCGGATTCAATTCCAAGAGAAGTTCAATGGTGGTATTCCTTGATATTGAGAAATTTTTCGGCACGACTGAGATAAGTGGATTAATATATCGTTCAACAAAATTCAACATTTCTGCCTCTCTTATTAAAATTATAACTAAACACCTCACAAATCGACAATTTTATTGTGTCGATTAGTGAGTATATTTCTGACTGTAAGCTCTTACTGGCGGGAGAACCACGAGGTGCAGTTCTCTCACCCCTCCTGTAAAGACTATAACTTATCAAATTTTCCTTACTAGCAGTTCCTGTCTTAGCCACCTTTGCAGACGATACATTTCTGTATTACCACGATACTTCCCATACCGTATCCATGTCTTGCAAAGGGTCCTCAACTGCTTCCATTCTTGATTTAGTCTGTGCACCATCAGCTATTTTGTTCACAAAATTTCACAACAGAGGTCCTATCAAACTCGCCTTGGGAACTCAACAATTGCATCTTGAGTCTTTAGTCAAGTATCTTGGACCTCATTTCGATTCCAAGTTTGAGTTCAAAAATCATATTCGGCACCTTATTCGTAAATAAAATACAGCAATAGCAAAACTCTATTAATACTCTATAAATGTTTAAAGTCGCCTACACTGTCTAATCGCTTACTTTCTATATCATATAGAATATTACATATTATATAGAATATTCTATATATATAGAATTTATAAAGTATTATCCGGATCATATTGCTGTATGGCTATGAAGCTGGAGTAGTGTGGCTTAGTCTGCGCTATCGGCTTGGGTTATAGCTCGTCGGCAGTACAGTTTCAGATGCCCTTTTCTGGGATGGTAAACCTCATTTCACTTAAATCTACACAGTCAAAGGGCTGATATCAGTGCCGCTAGAAATATGAGAGTTAAGTGATTCCTAAAAAACCTTAATTTTTTTATTTCATCTTTTGATAGTCTAGGCATTCAAATATAATTTCTCCAAGGTTCATAACCCAATTCAAATTGCTTATGCTTTTAAATAAAATAATTTACAAGGTGCTGCCATCAGCCTCGTTCACCTTCTTTTCCTGCTTGCTGTCATATTTAGTTCTGTGTTCTATTTTACTGCTTATTTTGCAGGCATGTAAGTGTACATTATCTAGAAGGCACTATTTTGTAATCTATGAACAGACAGCAATCTAAGACACATCAGACCTTATGCAGAAGGCTATTGTGTATACTTTATGATAGCACATGGTTAGTACATATTTATTTTGTTGTTAGTGTGAGGTTTTACTATTTTGAATCTCTGTGAAGTATATTTTGATTCTACATTACTCTGTAAATATTTATATTAATAATGGGAAGGTCTGAAAGAGTATTCAAAAAAATAAAAAAGTCTGGAATTCTGAATACATAGCATAAGAGTACAGGAGAGGTTAGAGTTGGTCAGTCACAGACACCTCCAAGTGCTTCTAAGAGTAAAATTGTTTCAGGTATAAATGTACAAAGGAGTACTGATGAAATAAACAGTGAATATAGAATTATAGATTTGACATTACTGTCTGAGGCAGTAACTTGTGCTTGTCAGTTTGGTCATATTCAAAAGTGAATGGGTGGAAGACTGCGAAGACTTGTAGAACAAAATAATGGCAAAGTTCTAAGAGATGAAAAGCCAATTGGGGAAAGAACAGACTGGCCAAGAAAAGAATTGATAGTTTGCAGAATTACTATGTCAATGCTATTAGATGCAATGTGAATAACCTTCAGTCTATGAAACAAGCTGTGTGGGCCACTTGGTTTCATTACTCATCAACAGATGACAACCTTCAACATGGTCTTTGATCTGAAACATGGTGTAAGTATAAAATAAAACAAAAAACTGGAGAAAAACTTTTCCACAAGAACAGCCTTCCAGAAGAGGTAATGCTGATAATCAAACCAATTTATCAAGCACTTTGTGATCCAGAACTGCTGGGAAAATGCCTATATGGCAAAACTCAGAATCAAAATGAGTGTTTCAATTCTCTCATTAGGGAGAGATGCCCAAAAACAACATTTCTGTCTAATCTAGTTGTTAGATTAGCAACTTTTGATGCTACAACTGTATTTAATGATGGGAATATAGCAAGACTTTGGGTCCTTGAGAAGCTAGGATTCATTCCAGGAGTGTTTATGAGGCAAATTTTAGGACAGGACGACAGACAGCGCATCACCTTCGCTGAAGTTAGGACTGAAAAATTAGCCCAGCAAGTCAGACTGAGGAACAGAGGGAAGAAAAGGGGTGCAGAAGACCAGGAAGAGGATGAGGACTACATTTATGGGGGATTTTAAATAAGTTGTGCCCACAAAACAACAAATTTAATTTTCTTTTTTCGTTTTCTCAGTTTATTGATTTTAAAATGATATGTACCTTTTTCTCCGAAACTAGTAGAGATATCTCAATTAAATTTGGTACACAGTTTTATGCTACCATGATGATTATTGTGATGCAGGGATTTTCTTATTCTAGAGCCTTTTTCTTTTGGATTTTGTCATGTGAAAAGTAATGTATTTTGAAGAAAAAGAAAAAAAATGTTTGTTCGCATTAAAAATTCATTAAAAAAAAATCAATGAAGAAAGAAAGATATAAAAAATCGGGTGCATTCAAATTGTATTGGTATTCATATTAATATATATGAGCAAATCATATATTTTCTTCAAAGGGATACTGAGAAAAAGGGTTACATAGCTATCATAATGTATATAAAAATATAAAAAGTAATATATCCAAAAAATTAATGTGCCAAAGTAATTGTAAACCAAGCACAGTGTTATAAGGATTCAATGAGAAATATATGTTGCAAAATTTCTTCCCTCTATGACAAAAAGTGTATAAGCTTGTAGCTATAAACAGGTCATTAATGATTATCAGTGCATTTCTGCGCTAATGGTCCCCTTAAATCCTTACCGATAGTCACAAAGTTATTAGCAGCCAGGGATCCACATCTGATTCCAGATTCAGAACAGTGGACTATGCTAGACATCGTCACCTAGTAGTAGTAGTAGTAGTAGTAGTAGCAGTAGTAGTAGTATCGGTTATAACACTAGTGGTACGTATGCTCAACATATGACGATGTTGTCTTGCGGTAGGCAAATCGGAAAACCTATTCGTTACAATAAGAAAACCTGATTCAAGTTTGTATGACACTTATATTGACGAAACTCAAATTCTTATATCAGTTTATTTAAATGTAACTGATCGCAGTGAAAACAATTAATATAGAGGTAGGACAAACTTTCACCTGTTATTCAGTTATTGTATAGTACAGATATTTACAAAGAAATGAGTTTTGTCATTGTTTCATTACTCGTTTGTGTTAGAGATATTAATGATTTTTACAGTATGTACTTTATGTGATTACTTGATGAATTTTTAATTAATTTTAATCTATCAGGATCTATATTATCATTATCCGGAGACTTGCTACATGCCTAACGCAACGACATATTTTCTGTATTACATTACCGGATATTACGGGTTCCTTATATCAAAACACATGGCCAACATCCCTGAACAACTTGTGAATATTTGTCAATAGAGTTCTGTTCCACCCTGTATAATTATATTAAGAGTTTTTCCGTGTTATTTTATTTTCTAGTTTGGCCCAGATTTAACTCATTCTAGCCATTCGCTATCTATTGTTTTATTAGTATATTAAATAAATGAAACTGTTGGATTTTGTAAAACATATTTCCAATTATATAGTTCATGTTGTCATTTTCTGCAAGAAGTCCGACTACTGAGATCCTATATATGGGTAATTTACCGGTATATGCTTTTAATATCAGAGTATTCCTTAATGTGACTTCTATCTGCATGACTTGACCGAAATTAAACTTCTCCTCCGAAGGTACCCACGTCTTCAAATTTTCGTTTCTCCAAATATTACATTGACGCTGGTCCCCTTATCCTCGGGTCCCGAGGCGGATATACTATACCGAGAACTTAAGGTCGTAATGATTTTATTGTTAACAAAAATGGATTAGGTAGATCACGTGGTAAGGCGTCTCACTACGGACTGGGCAACATGGGTCTGATTGGAGAAAGCGGAAGGGCGAAGAATTTGCTTAGATATTCCTGGGGCCCATTAAAGCCCCTATAGATGGTCTTATCCTATGGATGCGCGAACTCAACCGATTGAGGGGTAAAGCTCAAATCCCTCATTATAGCACTGATGTTAATGAAACATTTGCTACGAGGTCAGTGTAGAACATTCATTACTAGGTCGTTCTATGTTGTTGTAAAGTTGTAGAATGTATGTAAACTATTCAACGTTCACTGCAAGCGTATTATGCCATTTTGATGTCATGCTTATATCATTCATGACAGCATCGCAACGTGGAGGGAAGACATAATGACGCCGATCAGTGGCATAATGTGACGTATATGCACATCCCTGGCCTGTCACTTAACTACTTCTTTCCACTGGTTACGATTATTGTGAGCCCTTGTGTTCACACTCTCCATAGGCCTTCGTGAAACATTATTACCTTATTTTCCTCCTGACTATTTAAGTTGTGATATGTTATCTTTCAATATTATTTTCTATTCAAAGTTAGCCCTAATTAAATGATTTTTAGACCCGTAGGCGGGATCGTGTGCGTTTATAAAACTGGAGATATACTGAAATATTTGTTTTGAACGCTGAAATATAGATTACAAAAGTGTATATATAATTGTAATATAACAGGAGGAAGCAAAATGTTTCTAATTGACAATAATTACTAACATTTACCCATTTTCCTCAGTAACTAAACTTTACAAAAAGTACACACATAAATCCATAAATAATCGAAAAATACGTAAAAATTCAGATTTGCTCATATATAAGTTTCAGACCATACTTCCTCTTGGGTGCTATGGGTACTATAATTATTAAAAATTATTTTTTCCGCGGCCGTGATGCCTCTAGTCCCGAGGGTCGCGGGTTCAAACCAGGCCGGGGTAGATGGATTTTTATAATTAAAAAATTCAAGAGACAAGTCCTCCTGGAGGGACGTTAAGCCGTGAGTTTCCAGTCTGAAGATTTTCATGCTCGTAAATGAACCTCAAGCCTGAATAAAAAATGCTTCTGAGTGAAATATATCCGATGTTCCTCCACAGAATTATACTTTAGTTTCCTACCAGATGTCTCCTAGAGGCGATAAACTTACCACGTATCAATCGCAGACATCTATAGAGAGACAAACGCATATAAATTAGTCTGGTTACGAAACTTCCCTCTAGAGGGAGCAGCCATGTCCCGAGAGGGACGAACGGGAATCAATCAACCATTCATTTCCGACTCCTGAGGGCGCAGACACAGTATGTAAGATCTCATATGCAGCACGTGGTTATCATTAAATAAAGTATGTATAAAATTGTATTAAATATACTGTGTTTAGAGTTTTTGGTCATTACTCCTGCATAATTTTAATGTGCAAGAAGAGTAATGTTAATTTTTTACACTTTTCATGTGAAAGTAAATTCTGTATTTGTTTACACATTCAATTGTTTTAGTTTACACATAATCAATAAGTTTTATATCTAGAAATGTTTATCAGGCTTGAAAGCAATAGATTGATGAAAGATCAGATCCCAAAGCAGATCATATATAATATTTATAACATTTATAAGTCAACTCTCATTGCAATAAAAATAAAAGAAAAAAATAACTCAGTGGAAAGAAAAGTCAGACAAGGTTGTGGTCTCTCCCCTCTACTTTTTAACATATATATATATATATATATATATATATATATATATATATATATGAATGTCATTGTAAAAGACTTTAGAGAAACAAAACATGGAAGAATCACTGTCAATAGAAATTTAAAATTAGATATTAATAATGTTTGCAGATGACCTTGTTTTACTAGCAACATCTGAAGATGATTTACAATGGTCAGTACATAATTTAAATTTGACAGCCCAGAAATATTCAATGGAAATATCTACCAATAAATTTAAAATAATGGCCTTTTGTGGAAAATCCCCAATACCAAGCAAAATTTGTTTAAATAACATTTTAGAGAGAGTTAATGAGTTTACTTATTTAGGATATAAACTCTCTTTTGTTGAAAATTTGGGTTTACCAGAGAAAATTGTGAAATTCAACAAATCAATGGGAATCATTAATAGAGTTTTAAAACCTTCATTAGTGCAAAAATCAACTCGTACTCGTCTTTATCAAATAATGGCTCGACCAGTTCAATGTTATGGGAGTGAAGCGTGGACTATAAGGACGATAAATGAAAGCAGACTAACAGCTTATGAGATGAAATTTATGCGCCGAACGGGAATGAAAGAAAAATGTAGAAATTCTTCAAGAACTTAATGTGTCACCAATACTGGACTACATCTCCAGATATCAGCTAAACTGGAAGGAACATGTCTCAAGAATGGCTAGATCCAGGATCCCCAAGGCAATAATGAACTACTGTCCAAATGGAAAACGGTCACTTGGTCGACCTATGAAAAGATGGCACGAAAACCGCTTTCTGAGGCCGTAACAGTTCTTATAGGACTAATACCTGGCAGGATGATGATGATGATGAAGAAATGTTTATCAGATTACAATTAAACTATCATTTGTAAAAGTGTTTAACTCAAGTACGTGACTTTTTATTTAGCATTCATATGTTTACGCTTAAAATAAAAAAATAGCTCGGTATCATAGTAGTGAAAAATATTTGTATGCTATTTTTAACGTCATTAAACTTCGATAATGACCTAATATATTCTGTTAACAGAACACTTTAAAGATATATTTTTCCCAACTTTCTGCAACATTTTTGTTCTTATCTTTAATTCTCGCTTGCCTGGTCCATGCTTCCAAGATGGTCTATCGAATTAAAATACGGTAACTATTGTGTGTGTTTTCAAATATTTTTTAAAGTTTTAATTTTTATATAATTCTATTTCAGGCGAATTTTATATATCCATCTATGAAATAAATGAATTCTCTGCCGTTTGCAAATATAAACCACTATGTAAAAATTATCCATGACTACATTTCACAGTGGGAAAACTATTCATATTTTCCTCGTTTAAATATTTCTTTCTTCAAACTTTTTCATTTCCATCTGTGCCAAAGCAGGTTAATTTAATTTCTCCGCACATATTACTTTATCAACCGAAGTATTGTTACCATTTTACAAACACTTTTTTGCTAACATAGTTCATTTCAGTCGATTTTTGACTGCTATAAGTCCTCTTCAACTATATCAATGTTTCCAATGTGCATGAAAACTTTCTGATGGGAAATCTGTTGTATTCTCAACTAATGGAAGGATCTTTGAGTAACTACATGAGGATTTTATTTTTTTATTTAGTATAGTTATTTATTCTTGTCAACAATCAACTTAGCAACTCCTAAACTATAGATTCGACACTACTCTTGGTCAATTTGGTAATTTAATTTTTCACCCCTTCCTACTGTTGCATGCCAATGGTTACTAAACTTGACCTTAAACGGCATCGGGATGTCACTATTCATCTCACTATCCTCGAAAACGCTGAATTTGATGCTAATACCGATCGATTTATATTATTTTTACTTTTGAACCACCTATCACCCCCTTAGGGTGCTGGGTAGAGCTGATCAAGTACACATTCAATCCTGCTCGAATCTCGCTCCGCGAGCTTCCTGATAATATTGCTTCTACGGCGTCTGGCATATTCAGGGGAATGGGAGGGAATGTCAAATGCATGCGCGGAAGAAGAGTATAAGCGAGAGTGACCGGAAATCCCGTATGATCAGATATCCCGTGAGCAGGGGAACAGATTTCATAAACAAAATAATGTATACAATGACAGCGAAATCTAAAGAGAATGTATAAGATAAAAAATCTTATGGAACCTACATTCTACAAGTATTACGCTGTGAATTTAAGTCTATATAATAATGTAAAAGATTAATAAAATATGTACTTAGTATTGTAAATAAAGTGTACTCCGACAGCACTAAACGAGGGTTTAGAATTTACATTAATATATTTCCGTGCGAAATTGTTAAGATTTTTATAAATTATGAGGGTTCCTTTAATCTACAAATAAATAAATGTATCAGACAAAAATTGGTAGGTACGGAATAACTTTTTATTATTATATATTTATATAATATGATTAAAATGGTCAATTGTACATTAACTGAATTTACATCTTTAGAAAAAATGTAAATATCAATGTACTAATTTTCAAGCGATAGTACATAACATTTTGTATAATGTGAATAACTTTTCAAGTTCAGGGAGTAGTTACACTTGGAGAAATTTATTTCAAATAAAATACTTCTTTTTAAAAATACGATAAATTGACAGATCTATTATTCTTTAATTACAGTATATCAAACTGAGACCTGAAAATCAGTTTAGATATTCAGTGCATCGTTACGTTTCACTATATACAAATTTAAAATTTGGAGATGCGAATTAAGTTTATATGTATATTCTGATTCCATATGGAATGATCTTTAAATGTATTATAGATCTATATTTCAGTAATAATGATATAATAATAATAATAATAATAATAATAATAATAATAATAATAATAATAATAATAATCTTAAATATAATTTGTAGAATTGTCAACAACAATAATAATAATAATAATAATAATAATGAGAATGTTCACACATTGTGTATTGTTTTGTTTTATTTGTCCCGTGCATATTCACTTATGGATTTCTTTCTGTTTTTTCACACTGTGATGTGGTATCGGTCACATCTTTCCTTGAACATCTCGCATACACATGTGTCTTCTGGTACGTGATATGTCTTCTTGGTGCATATTCTGTGGTGGAAACCGTGTACCGCCATCCTGGTCACCAGGTGTCGCAACTCGTAGTTCGCCGACATCCAATTGTTGTTTGCCATCGCCTCTGTGGAGTAGAATTCGTCCCAGATCTCGTCTTGTTTTCTCCTTCTGTTGTGTAGTACCTTTGCTGCTGCCTATGTTATAATAATAATAATAATAATAATAATAATAATAATAATAATAATAATAATAATAATAATAATAAATATTTATTCGTGAAAGATAGAATTCCTTTGGCTATTGAAAAATGTACGGCTTCGTACATGCAGTAATAATTTCTAATGTGGCACGAACACTGCAAGACTTCATCATTCGTACTCATTGCGAGAATCCCATGAATTATCATTCTGGAGCTCTTGTTACCGGTAAAAGAGACTCTCGTGGCCGCACTTCTTTTCAGTCTCTCTCGCTTATGAGAGTGAGCGTGAGTAAGACAGGGTTTCACTGCGTTTAATTGCTAGGGGTCAAACTTTGCCTTAAATATGACAGCAACTCCGAAAACTATGGATTCGACATCAATATTGGTGACTTTAAACATATTTTTCATTCCGTTTCAGCCCCTCGTCCCAAATGGGTGCTGGGGGTTAAACTCATTTTCTTCGCGACTGTCAATAATCAGCTTAGTGACACAGAAAACTCCTTCTCACTCCCTCTAACTCACCTAATAGCACAAGAAGTCAAATTTGGGATTGATTATCATCGGAAATATCGCCAATCAATCAATAAGAAATGCTTAACTAAGGCATACATATAGACTAATTTTCCCCGGTATTACATCCTCAGATATGTGGAAAAATCTGAAGACAATTAGCCTTGGGAAATTACAACAGACAAATGACAGCAGGACTAGTCTTCTAGGCTCGGTCTTTATTTTTTTTTCGCTCCTCTACTTGTTTTGTCCTGTGTCTCTATTGAACATCTGAACAAAAAAAGTTTACAAACATTAAGACAGGGGGAACACTATTACGAAGGACTGTTTCTGACAATAGACCGATTGAACATGCTCCCACACGAGATAAGTTATTCTTTTCTTACATAAATACTGATGACGTAAAGAAAGCATTGCGGGAAATTAAATCTAAGGTCAAAGGTGAAGACCATACACTCTTATTAGCAAAATCTTGGACATTATCTTACCAACTTTGACTCGCATATTTAATGCCTCTATTATGACTCCAACATACCCTGACATATGGAAGAAAGCACATGTACGTCCTATTCTCAAAATAAACACACCCTCTTCCCCTCAACATTATAGACCTATCAGCATCTTACCTACCTTATCAAAAGCACTTGAACGGATTATAAATAAACAACTTACCGACTATTTAAATGAACACGGACTTCATGACTCTTACCAACCAGGATTTCGGGCTGGTTACAGCACGGCATCCGCATTACTAAACATTACTGAGGACATGCGTGAGGCTGTGGATCAGAGTAAATTGACAATCCTAACTCTAATCGACTTTTCCAGAGCTTTTGACACGGTTAAAACAAATATTTTACTCTCAAAATTTAAGTTACTAATTTTTTTCTGAAAATTCGATTCAGTGGTTCCACTCCTAATTTACTGGCCGCTAACAATGCGTTGTTCTAGGTGATCGTTTTTCTTCATTGGAGGTCAGTGGAGTGCGGAGTACCAAAAGGATCATTATTAGCTCCAATTTTATTTTCTATCCACATCAACGACGTAAGTGACTGCTTTAAACATTGCAAATATCATATTTATGCTGATGACTTACAACTTTATATACATACTAGACCTGAACTGATTAGCGACACAATTAAACAACTTAATGAAGACCTTGACCCCATAGCAATGTGGACAAACAAATAGACCTTATTATAAATCCTGAGAAGTCACAAGCAATTGTCATCGGCCATCAATATCTATTTAACAAAATTGACTATTTATCGATAATTTCTATAAATATAAGTCAAACTGAAATATCCATTTAAATCCTCCGTGAAAGTTCTTGGTGTGTATTTCGACCAAATTCTCAGTTGGCACATTCATTTAACAGAAACTTGCAAAAAAAATATTCAATCTTCCATTCCCTAAAACGTATGAAAAATGTTCTTCCTTCTTCATTGAAAAAAATACTTGTCTCAATTTGATTATGCCGCATTTCGATTATTGTGACTTACTCTTAACTGACATTAATACCACATCCGGATAAAGACTACAACGAGTTCATAAATTCTTGTGCCCGTTATATATGCAACCTACGTAAATCAGACCTCATAACTCCAGTATTTGAAATGTTGTCTTGGTCCGATTGGAAGACAGGCGAGTGATACATTGCCTCTGCTTCTTATACAACACTTTGTCCACCAAATTACCCCTTTATATTTCTATTCGCTTTCATTCGCTATCCTCCCACCATAACTTGAACATGCGATCGAGAGAAAATTTAACTCTAGCTGTGCCTCAAACATCTCACTAGTCCTCATCCTTTCTTGTTTCAGCCAACCCAATCTGGAATTCCCTCCCCTCGTATATCAAGGACTGCCCGAATCAAAAACAGTTTAAAAAGAAACTCACTTCATATTTCCTTAGATAATATAATACATAACAGTGTTTCATGTAATACTTTTATTATTTCTTTATATTTTAAACTTTCTTTACCAAGCCAATTAGTTAATCTAATTATAGGTTATTGTTTTTGTTATTATTTATGTTATTATTATTATTATTACTATTTTTCTTTATTTCCCTTGTCAACTTTATATCGTGCAGTCTATGATTATCTATTATGTATAATTTATCATAAGTCTTATTGTATGTATAGCCGTGGAAGAGAAGACCTTAGGGTCTTAACTCCATCAGATAAAATAAATAAATAAACAATCGGCTTAGTGACCCCGAAAACTGTGGATTAACTGTGGCATTAATATCAGTCATCGATTATTTTTTAAATATCAACTCCACTCACCCTCTAAGAGTGCAGGGATATCTTACTCCCACTATAGGCCTAATATTTCTCCTTACTTTGCAAGTCATGTGTTCACTAAATTTGGTTGAAATTACTCCGGACATTTCACACTTATGCTGGAACGCGCACACACACATACATACATATATATATATATATATATATATATATATATATATATATATATATATATACATTATTTAAAAAATTAGAGGAACACATGTTTGTACCAAAGCCACAAAATAAATATTGTAACAATTTAATTTTTGAGCGTCAGATGTTTTGAGTTCAAGTATTGTTTAAAAACAGATTGAAGATATTCTGGGTTTGATTAATTCTTCTCTGAATATATAAGTGAAATTCCAAGAGTTGCTGAAACCAAAGTGAGTTCGTATTGATTTTTTTAAACAGGTTTGAAGAATAATCGGTGGTAGGCAATTGTTATGTTTGTGTTCTCTGAAGCTAATACAGAGCAATGAGACATCTGAATGAAACATCAGTTGCACGAGCAGTTGCATTGATTGAAGATGGTCGTTCCATTCGCCATGTCTCTAGGATTCTTGATGTCAGCCCTTTCGTCATCGACAGGCTGTGGAGGCGATATAGAGAGACCCATATATACAACAGGAGACCCGGGCAAGGTCGTAAGAAGAAGGCTACAGACGTACAGGATAGATTCCTTGTCTTATCAGCTTTGCGCAGAAGAAAATCTACAGCCAGAGATCTATAAAATAATTTATGCACAGCAACTGGGCCGGTAATCTCTGATCAGACAGTAAGAAACAGACAGAAAAATGCAAGGTTGAGGTCTAGAATCCCCTTTAGAGCACCTCGTTTAACACGTCAGCACAAAGAAGTCCAGCTGCGATTTGCTCAGAATCAAGTCAACTGGCAGCTCCGCCAATGGAAGGGTGTTTTAATTCACGGACGAATCAAGATTTCGTCTAACAGGTTCTGATGGTCGTGCACGTGTATGGAGACGTCCTGGTGAACATTTTGATCGAGCCACAATTATTGAATGTGACAGATTTGGAGGTGGTTCGGACAGAGATTTGTCCCAAAGCGCATGAATGTTGATATTTACATTAATCACATTATCCTCCAACATGTTGTACCCTTTGCTTATGGTATGGACTCTAATTTTCTTCTAATGCAAGATAATGCTAGATGTCACCCAGCACAGGCTACCAGAGATGTCCTGCAAGAATGCTAAATTCGGGTGATTGACTGGTCTGCATGACCTTAATCCGATCTAACATACGTGGGATAAGTTGGAAAAACGTGTTCGTAAGCGTCCTGCTGTACCTCAGAAAATTGAAGAACTTTCACATGCACTCACTGAGGAATGGGAGAGAATCGCACAAGTTTCTGTATGAAGGCTTCTGCGAAGCATGCCTCGTAGGCGCAATGCGGTCGTTCAGGCTCACGGAGGACACACTAAGTTCTGAGTGTTGAAATAACCATGTAAACATTGATTCCAAAAATTGTAAATCTCAAATTTCCACTTTGTTTTCTGTTACAAATGATAACATGTTCGTATTGCTAATACAGTACAAGAAAATATTGTTTGAATGTCTATTCCAATTTTACATAAATCTTGAATTTATAATTACAAAAGATCAAACATTAAATTGTTTCAATATTCATTCTCGTGTTTTGGTTTGAACATGTATTCCTCGATTTTTAAGTAGTATATATATATATATATATATATATATATATATATCATCGGTTTTGGTTTGAACATGTATTCCTCGATTTTTAAGTAGTATATATATATATATATCATCGGTTGATTAATGTCTTTGACATCGTCCGATTCCTAATAGCCAATTTTATCGGTCCATCCAATCTCCTGGTTGTAGTTGTTTCTTCTTCATTTGTAAATATATTCCCTGACCCTTTGCCTCGTCATCCCACAGATTTCCATTCCAAAACATATTTTGTTAGATGATCCTCTACCATTCGCTGGATATGTCCGCACCATCTTAATTGCTGAGTTTTAATATAATCTAAAACAGTGTTTTCAATCTTCATTTTCTCCTTTATAACTGAGTTTCTAACTTTTTCTCTTCTTGAAATTCTTGCTGCCCTTCGTATAAAATCCATTTCTGTTGCCAAAAGGAACTTATTTGTTTTTGGTGTTAATGGTCAAAGTTCTGCTCCATAAGTAATGATGCTTTTAACAGTTGTATGCTATATATATAACAACAATATTCCACTGAGGCAAGCAATTGCAAATTTTCCTTTTTCATTCATAACTTCCATTTGTATTTATTTTAATTCCTAAATATGTGATCTTACTGCAAGAATTTTTGTTTCTCCAGTCTCCAAAATTAAGTTTTGTTCTGGTTCATAAATTAATAAATATTTTGTTTTCTTCATAATCAAAATGAATCCCCATTAATCATATTCTTCTATTAATTTTCTAGTCAAATATTCTAAATCTTCTTAATCTTGTGATTTTAATAATTGATAATCTGCAAAATGTATGTTGTATAAAGTTTTATTGTTTGAAATAGGAATTCCCATGCTTGAGCACTTTTTCCTCCAATCATTTAATATGTCATGTACATATATTTTAAACAGAGTCGGTGATAGACAACAACCTTGACGAAGACCTTATTTATCGTAAAACCATGTGACAAATTACTGCCAATTTTAATTTTAGATATGCAATTGTCATACACATTTTCTGTATATATATATATATATATACAATAAAAGTTTGTATTAGATTTGCCGGTGGTGTAATGGATAGCACGCAGAAGTACCAATTCAGAGTCCGGGTTCAAATCCCGTCCAGCCATTTATTTTTCGTATCGTGTCATATTAAGCTTGCATTGCTCAATGTCAAGAATTTAATTATAACATCGATACAGCTTCACTGCTATAAAGTAAGAATATTCTTTTTAATTTGCTTACTTGTTACAGTAGCTAGCTACCAGGTGGCTGTGAATACCGAGTTCTCACCACATCTCGTAATAATGGAGAATATATATTTAAGAGAAATAAATGTTTTGTATTAGATTTTCCGGTGGTGTAATGCATAGCACGCTAAAATACCAATTCCGAGGTCTGGGTTCAAATCCCGTCCTGCCATTTATATTTCTTATCATGTCATATTAAGCTTGCAGTGCTCAATGTAAAAAAAAAATAATTATAACATAGATAAAGCGTCACTGCTATAAAGTAAAACTGTTCTCTTTAATTTGCTTACTTGTTATATTAGCTAGTTACCAGATGGCAGTGAATACCGAGTTCTCACTACATCTCGTAATAATAGAGAATATATATTTAAGAGAAATAAATGTTTCTATGATTTTCCCGGTGGTGTAATGGATAGTACGCTGAAGTACCAATTCAGAGGTCCGGGTTCAAATCCCGTCCAGGCAATTATTTTTCTTATCATGTGAGAGTCCACCGCTGTGGTCGAGAGATAGCGTGCTGCCTTGTCACGCAGCGGGCCCGGGTTCGATCCCAGGTCGGGGCAGTTTTTCTGGGTGAGGTTTTTATCGGGGGTTTTCCTCATCTGTAAGACAAATGTCAGGAAAACTTTAAGGCCCAAACGGTCTCCGAAATCATATCCTTATCATTATCATCATCCTTAACCGGTGTGGAAAGCAACGGGAAGCTACCACACCTACAATTCCCTAGTAAAACTGCAAGCATAGCATGAAAATGCTATGATTCCAGTGAAGGACCTGCCTTCGGGCAGAATTACTATGGATGGATGGATCATGTCATATTAAGCTTGCATTGCTCAATGTCAAAAATGTAATTATAACATCGATAAAGCGTCACTGCTATCAAGTAAAAATATTCTCTTTAATTTGCTTATTTGTTATAGTAGTGACCAGGTGGCAGTGAAGACCCAGTTCTCACTACATCTCGTAATAATGGAGAATATATATTTAAGAAAAATAAATGTTTTATTAGATTTGCCCGGTGGTGTAATGAATAGCACGCTGAAGTACCAATTCAGAGGTCCGAGTTCAAATCCTGTCCAGGCATTTAGTTTTCTTATCGTGTCATATATATATATAGTAAGATGGAAAAATTAATATTTTTACTGCGATGCCTGTATAGAGTAGTAGATAATGCACAAATATGTACAGTTAGAGGTCCCGGGTTCAAATCCCGTTTCAGGCATACATTTTTCTTTTCGTGACATATTTGGCTTTCATTGCTAAATATCAAAATTTAATTGTAACATCGAAATAAAAAAGCGTCACTGTTCTTACCGATACTAACACGTTAGCTACAGCATTCCAATAACATAATTTATTCAGGAGAAATGTTAAATTAAAAACCCCAAATTAGATATTACTTGACAGAAGAAAATATTTTGATTAAAAGTAATTTAATTGGTTCATAAAATTGGTAAAGCTAAATTGACTTTGATTCAGTTAGGGCCGGTTGTGCGAACTTCAGGTTAAATCCCCAGGCAGTCATCTGACGCTTAAGGATACCAGGAGTACAGAGTCAATATGCATTGTACCAGCTGCTTTTAACAGCCAGTTGCTTATACCGATTATAACTCAACTTTTCATTTATGTTGGTAATAAATTCCAATTTCCCTCCGTATTATATTGGCTGAATTGTGTATCCGCGCATCATTTTTCTTATGTTTTCTTATTTCCCATAGCAAAAATCCGTCTGCTTTCATTATTTATCCATACTGCATCAATGTTTTCAATTCCGATATCATTAATTTGTATACTATATTTTAATTTATTTTCAATATTATAAATTAGTGTAGATGTACATAGTTTTAAAAAAATTGGGTTAGTTTCAATTTTCGTGTTATTCATTTTAATATTATTTTTATATTCTTTGAAGTTTGTTTCATATTATGACAATTCAATGTAATTAGGCCTACACGTAGTAATAGTTTTGTGAAATATATGTACGGTATAATACACGCACACACCAATTTAAAAAATAATGTGATGTTTAATTATATGAAATTCAAACTTTCTCATATTTGTTATAAATAGGTACAACAGGCCCCTATTATAAGTACCAAGATTTGTATTTTGATTAACTGAATTTTTAATTTAAGATAGTCATCAGATGATTGAAGGCAAGTAAATTGTCTTATGTTATATGTAAACCTATTTGGTTATTTTGATATTTTTTCTATGTAATCTATGCCTATTTTGTTGGAAATAGACCAATTATAAGAATCTCAATATTTTTTACCTATAGCACACTAGAAATAAACTGCATAAAAATAGCCCAGTGTGAATTTCTATTAATTTTAAGTTAGTAATGATTTTTTGTATTATTGCATTTTTTCCAAAATGAAGTCACTTTATTAAATTTTTGTCCATTCTGTGTTGAGATCTCTTTACTGTATATATATATATATATATATATATATATATATATATATATAGAGTGAAATTTCTGCACACAACTACTCTTTGAAACCAATCACAATTACTTGGAAACGAATATTATTCCTATGACTATATATTCTGATCCTCTGTAAGATGACTATCTCTCTCTTCCCAACCAACGCCGATGCTTTTGATAAGTTTATAAATGTCTTACTGCCTGTATTTGCTCATATTATGTAATAAACCTAATGAAGGCTATATTCTTGTCACTGTGTGCCAGAGGGGTAGAATAGTAGTTATTTAAATCCTGTATCCCATTGAAATCTAATAATACAACAATCGCGAATAAAAATATTAACATGTTTTCCTATTTAGGCCTAACTATGTAAGACATTTGTTTTCTAAATTCAGAATCTTTCTATGATAGCTATTGATATATGAGTTTAGTCTTCAATTTGTACATATTTAAAGGATAGTTAAATTAGTAACAGCAACCTCTGCTCAAATAAATTATCTTACCTGAACTCAGTAGTATTAATGTGCTTGCAATAAATTATATTCAGATGTTGATATTTTCTTCACATCAATTTTTTTAGCATAGTTAATTTTTTCCATAAAATGGGGAGCTGGGCCATTGTTATAACCCCAACCTGGAGGACCAGATGATTTTTGTTCAAAGTTTTCTTCCTCTAGGCTTTGACAAACCAACATCTCCCTACAAGGCAGCAGTTGCCGTATCCTGGCAAGGAGCCCTCACAAAGTACTATCATCCAGGCCAGAATGAACCCTGGTTTTTTAAAGAGGTGTTATTCCTCCATCACTCCCCATTTCTCCTGGCTTGTGACAGGCAGAGTCTAGTTCTCAAAAATGAGTCTAGGTTGGCTGGAAATCCCTATACTATTGTATGGTGCGGGAACATGGACATTAAGCAGAGAGCAAGCACATAAACTATAGGTGACAGATGCAATTTTGGAGGAGGATTTCTAGAAATTCAAAAAGAGACAAAATTAGAAATGCTAAAATCACAGAAGTAATGGATGTTCAAAAAGATGTTCTACAAGTTATTGAAGAAGACTGAAATGGTTTGGTCACATAAAGAGAATGTCAGATGACAGGATACCTAAGATGATATTAAATCTTGAAGTGGAGGGCAACAGAAGAAAAGGGAGACCAAAAGAAAGTGAATTCAAGGAGTGCATAGGAGTATAGTGTCGAGAGGATAACAGAGTGTGATGCAGAGAATAGGGATTTATGGAGGAGTAAAATTTACAATGGGTTGTAGGAAAACTACTGTATTATAGAGAAATTCCTAATAAAGAAGAAGAATGTTAACATTTTCCAATTATGGTGTAAAGGTCCAGAATGTATTCAGGATGAGGAGATATCCCCTATTAGAAGACAGTTTTTAAAGTAAATTCTTGATGGTCGACTTAAATATCATCACTGTACGTTTTCTCATTAGTATTTCATGATTGATTTCTTTCACAATTTGAACTAACATAATGCAGATAAAAAAATTTGAACATTTATATGTTTTTAACATAATTATATCATCTCAAATTTTCTATCTTATTTTTGACAAATTTGTTATTGATAGAAACTAGTCCTTTGTGAAACAACCAATCATAAGACAGTAGATTTCAGATTTTCTTTAGGGACAACCTTCTGAGGAGTAATTTATTGGTACTAGTTATGTACATTTAATAAAAACATATTACTCATACATTACTTTATTATAAAAAATTATACAATGGATATTCAACATGCTTATATTATACACAATAAAAGTAAACATCACCTACATAAAATAAAAATAGACCACATTAATGCTATTTTTCTACATAATATGATGAAACCCAAAGCATGAAAAGTACACCAGGTGGCTTTGGAACACACACATATATTATACAGATCTTCTCTTCTCTATTGTAATTTAACCTCATATCTTATAGGTTGGGAGAGGGAAACTTTGGATCACACAAGGTTACTGAGGACCTCTAATCCAAGGCCTCTCCCAAGACAACACAAATATTTAAGGCAAGATGCACAATTCACTCACATTCATACTAAACCTGGCGAATATGATGATCACAGATTGTTTGGGCCTTAAAGTTTCCTAACATTTGTCGTACAGGTTCAGAGAAACCATCAATAAAACCATCATCCAGGAAATCTGTCATGACTGGGGATCAAACTCAGGCCCTCTGCAAACAAAGCAGCGATGCTAGCCCGAGACCATAGCCGTGGTCTATATTACAAATAAAACTTTAAATAAACACTTTCTTTGCAGATGTATAAATACATTTCAGATAATTTATATTCATTATAGGTGAATGAATGAATCTTTGGATTTCTGACTACAACAAATAAGTCATGGCATAATAGTGGCTAGAAGGGAGGGTGCAGCACAGGCATGTGAGAATTTATAATGCATTTACAATATTTCTGTCTGTACAGTAAAACTACACATATCATGAGACAAACATTTGATAAATAGAATTACAACCTGCCTATTAGGATTGCATTTGTGAATATTATTAATGGCAGTTACCTGGAACATATTTACTTATTTTCTCACAAGGAAATTTAATTTGCAGTCTTTTTTTTTTTGTGGCAGAAAACTTAATAAAACTTGAAGAGAAAAACATAAACTACTGAATTCTGTTTATATGATTCTAACAAAATGATTATAAAATAGTATATATGTCAATATCCGGCTTGTGATCTGGGGATTAAGTTCCTCGTCCCAAGAGTCAAGGGTTAAAATCTGGCTGGGGTCAATATATTATTAGGATGGATGAATCCTAGAAAACAAAAAGTTCTCTGGGAGGAACTTAAAGCCATGGGTTCCGAGTCTGAAGATTTTCAGGCTCATAATATAATCTCAGCCTAAATTGGAGCAAAATTTAATGGGCCTTTCCCATCCAAGTAAAGGCTTTGTTAAGACTTAATGAAAATTAGCAGCAGAAAACATATTACAGTAATTAAGACATTTTGTCTGTTTCAAGGCTTCTGATTACAGTCTGTAATTGCTGACGAGGGGGCTCAGAAGCCTTGAAACATATATTTGACAAAAACAACCATAAGAGGTAAGAATGTACAGACAAAATGTCTTAACTATTAAACAAACCTCTTAATGATACTTCCTATTGCATTTTAAAATACTATTACAGCTTCAAAAAATCTGTCTACATTGGTGAAAACTTAATTTGCTGATATACAAGACAATATATTAAATCAGTGGTTATGTACAGTTTATAAAATAATAATAGAAACTTTTTACAGGGGGTGGGGAATCAAAATTGAATGTATATGTCAGGGGAACGTGGCTCTTATGGACCATAGCACTGATAGTGATGATGATTATGATTGACTCTCTACTCCATTTACACTAAAGAATATTTACCCGTTTTCAAACTGAGTCTTCAATGCACAATTGTTAAATATAGTCTAGTAATGCGTTAGATCCTTGCCATATTCCAACAATATCTAAAATTAAGTTATGTAGGTAGGAAATAACACTATGAGGTTTGTTTTAATATTGTTTAGTTGTTTCGTCACTCACCTCATACTTCTTAATTCCCAAGCAGACTCAAGTTTCTTCACTTCATTTGTGACATCCTCAATGCTGTATTACATTCACAACTGATGTCCAACGGCCTCCTAACCTGTAGACTAACCTCCGCGCCATCTGATGGCTGACCGACAAACTTCCAAATCAATCCCCTCTCCTTATCACTGGGTATTTCAAAATTCATAGTTGTGTTTTTATTCTTGCATATGTAATTTTTTTCCCAAATTGTGAGTTCCTTCAGTTTTTCCAATTATTTAAGTAATTTTGTTTTGGTTTCCATTCTATGTTTTTTTTTCTGACCGGGCATGTGCAGCTATTTCAGATTTTTCTGTTTCTCCATTTTTAACATTTCTGAGGCGTTCCTTTAATCTTGTATTTAGATTCCTTTTTGTTTTTCCTATGTATATCTTTTCACAATCTTTACAATTAATTTGATAAATTCCCGATTTTTTGCAATCTGCAATCATCAATCTTTTCTAAAAACCAACAAAAATGAAAAGATTGAAGACTGCAAAAAATCGGGAATTTATAAACATAATTGTAAAGATTGTGAAAAGATATAAATAGGAAAAACAAAAAGGATTCTAAATACAAGATTAAAGGAACACCTGAGTAATGTTAAAAATTGAGAAATAGAAAAATCTGCAATAGCTGCACATGCCTGGTCAGAAAAACATAGAATAGAAACCAAAACAAAATTACTTAAATAATTGGAATAACCGAAGGAACTCTCAATTTGGGAAAAAATTACATATGCAAGAATAAAAATAGAACAATGAATTTTTAAATACCTGGTGATAAGGAGAGGGGAATGATTTGGAAGTTCGTCGGTCAGGCATCAGATGGCGCGGAGGTCAGTCTGCAGGATAGGAGGCCATTGGACATCAGTTGTGAACGTAATACAGCATTGAGGATGTCACAAATGAAGTGAAGAAACTCGAGTCTGCTTGGGAGTTAAGAAATATTAGGTGAGTGAAGAAACAACTAAACAATAATATCTAAAATATTTAACTGCACATCACACGCTTTTATTCCTTGTATGTTCCTCAGTATTGGACTATCCTGGAGAACTGGTCTTTATGTGCGTACAGTCACAATCTTTGGTGACATTCGGGAATGAAGCGATGTAATATCCCAGCAAGCGTTCTAGAAAAAGAGAAGGAATGTTTATGATTTTATCAAATAATGAAAAGTGACTTAATATTTATTCACCATCAAATGTAGACAATAGAAACAAATGCATTATATTTTTAGTGGATTCTACTACTTTAATAACATTTGTAATTTCTCAGACGTCATAAGCTAAGGGGCAAAATTTTTATTTTCTGCTATATAAAAAAAGAATGTTCCAAGAAAAACATAATGTGTAGCAAACAATTGATACGTTACATATACTTTATGAATTACAATGCCAATTTGATTCCCTTTCAGTTACTGGTATACATTATTTTATTCATGATTACTGCATTAACAAGTTTCATTATTCTCATTATGGATGTATTGAATTACTACTCACCTCTAATTCTCATATAATGTTTTCACAGTTCATACCAGAACATGTTATACAAATACCAAATTTTGGGCAATTTCATACAAACGTTAAGTTGCACTATATTATGGCATTTCATGTTAACTCGCTTTTTTTAATTAAAATAGAGGTTTCTTTATGGGAAGCCATATTATCTAATAAACTAATTGGTGTAGGCCCTACACAAACTTGCAGTGCACCATAAGGCAAAATAGGCTATTCTGTTGGAACAGTGACTAATGCAGGTGGACTAGAGGCATAGAATCTCCAAAACTGACATATGCTGTAATAAAGGTCACCATTTATCAAATATACAATGAAAGTTTCATAAATCTATGATGGCTTAACTATAGTTTATGACCCACTATGCTATACCATACAGCATTAATATCACACTGTTCAATTATTTACTTTTTCCATTTCTACTAACTTTTCCTAGTATTTTAATATTTTGTAATGATTCTTAAAACATTTTTTTTTACATTTCTTTATAAATTCATCTACGTATACAAAATCTCTCAATCGTTTCTTCTAAGTTCTACAGAGCTGTAGTGCATATGTTCATGCAAAAGATTTTGTCAATATATGGCAAGACTAACTATACTATTGTATGACAATCTTACACAATATAACTACTATTTTATTATGTTTGGTTAAGAAGGAAAAGTTATTGTACACCAAATTAGATTATCGAATAATAAATTATTTTCTTATAATTACTTATTTTAGGAATTCTCACTATGAGGTATATTCATTAAGGTAGAATTTTTATCACTCACCTCATATTATTGTTCTTATTTGACTATAAACTAGTTTCAGAACATAGTTTATAGTCAAATAAGAAGTACAGTGTGAGGTGAGTGATAAAAATTCTACCTTAATGCATCCACACAACTGTTATGTAGGAAAAACGGAAAAAACTGCACTTAAACTAGCGTAAAATATTTTCAAAGTCCTAGAGAACAACAGTGTGCATGCGCCAGAGTTTATAGAGCCAGTGATAACCCACAATCAAACTACATATCGATTATCATCCTCGGTTACTATCCGTCGCAATGAAATTTAAATGACCAATATTTGCAATAAATCTCCAAATCTATGTTTAAAAAATATATTAATAATATTAAAATTACCAAAAGTTTATTAAAAACGGGTGTACACTCACTTATCACTCCCTAATACTGATCCAACCAGCGATAACCCAAAACAGCGATAGAAAAATCATAGACTAAGTAATATACTCTGTGGAGAAAATAGCAGTTAGCATCACAATATTGTGTAACAGTATCATAATATTGTGATTTGTATATTTAAATAAATACTTCAAAATTGTCTAATAATGTTATAAAAATTGTTTGAAAAAGTTTAAAATATTAAGTAATGTTAGTAAATATAGAGGAAGAGCTATAGTTTACAACAATATAACTGAAAAATCAAGCGCTAGTAGAAGTGCAGTTGAGCCGGAAAAACTTTAGTTTACCTTCCCTTAATTTTTGTGTCCTACAGTGAAACATGTGCATGAGCATAAGTTTATAGAGTTGTCACTAGATGGAATCACATAGAAGTTCTACAGAAAATTTAAAGAGTTGACACTAGATGGAACCATGTAGCTGCGACCAAACTTCACAATACATTCCCAAACATTTGTTAGAAATGGATATACACCAACTTTCTCCTTCCTAACTTAACAAAATAAATTATTTGCATATTATTTAATGAAGCATACACTAATCTGATATACACTAACCTGTCCCATCAGAACCTACAAAATGAAGTGAGTGAACATCTATTTCTAAAAATATACTTTTGAATGTTGGTCATTCCAATTTTCACAGATATCTTCACCATCTAGTATAAGTTCTTTTAGTTCTTTTAGCGTTCCATCTAGTATAAGTTCTTCTAGCGTTCACACATGTGCACAATGATTCTGCATACTTCAAAGAAATAATTGTGTATGGAGATAAATATTTAATAATTGTAAAAAAATGTTATAAGTATCATTGCAAAATGTTAGATAGATGGAAAGCTCTGTGGCCATCACTTAAGTGTTGGCGGTGAGCGATCCATTTTGATCCTCCTTAATAGGTAGAACCCCGGGTTCCTGTAAAATACATTAGCACCGGTTTAAATTTTGAATTCAAATTTGAAGTTAATTAGCAGAGTGAAGTCGGAAGCGAAAATGTTTAAAAAAGTACAAAAGTTAGTAAAGACAGAAGAAGTACGTAGAGCATCAGTATTACAAGAACATAGATGGAAAATCAAGAGGAAGATAATCTAAAGTTGAGCCAGAAAAATTCAAGGTGAGTCGCAAACTGGGGTTTCTCCAAAGCGTTGTGTACTACGTGTCAGCTTTTAATAATGTCATAACTTCACAGTGATGTTTTGGGTATTCTATGCCAGGATTCCATCTACATTAGTCACTGTTCAAACAGAATAGTAAACTTATCCTTATGGTGCACCAGATTATCCAATAAACTATAAACTAATCTGGTGTACACTTACCTGCCCATTTTCTCAGCTAATGAAATAAAATAAGGGATAATCTTTCCATTAAGCGCTGTGAAATTTTTTTCTTAGTCCCAGGCAGACACCACGCGCATGCGCCAATAAACGCGAAGCAGTTTACTCTATGGAATATCGCGATGCAGCCAACATTATACATGCTATTTAACAAACCTAAAAGCTAACCTAATGCAATTTAAGTACTCTAACTTGTGAAAGACCAACCTAAAAGCTAACCTAACACAATTTAAGCACTCTAACCTGTGAAAGAATGCAACACCCAAAAATAAATAGTAAGTTCTCAAATTCTGAAGTACATAACCTATGTTGGCTGCACTGTTGTTGTATAGAATATTCTTTAAAATCAATATGGCTGCCACGTCTTCATGTTACATATATAGTTAAATATCATAGAAAAATGTGTTCAAGTAATCGTTAGAAAAAATGTAAAATTTGTTGTAAATGGTGGGAAATAATTTGAAAATAAAACCTTGTTGGCGCATGCGCGTGGTGTCTGCCTCGGGCTTAGAAAAAATTCTCACTGCGCTTAATGGAAACATGAGCCAAAATAAGTATATGTGGTCTCTTGGCATAGAATAGCCAATGCATTTTAATAATAATGTGTCAATGTAATAACAGCTTGAAAAATTGGAAATTAAGTATAAGTTTTGAGGTTCATGGTAGTACAACATAATCGACTTTGCATATTGAACATTCATACCATAATCACTACTGTAACTTAAGTTTTAAGGTTATGACTGTAATATAATCTCAAAATTTACACTTCAATGTTCTTTTGTTACATTTTTGTGGGTATGTAACATATAGCCTAAGAAATTACACTTGGATAGAAGACTATTTTTTATTAATTTTTTTCCTAAATATAAAATATGTTACCTAACTATGCTACCAATACTGTAGGCCTACTAATCTCAATGCAAGCTCATACATGTTTAAATAAGAATGATGAAACACTACCTACAAATTTTGTACATTGTGGCAATAACAAAACAAGAATGAAAAGTATTAAAATTTTACCTTTCTGTTGTAATCGATGTATGATCAGATCCACATTGAACGTAATTGCTTCGTTTCAAAAGCGAAACCAGACGAAAAAATCTTCCATACGTTCTTCAAGAAGAACTGGTCTCCTTGAGATTTTTCTGCAGAATGTTGAAAAAATTATGGTTATGTTACAGATAATATCCTGATCAACAATAATAATAGTTTATCAATTTTATGATAGTTTAGAAAAAAGCTTATGGTACACGACATAATACACAATTTTTATTTAAAGTAGATGGCATAACCAACGTTGTAATTAAGATTTTAATTTAATGGCATTATAATATAACTTCAAAATTTACACTTCAATGTTCTTTTGTTAAATTATAGTGTGTAAAATAAAAGCAATTATACTTTGAAAAGCACACTTCTTCATAGAAGATTATTTTTAAAATTCTATCCCTGTTATAAAATACATTGTATTATACAGTATTATCTAATGAAGCTACAGGTTCAAGTACGAGTACTAATGTTAATTCATGCCCATACCTCTTTAAATAAAAATGTTAAAATAATCACCTATAAATATTAAACAATGATTGTGGAAATAATAAAATACAAACGAAAAATGTTAAAATCTTACCTTTTCGTTTTATGTTCTAATCGATGTCTGGTGAGGTCAAGGCGAAAGCGGACGAAAAATTCTTCATCATTGTAATTTTCAATATGATCCGGCATTCCCCTGATTTTTCTGAGTGTCCGAGTGTTCAGAAACATATTATAAAACACTTCGTCATTACAATCGGTATCGATAAATAAATTTCCATCGGCCATCTTTAAAACAAGTATTTCTCAAAATCAGGCTTCGAATGACCATACAAAGTCTACCGAGTTTATGCTCCCGGTAAGGTGATATACTGTCGTGGTACAACGCAACTTTGGCTGAATACTTGAGGTAGCATGATTTCCGAACTTATACCGAGTTGGTACAACCGGCCCTTAATAGAATATAACTAAATTTAATTGACTAAGAAATTACTTATTTATGGTAACAAAATGATCCTAACGAGGCCATTAAATTATGGAGAAAAAGGTAAAATAAATAGTTTACTTCGTAAGCATATGATGAAAGAAGTTTTAAAAACAGACTTGTGAATAGCAAGTTGTTTTTAAGTGAATAAACAGCCCTGAAAAGTACCATCAGTCAATAGACTGTTGACCAAGACGTGTAAAATTCTAGGAACATTTCCAAACAATATGAAAAACAATATGTAAAAGGTCCTTATTTGGAGGAATATTTTCTAAGAAAACCTTAGAAAAATCGTATATAAACCCGCCAATTTATAGAGGGGAATATCTTGACTCTAACAAGCTAGAGTGAACAGCGACAGTTTTCATTATACACAACATGATTCATTGGATCGTATGTAAGTAGAAATGTTATAATTTCACAACTTCAGGATTGAAATAATTTTGAACTTATCATCTGAAGAGGTTTTAACTTTTGAACGTTAAATTTTAATTCCCATTTTTAATTTAAAATTTTAACTTTGAATGTTTAGATTTTAATACTGATAGGCCTATAAGAGTTTATTTTGTCTCCTTGTCAATACTAATAAAATTCATTGTTAAAACCGTTGAGGTGGAGAGTCATAAAATAAAATAAGTTAAAATACCTTCTTAGGTAAAATTCGTCGTCCTCAACTTTTAAAATATGTGATCTTTATGCCTGTAGGCCTTTCAGGACATCCGCCCCATCTTCTCCTTGTTTTTCTTTGTTATTTCATGTCACCTAATATCTCTCAACATAACTAAGGAAATATTTTATATATAGAAAAAAATATATATAATATATAAAAATGAATGTTTGTTTTGTTTCTTCTCTTTCTTTCTTTTCTTTCTTTTCTTCTTTCTTTTCTTTCTTTCTTTCTTTCTTTCTTCTTTCGTTCTTGTCTTTCTTTCTTTCTTTCTTTCTCGTCTGTTCTTTCTCTTTCTTTCTTTTTCTTTCTCTCGTTTCTTCCTTCCTTTCTTTCTTTCTTTCTGTCTTTTTCTTTTAGTTCGAATTTCTTTCTTTCTTCATCTCTCTCTTTCTTTTCTTTCTTTCTTTCTTTTCTATAATCCTTTGTACTAATGCTGCGCGGTATGCCGCGGCCAATACCGTTGATATGACTAAATATTTTTTCTCTCCCTTGCTCTCACCATCTAAGTTTTAACAAGGTGATACAGAAATAGTTGGTACAACTTGTTTTACTCACATTTATCTGAAAATATCTACCCTGATTACATCTCTAGTGGAAATAATACGACTTTCACCTCATATCCAGAAACAGAATTTAATCTTGTTATTTCAAAATTTGATTCAGCAAGATTTATGATCCCAATCTAAATTGAGTTAAAAACTATCTTATCCTCAGTAATTTGAAGACGGGATCTTTATTTTCTCCAATGCATTTAATTCGCTATTGGACATATTTATTTTATTGCTGATTGATTCACTGCATAATAAGTTCCTATAATCTATATTAGGACTCTATCAGAGAAAACAGGCTCACATTGTTGTAACATGGCGCTGGAAAAAACAAACCTTAACAAATTTAAATTTCTAAAAGTAAGGTTGAGATATATTAAGGAATTATATTGAATTAAGTACATACATTTACGAAGTGAATAAGATGCAATATTTGTGTTTTCTCAGCAATGGGCTATAGACAAATTATTTTCTCTTTGTTAGCTGAAGGTAATAATTCTCTTGTAAATTAATCCGGTAATTAATTATCCAAGACAGTAAAGTTAGACCATGGCCCCCACTAAACAACAAATCGAGGAAATGGAGCAGGCATTACGAGAAATGTCCGCGCAATTAGTGGCCCTAATAGTTACTCAGGAACAAATGCTAAGGCAATTAGATACCGCCTCCGCGCCCACTCCATCCCCCGCCCCTGCCGTGGAGACTGGTGCCATGACTTGTAGTATATCTTTGGTTGGAGATATAGCCCAATGGTATGGTGCTCTTTCGAGCATGAGTGTTAAGTCCTTCTTAGAAATTGTAGACACCTTGATAACTCTCAGTAAATGGACAGACGCCGGGAAGGCGTTGATGGTTAGAGTAAAATTGTGGAGAGCAGCCAAGTCATTTTTAGAGGGAGACGAGGATTTAAAGATATCAGGATACGAAACTTTGGCAAGCAACTCACGGACAGATTTTCGATATATAGTCCCGATATGTATGCCGATAAATTAGCCGAAGCGAGACAAGGACGTGATGAAACCATACAACGTTTTGCAGACCGTTGTCAGCAGTTAGGACTACAGTCTCTGCCAATTAAGCATTATGTATTGGGAAGAGCCATTATGAAGGAAGAAGTGAATTGCAGGGCTTTAAGTGCTTTTATACGAGGGGTAAAACCCAGTATTAGTGAACATTTACGTATTAACCCCCCTTCCAAATTAGAGGAGACTGTAACAGCAGCTAAAATACTAGAAGACTTAGAAAAGACGCTGACACAAAAGAGGGTATTCTTAAGCGTCCCGGTAACATGCAATTTTTGTTGGAGACAAGGGCACTCAAGTTTTGAATGTAGGTCTTACCCCTAAAATCGAAATACTACAGCACATTTTTTTTCACAATCCTGTTCGTTTCGCAATAATGTTACACCACCTCGTAACAGTGGTCCACCCAGGATCTCAAGGCCTCCTCTAGGCAGCAATTTCAGGAATAATAATGCCCCACCATCTCGAGCCAGGGGAGTATGTTATAACCGTGGGGATCCATGACATTTCTTTAGGAACTGCCCTAGGAATCAGTCAGCCCAAAACTCCCTCGGGTCGATGGACGGAACCCATCCATCGAACTCAACCCATCACGGAATTAAATAGTTTTTAGGGTCCACGACACCTCCCGTGAAATTCTTGTTACTGCCTAATTGAAGAAAAATCTAGGACTTTACTGTAAACTCCGAGGCGGGATTTCTATCATTCAACCCGGGGTCTGCAGTTCAAAAGTTTCAAATAGAGATATGGTGGTGTATGGAGTGACTGGATGGAAATTAATTTTACGAGTACAAGGTATTCAAATGATTGATTTTGAGATTGGAAAACACATTTTCGACCACATTTGCTGCAGCGTACTTATCTTGTAAAATTGACGGGGTGCTAGGCGTTCATGCCATATGCATCTTGGGGGAAAGAATTGGCCTAAAAAGAAACAGTGAAATTAGGAAACTCTATCTGTCCCTACTAGGTCGCGATGCTCATGTGGCTTGCACGGAGGGAGAAACGGAGGGAGAGTCGGTACTGTGCAGAAGAACACAACTGAAAAGACTGTAAAAATAAACACAACACATGTTGTGCCAACTGTGTAAAAGCTAACACTTTTATCACTAATATCAATAGGAAGCTGGATACAAAACACACTGCCTTAAGCAAAGATTGCCCTAAATTGAAAAAATAGAGTCCATAATAATAAACAAGACCGAATACTGAAGATGGACAGACTCTCTTGCGCTCAATTAAATACTCACCATTGTAAAGCAGCTATGGCACAACTGTCACTAAGCTTAAACAACAATAAAGTGGACGTACTGTTTAACCAAGAACCGTACTGCTACAAGGGAACACCATGCCTCATCCCTTCCAACTATACAGCATTCCATGCAAAAGCAAACACAGGTCTAGACCCCAGAGCTTGCCTACTCATTAAGAATGACATAGTCATACTGCACAACTTTATCATGTTGCATAATCACTCCACATCTGATAACATAATAATAGCCACAACGTCAACTAATCCTCCTCTCTACCATGCCAGTTCTTACCTCCCTCCCTATGACACCCTTGAACAGGACCTCGGCACAATACCTACTAATGTCAACAATACCTACTAACTATGTCTGGGGGCTGGATGCAAACAGCAAGCACAGCATGTGGCATAGCCCAATCAACGATTCCAGAGGCTGGAAGATGACTGAATTCTTAACAGCACATAGTTTGATCACCGTTAATGAAAAAGACGGCCCCACTTTCTGTAGCGCCCAAGGAAACAGCTGGATCGATATCACTGCCATAACAACGAACACAGCACACAACATCCAAAACTGGCATATCAGCAAAGAAGAGACGCTATCCGATGACAACCTCATAATCTATGATATAATTATGCAGCGCTCCCCTGCAAATATAAACCGACAAGTAAGTCACTCCACCAGGAAATTCGCAACCCAAGTGGGAAAATGGAATCTGTTTAAACAAAAACTCCGGCACATAGAAAACAAATGGACGAAGCTGATAGACAAACAAAACACCAAGGAACAATAGAGAGCTCCATTAGCACAATATGGTGTGACTTGGAAGAAATAAACAGTTGCTGCTTCCCTCCTTTCCTTCCCACAAACTATTTTGTGCCTTGGTGGTCCACCGAATTAAACATACTCAGAAAACAAACAAATGCAGCAAAACGCAGGTTTAAACGATGCAAAAATCACTCGATAAAATAAATCTACAAAGAAAAAACTCAATGTTCCCACAAGAAACTACAAAACAGAACTCCTTAAGGTGAAGCAGGAATCTTGGAAACAATTCTGTACAGAGAGCTCTAAAGAATCGCCCTGGAAAATCTACAAGACCTGCAAACGGGATTTTGAAAAAAAAAAAGTACGCATATTCAACATTAACCCTGCAAGACGGAGTCTCAACTCTGAACGCAGAGGACACTGCAAATATAAACCGACAAGTAAGTCACTCCACCAGGTGAAAGTGAAAAGTAAAGAATCGATTTAAAGTAGCATTATCTACTGCAAATCCTGTCCTCAATAAATGTTTCCCAGATGACGCCCAGCTCTCGGCAGCGAATAACAGAAAATCATCAGAGCACAAGTAAAAGCAAAGAGGTGCGCCAGTCACCCAGCCAGAACCTGACTTCACCTACCATGAAGTAGAAGAAACAATAACACGCCTAAACACCCATAAGTGCCGAGACCTGATGGCATCGAAGGCACTATCGTGAAAAGAATACATACGTATTTACCAACCTTCTGGATAACACTATTTAATAAATGTCTAAGACTAGGTTGCTTCCCGTCGACCTGGAAGAACGCCGCTATAATAGCAATTCCCAAAGCTGATAAGAGTAAACATCACCTCATAACAGGATATCAGGGTATCAGCCTTTTATCGATTCCTGGAAAAGTCTGGAAAAACTAATAATGGAAAGACTCAACTTCCACTTGGAATCCTCCGGACGGATACCAAAGCAACAATACGGATTTACAGCAGGAAAATCATCCACAGATGATATAAAAGCGGTTACGAATTATGTTCATCACAACAGACAGCAAGGACTAAAATGCTGTCTCCTCACTCTAGATATCGCTGGAGCATTTGATAATGCCTGGCATCCGGGACTCATTGAACGGCTCTGGAACTTAGATTGTCCTCAGAATATCTTCTGCATCATCCATGATTTCCTTCGAAATCGCACCGCCTCCTATAAGCTAGGCAACGTGACCATCTCCAAACAAGTCACCAAAGGATGCCCACAGGGATCGGTTGCTAGTCCCACCTTCTGGAACATCATCATCAGTGGTCTAATTGAACAACTTTCTAACATAAAAGACCTAGATATGATAATATATGCGGACGACATAATGATCATGCTGAAAGGACTCTCACATTCGCACATCCCTGACATTCTCCAAACTGCACTCCAAAACATAGAGGACTGGTGTAAAACACAAAAATTAGAAATAGCACAGGATAAAATAACACTTATGCCAATGTACATCCGGAAAAGAACAGAATACAGTACTCATCCGACAGTCATAAAGTGGGGTATAAATGTTGTCTCAAGAATGAAATACTTGGGAGTTATGCTTGACTGCAAGATGGATTGGTTTCTTCACACTCAATTCCTAGAAAACAAATTACTGAAGCTTCTAAATAACCTAATCCGATGTTCCAAATCATCTTGGGGAATCTCTTGCCACCACCTTCTCACGATTTATAATCATGCCATCCTCCCCGTCGTCAGTTATGCGGCGGAGGCCTGGAGCCAATCATTATCCAGAAGAGCTACTATCAAATTAACGCATATCCAAAGATATTTCCTAATTTTCGAGACTATAGCCTACAAAACAGTCTCCAATGTAGCTCTGCAAGCAATAGCAGGGGCAATGCCAATAGAGCTAGCCCTACATCTAAGCAAAGGCATAAAAGCCGCTAGTAGAGGCTTGCCCACTAATGCAGTCCTGCCCAAACTTAAGAAGACTGAAGTAATAACTAGATATGGAGGAATCCATCCGAAAGACAACATCATAACAATAGATTACAGAGGTACAGTTATCCCAGCCAACATACAGATCTTCACAGATGGATCAAAAACGGAAAACCACGTCGGAGCTGGATTAGTCGTAGAAGAAAATTCAAAAGAGATTTACACCGAGTCACGTAGACTGGACAACTAATGCTCTATATTTCAAGCAGAACTTATAGGCATCCAAATGGCAGTGGACTGGATCGAACAACGAAGTGAAGTAAACACTTCGTATGCAATACACGTGGACTCGCAAGCAGCACTTCTGGCCATCTCTAACAAAAGAACAACACAACCAATAGCAGTCAACACCAGAAAGAAAATTATCACTCTGAAGAAGACAACTCAAGTCTCACTAAACTGGGCCAGAGGACATACAGGAATCAGAGGTAACGAACGAGCCGATTATCTAGCAAAAATAGCTGCCAGCTATAAAACTACTGTAACCTATAACTCTATCCCTATTTCTCGAGACAAGCAACTTCTGCTAATCTATTACATCAACATATGGAATGCAACATATACTAACTCCGAGGTATCATTTCACACCAAACAGTTCATCCCCTCTATTCACCACAGGCTCTCTATAACCCTATGGCCAAACTTCATCCTTACACAATTTCTAACCAACTACGGAGGCTTCCGTACATATCTTCACAGGATCAAAAAGTCACCATCTCCCCTATGTAACTGCCCCGAAAGTCCACCACAGACAGCAATACATCTTCTGACAGAATGTCCACTGTACTCAAGAGACCGGCCTCCTGTTCTAACAACCCAAACACTACCTCAGATACTACAGCTCCACATCAACACCGTCACAGTGACGAACTTCATCAGCAACATCTTCCGCTCTTCAAGAATAAACTCTTGAACAATCAAACTGCAGCAAGACAAAAATGTAAATGTATGTAAATAACTGTAAATATCCCGTGATATGCCCATGGTAAAACACGGGTTGAAATTATAATGTAATAAAATATAAAAAAAGGGAGAGTCGGGGCGCTTGATCATCGCCAGTTGGATTTCTCGCCTCTACCCTCGCACCTTACCAGTGAGGATAGTGACCGAGTGTGGGAGATAGTTACACACGGGGGGGAAGTGGAAATGCACCCGTAACTTTCAGATGTATTTTAGGTCATATACGGACGCTCAACCCGGAAGGCCTTCCGAATTAAATGATGGTAGAACCCAAGTTTGACATAGGACCAGAAAAGGAAGGGATATATATTGCCAGGACCCTCACACATGTGTTCTGTCAGCATAAAAAACGGTGTGTACTAATAGGACCTAAAACTAAGACAAAAGAACCATAGATATTGCGGACTGGAAGTAGATAACACGAGTGACGAGTATTGTACCTTGAAAAGAGGTAAAACGTTAGGCAACGGGGAACATGTTACTAAAGGGAACATAGAAGAAGAAAATGTAGACAGAGTTAACAAGAGGCAGGGAAGAAATGTAGATTGAAATCAAAACCACAGAGGAAAAGTCCCCGGACCGAAACCTTTCTTCCTTCAGGCCGTGCTCGATGGAAATCAGAGCCACTGAGAAAAAAGCCGCGGACCAAAACCTTCCTTCCTTCAGGCCGTGCTCGATGGAAATCAGAGCCACTGACAAAAAGGCCCCGGATAAAAAATGTCTTCCTTCAGGAGTGCTCGATCCACAAAGGGAAGAATATAGGACCCTATTCAAACGGTGAAACGCTATTCAATGTTGCCCTGAGCCCCCCCTTAAGGATGATGTAATGAAAGAATCAAATAGTGTATACATAAGTGATAATGGTCCACCGCTGTGGTCTCGAGGTAGCGTGCTGCCTTGTCACACAGCGGGCCCGGGTTCGATCCCCGGTCGGGGCAGTTTTTCTGGGTGAGGTTTTAATCGGGGTTTTTCCTCACCTGTAAGACAAATGTCAGAAAAATGTTAAGGCCCAAACTGTCCCCGAAATAATATGGCCCTCATCATCATCCTTATCATTATCATCCTCCACCGGTGTGGAAAGCAACGGGAAGCTACCACACCTTCAATACCCTAGTGAAGCTGCAAGCATAGCATGAAAATGCTATGGTTGCAGTGAAGGACCTCCCTTCGGGCAGAATTGCTATGGATGGATGGAAGTGATAATGACACGAAGACGATATTTTAAAAAAACAAGAATTCTTAAATGTAAAGCACAAGGAAAAGAAGAAAACATACGAGAGCCTTCTCTAAGTAGGAAAGATCAAAATTATTCTGGAAATAAGAAGGAAACTATTACCAATTCGGATAGGAAAGTTGAAATTAAGGGAAACGAAGTACAAGTAAATTACATATATCAGCCCCTAAATTGCCTAGGCACCTGCGGTCAGATTCTCAATATCAGAATTTTTTCCTCGAACTCAGGACTACCGCGAAAGTGATTTAGATGCTCAGGAACAACTACAGGCTATACGGTTGGAACTAGAGAAAAAGGTAGAACATCTAACTCCCGAAGTAATGGAAATAATTTAACCAGTAGGGCCTAATAGTATTAGAAAACATTGTATTGTTTATGTAAGAATAAGGGGGTGTGTTGCCATGTACTGACATGGAATTTCATGAGATGAACACTGGTGATGCCATGCCTATAAGGAAAAAACCTTTTTCAGTCCCCTACGTGTTACGAGATGAGTTGAAAAATAAATTAGATACCCTAGAAGAACAAGACGTGCAATGAAGACAATGAAAAACGTGCATGGAAACTTCTTATAGGAAAACCAGAGAGAAAACGCCCAGTTGGTAGTCTAAGGATGAGTTGGGAGAACAACATTAACTATGATTTGAGGGAAGTAAATTATGTAGGGAATGATTGGAAAACATTAGCTTATATCCGCGCGGCCATGAACCTACGAGTTCGATAGTGCCAGTAAGTTAGTTATATATATTTCGTATCATGCAGGGCTTTTTTATTTTTGGCACTTACTGTGCTGTTGTTTTACAAATTTGGACTAAATATTTAACTGTGGTATGTGACTTACCAATTTTTGCGCAACATTTTCTCGTTTAGGACACAAAATCCTCTAAAGTTTACTGAATGTATTCTATAGAACAGAGCTGAATCATCCTGTTTGCCCTGTTGAATTGCATAAATTAATTACTTCAGTACTCTCAACAAGCTTAATCTTAAATTACAATAAACAGGTAGGTTTACGCTTCTTGTATAAATTATAAAATATAAAATTTGCTAACAATCAGCATAACTTTTTTTTTTTAAATTCGTTATAATTTTACCCGTGAAATAGTGTTATATTTGTAACTGTAAGCGTTGTAATTTTATGTCTGTTCATAAACAAACATAAAACATGTTACGTGAACCACATTTAATCGCTTAATTAATCTTTTCAATAGATATGTACAAGTAAGATTGTTACGTTCTGTATGTAGGTGATAAGCGAGAAACGAATCTTCTTTCACTGTGATAAACTAATAACTCGGATTGTATTCACACTTTCAATTCCACGCTGTATACAGCGTTTGTAACGATAAAGTAACGGTTACAACCAGTCATGGACTACAGACAACTGTTTACTGTAAGTATTCTTTTTTATCAGTATTATACATTTTATTTGAACATCAGCCGTACTGGCTGTAATGTATAATTCCCAAATATGTCTTCTTAATAAAGGAGCCGCCATTTGCAAGATAGAAGCATGGCTTCACAGCATTTGGTGGATGGGAATTACAATGTATATAGAGAAAGATTTGCGTTTAGATCGGTACTTGCTCAGGTAGCTCAGTTGGTAGAGCACTTGGTCTAGAGAACCAAGGGTCCCGGGTTCAAGTCCCGGTCTGAGCGTATAATTTTTCTCTTCAAATATGATTTATCCATTATTGAGATGTACGAAATCAATAATAAAAACTTGGAAAAAGCCGTACTGGCTGTAATGTATAATTCCCAAATATGTCTTCTTAATAAAGGAGCCGCCATTTGCAAGATAGAAGCATGGCTTCACAGCATTTGGTGGATGGGAATTACAATGTATATAGAGAAAGATTTGCGTTTAGATCGGTACTTGCTCAGGTAGCTCAGTTGGTAGAGCACTTGGTCTAGAGAACCAAGGGTCCCGGGTTCAAGTCCCGGTCTGAGCGTATAATTTTTCTCTTCAAATATGATTTATCCATTATTGAGATGTACGAAATCAATAATTAAAACTTGGAAAAAGCCGTACTGGCTGTAATGTATAATTCCCAAATATGTCTTCTTAATAAGGGAGCCGCCATTTGCAAGATAGAAGCATGGCTTCACAGCATTTGGTGGATGGGAATTACAATGTATATAGAGAAAGATTTGCGTTTAGATCGGTACTTGCTCAGGTAGCTCAGTTGGTAGAGCACTTGGTCTAGAGAACCAAGGGTCCCGGGTTCAAGTCCCGGTCTGAGCGTATAATTTTTCTCTTCAAATATGATCAGAAGATATATTTGGTATGCCATATTTTAAACCAAAAAAACCATAATTAGACTACCTGATTAGTATTATTATTATTATTATTAGTATATCATTATTATCATTATTATTTATACCCACACGCACGCAGCATGAGCCTTCCGGATTCGATGTGCCAGTTAATTAAGTATTATTATCATCATCATCATATTTTCTGTCATCCAATTTCCTGTACAAAAAAATTATGATTAAAAAAAAACACAGTTGGTGTGGAAAATTAATCGTATAGAAGGGCGGATAGGGCCCTTCATATGGTAAATATAGAATCCATTATTAAAGCAAATTTTTGTATATTGTGTGGGTATTGTAGAATGTGCAATTTATATGCGTGACCTTACGGGCGTATCAAGACTTGTAACGTATTGCCTTCCATTATACGAATGTTTGTGTGTTGTCGTTACGAACGCCTTTCTGCATTTTTAAAACTTACTTTTTGTTTTGGGTTTTTGTTTTTTAAGAATCTGATAGGTGATTCTAAACGGATTTTTTTTGTGCTGAAGAATTTTCGAAAATGATCTTGCATATATTTCTTCCCCTCCACGTCGGGTTTTTCAAAGATAATCCATGAATAACTAGAAATTAAATGGTAGCTTTGTTGAATCATAATAAAAATTACTTTCAACCAGAATGTTTGTGTCAAAAACTTCACTTAGGCGGAGCTAGGCCAGAATTTGTTTATTTGCCACTAATTAATCTATACATAATAATAATAATAATAATAATAATAATAAATACCAATAATTTATAAGAATTCAAGGCAACACCTACTTTCACGTTTTTTCGACTCATAGTATTCTCGAACTGACTGTCCATCGTCAGTTTTTCAATTTGGTAGGTAGGCGCAACGAATACAACAGCTTTGATTTTGGTCATAGGATAAATGAAGGAAATGTAGCAACAAGGTACTTAAACCATTCACTGGTCTTTATCTTGGATGTTTCACTAATTGTTTCATTAAACCTGATTTTACATGGGGAGATGTCAACAACACTTTTGAGGGATCTATAACAGGTTCACTTCTTATCTTTTTTTTCGCCCGACATCAAATTAGTCCTACGTGGCCACTGTTCTCTTTCCCAGTGTTCTGACCTAGCTCCCATTCACATTCGTAACAAGGGTATTTTGTGAAATCAACTTGCTGAACAACTAGTCCAATAATCACGAAATTCATCTCCACGACTACAAAGACTAGAGCCATAGATGGTTTTCTTACTGCAGTTTTTTGTAAACAAAGCTTTAAATTTTCATATGTCCTCCATTAAATTAAACAAACCAAATGTGGAGTAGAGTGGGCCACAAGAGTGGAAGGACGAATGTTTCCATTATGAAGCAAAATACCTTTAAGACATTTTTTAGAAGAATCTATAAAGAACCTCCGCTCTTTGGAATTATGGTTTATGTTATAAAATTTTAAGACAGCAGGAATGTCTTGGCAATACACTAAATTTTCTTCTTCAGCAAAAAAGGGACAAGTTCTTTCTCACAATGCCTGTAACATGAAAAATATGTACCCTTAGCCAATTTTTTTAAACCTAGAGCCTAACAGTTCTGCTGATTCTTTAGGCAAATTTAAATCCCTTACTAAATGCGCCGTAGCGTAGTGGTTAAGGCACTGCGCTACAAGCCCCGTGGGGTCAGGATTCTTAAACTGACCCAAACCCTCTGGCGGCACTATGGTCATGGGGTCGATTCAGCCTCTAACGGAAATGAATACCAAACGCTTGTTCCGGGAGTAAAGGCGGCCGTCACGTAGGGCTGACAACCCGGCTGACATCAAGTGCCGATTGTCTAGAAAAAGTGGGAGCCTTAACCTGTTACTATCCCAAGGGCCTCTTGAGGCCTATATTGGGATCACTTTACTAAATCATTAAGCTCATCTCGATTAAAACATCTATTATTATGAAAATTATACGGTTCATCATCCACTGGAGATTCAGTTTCAGTGATAATGGATGCAGACGGCAATGTATCTGATTCAGGGCGTAAGGGAACCAAAATATCACAGACCATGAGATACGGGTAGAATGGCAGAAGAAAAGATATGCAATATCTTTATTGTTTTTAGCATTATATAGTGCTACCTTAACTGTGCAAAAATAACAATCGTCTCCATGATTTGTAGGTTCCCTCCAAATAATAGGGATACCAAAGGTCAATGACTTTTTTTTTTTTCCATTTTTCCAACTCCTCAACTCTTCAAGATAACCGCGACACTCTTTGTGAGGGTACCACGATTTATTCCGGTCTCCTAATTTAATACCAAAATATTGAAAGTAAGTTTTCTTTATAAAAGCTGTTACATTCTGTCTTTGTTTTACTAACGTATATGACCCGTATATATATATATATATATATATATATATATATATATATATATATATGTGTGTGGTATGATAAGAAAAATAAATGCCTGGACGGGATTCGATCCCGGATCTCTGAGTCTGTACCTCAGCGTGATATCCATTACACTACCAGGCGAATCCAATTCAAACACTTATTTTTCTTATATATGTATTATACTCTCCATTATTACTAGATGTCGCGAGAACACTGTCTTCACTGCCATCTAGTAGCTGACTATATCAAGTAAGCAAATTAAAGAGAATATTTATTTTACTTTATAGCAGTGACGCTTAATTATATATATATATATATATATATATATATATATATATATATATAGTAAAACAGATTTCGATCATTTACACAATCACGTTTCGTCATTTCTAAGACACAAAACTATTGTGTTGTTCTCTCGCAGAAAATGAGAACTCGCACAGTTCACGTTTACACGACAACGAACAGCACAAGACTCATCTCCAATTTGAAAACAACTTTTAAAATGGGATAGGTTTATTATCTCAGTAAGGTTTTCTTTAACCTGACTATTTAACTCATGTCGCAAATGGTAGTCAATGACCAATCACGTTTCAATGAATTCTGCTTTACACCAATGACAGTCGTGTTTCACCTCGCTCTTTATCGATTTCACTGTATCAGCTCCTGCTTTTGTGATAAAGAAAGCTCCTCCTTTTTTAATATTCTGAACAGGTTAGACCATTATTTTTCTCCAACAAATACATTGAATATAGCAAATAGTGAATAGATTCAGTGATATTACTGAGTTGTTTATTCAAAATATAAATGATTAACCTATAATATTGATTATAATAGTTTGATGTGTTTAATTATTTCTCCACTAGAGTGCATTCTTACAATATTGCGATCCTATTTGGCAATAAATAATATGATCGAGTTGCAGTGAATATACATAACCTCACATTTCTAATTTGTTTTCAAACATCGCCGTTTACATTAACTATATAAATATTTTAAAACACCGGTAACTATATTCAAATAATTATTTTTTAGTAAAGAGCTTAATTTTATTCGTTAAATATTCCTAACAAATTCCACTCTTGATTTCCAAATTCTCTAGATAAATTCACCCCTCACTTCGTGAGTCGTGAATTTATCGATAGTTTGGAAATCACTCGTGGCATTACTTATGATAAGCTGGATTGCACTTCGATACATAGTGACCCTCTGTCAGTTCTCTAATGCATTGTTTGTTTTAATAGCAATCTCTACGAGTAAATATTTCCTTCAATAATAATTTTTTTATGGCCTGAGACACTAAACATTTCAAGTTCTTGTTTATAGATAAGATGATTGCAGATAGATAAACATCTTCAATAATAACAGATATCTTAACCCCTGTTCATTTTAAAGGGAAGACAAATTTTTGTACGGACTTAGGGCGGATCTAGTTTGCAGATTTTAATAAATATAAACATAATGTAAAATATAAACCTAATAATAGTTATACTATTTCACATTTTAAGTAATAAACTTGCAATTATAAACTGTTGGGTCTTTCTATCAAACGATAAGCACACTGTGATATTACTACAGTACGTACATTACGAAAAATATCCAAACATAAAAATTTGAATTGTAAAAAAATCTGACGTGGTACGCGAAACTGGATGTTACTTACTTACTTACTCACTGGCACTATCGAACCCGTAGGTTCATGGCCGCGCGGACATAAGCTCTCCATACATCCCTATCCTGAGCTAATGCTTTCCAATCATTCCCTGTATAATCTACTTCCCTCAAATCATAGTTAATGTTGTTCTCCCACCTCATTCTTGGTCTACCAACTGGGCGTTTTCCTTCTGGCTTTCCTACAAGAAGTTTCCATGCACGTCTTTCATTCCCCATACGCGCAACATGTCCTGCCCATCGCAGTCTACGAGACTTAACTGTTCTTATTATATCTGGCTTCCTATAAAGACCATGTAGTTCATTGTTATGTAGTCTTCTCCATTCACCTGTCTGTTCATCTCTCTTTGGTCCAAAAATTTTCCTAAGAACTTTATTCTCAAATACTCGTAATCTCCTTTCCTCCCTTAAAGTAAGAGTCCATGTTTCGCACCCATATAATATAACTGGTAGAATAATAGTTTTATATATTTTCAGCTTAACGTTTTTTGAAAGGAGTTGGGACATCAAAAGTCTCTGCAATGCATAATAGCACGCATTTCCAGAATTGAGCCTATGTTTAATTTCTTTGTGCATCTCATTCCTATTTGTGATTATTGTTCCTAGGTATTTGAATTCAGCCACTTCCTCAAAATTTCCCTCATTTGTCATTAGCTGTCCATTTCCATTATATACTGAATTTCTACGTGTGACCATATATTTAGTTTTACTGATATTTACTTCCAGTCCTAATTTCTTAGTGTTACTCAATAGTGTGTGCGTGTTGGCCTTTAGTATCTCCTCGCTATCGGCCAGTAGTACTACATCATCAGCATAAACTAACAGCTTATTAATACCATTCAGTTGTAAGCCTTCCTCATTCTCTAAAGATTTAATGGCATGCTCTAGTACAAAATTAAATAGTAGAGGAGATAGTGCATCTCCTTGCTTCAACCCATTCTGGATTTCAAAAGTGTCTGAAAACTGTTTGCCTACACGCACCCTACTCTTTGAGCCATTTAGACACATTCGTATAAGTCTAACTAACTTTTTAGGAATTCCGAACTCCAGCAGGATACTATATAACTTCTCCCTCTTAATTGAATCATATGCTTTTTTGAAGTCTACATATAGTTGATGTACAGTACCATTATATTCCCATTTCTTTTCTAAAATCTGTCTTATACTAAAAATCTGATCTGTTGTAGACCTGTTTCTTCTAAATGCACATTGATGATCTCCTAGAATGTCATCAATATAGGGAGTAAGTCTGCTTACTAATATATTTGTTAGAATTTTGTATGAAGTTGAAAGTAATGAGATGCTCCTGTAGTTGTTGCAATCAGTTTTATCTCCTTTCTTATAAATTGGTACGATAATTGATTCCTTCCATTCATCTGGAAGAGCTTCTTTTTCCCAAATCATACTAAGCAACCAGCGTATCTTGTCCATCAATTTTTCTCCCCCTGATTTTATCAGTTCTGCTGGGATCTCATCTGAACCTGATGCTTTATACATCTTCAATTTTTCAATCGCCATTTCAACCTCTAATGCACTTGGCTCTGCGACTAGCATTTCTGCTGTCTGTAACTTATCCTCCTCAATGTCCTGTTCTGTATGTACATTTAATAGCTGATTAAAGTAACTTTTCCATCTATTTAATATACTCCTAGAATCTGCAATCATATCCCCATTTTCATTCCGAATTATGTTTGTTCTAGCCTGAAACCCTTTCTTCTCTATACTAATTCCCTGATATAATTCTCTAATGTTCCTATTTTTTGCATTCATTTCAAGATCATTAATCTTCTCTCTCAAATATTCCCTCTTTTTACTCTTTAGTAACTTGGTGGTTTCCCGTCTAATACTACCCAATTGCTCTAAATTTACCTCATTTGGCTCGTGTAACCATTTCATTTTTGCTAGCTTTCTTTTCTTTACAATGTCGGCACATTCCTCATCAAACCATTTCTTGTTTTGCCTCTTTTTTAAACAACCAATGCTTTCTGATGCTGACAATTTAATAGTATCTCTTATAGCCTCCCATTCTTTATTTATATCAGTTTCTTCTTCGTTTGCCACATTGTCATCTGAAGATTCCAGTACTTCAAATCTATTAGCAATTTTGATTTGGTATTCTTGCCGCATTTCATCATTTTTCAAGTTTTTTAATTCATATTTTACAGAATCATCTTTAGCGTTTGTTCCTCTCATAAGCGATAGCCGTTGTCTGATTTTCACTCTGACCAGATGATGATCCGAATTGCAGTCTGTCCCTCTAACTGATCTAACATCAATGATGCTACTGTGCCAGCGTTTATCCACTAATACATGATCTATCTGGTTCCGAGTTTCTCCATCTGGGGACGTCCAGGTGTATTTATGAATATCCTTATGCTGAAATGTTGTGCTCTTAACAATGAGATTCTTTGATGTGGCAAATGTGACTAATCTAACCCCGTTGTCGTTACTATCTTCATGAAGACTGAATTTGCCTATTGTTGGTTTGAATATATCTTCCCGCCCCACTTTTGCATTAAAATCTCCTAAGACAATTTTCATATGATATCGTGAAAGGCTATCAAATAAGCATTCTAATTCTTCATAGAACTCATCCTTGATCTTGTCATCTTTATCTTCTGTGGGGGCATGTACATTTACAATTATAAAATCATGTCGTTTACCCTTTAGAATTATGTATGATATCCTATCACTAACAAACTTAATATCTCGGATAGCGGATAGGATCCTCCTTCTGACTAAAAAACCCGTTCCAAATGCAGGTCTTTCTGCACCCCCATAGTATAATGCAAAGCTTCCTGATTCCTGACTACCTACTCCTGGCCACCTAACTTCCTGTAAAGCGACTATATCCAAGGGCGATTTATCTAGTTCCCGCGTTAATATCTCTAGTGCCCCGCTATTGTATAAAGTCCTAACATTCCATGTTCCTAGGAACATGTCCCTGTGTTTGAGCCTTTGGCATGGGTTCCCTGAAGTAGTCCCCGCCCGGAGAACCGAATGGGGGACTATTTGACCTCCGGAAAATTTTACCCCAGATGAACCCATGTCCGCATTTCTTGACGGTTGTATTTTTACGGTGAAAGATCGTCACTCTTTCGCCCAAGGTACTTTTTTCGTCTGGCTTATCACCTTCGACCAGTCCGGCATGGGTAACCCTATCGGCAGCAATGCTACCGCCGGCATAGCTCTCAGGATCATTTAAGCATGCAAGCCACTCCACCACGAGAAGGTAAAGATACCATGGAGGGTCATTATCTACAGTTACTTTGGCCAATGCAATTACTCGATTTTAATAACACTGAGGAACAAAATAGTAACTTTTTTTTTGTCTCAGAAAGAAAAAATTGTGAATTCTGATAGTATTTTTCTCCTGAATTCAAATATGATATCGGGTTTTCTCCATCACGCAATTTTCTGAGAGACAGGCATTTATAATTTCAAAACACTTTAATATTTTCTACATTCGTAACTACACAATATTCGAACATTCGGACTCAACTAGAAAGTAAGAAATGACGATTTTCTGCTATATTTCGCCTGTGGAGCATCCTTCTTGACGGTCCAACAATAATCGGCCAGCATATTAAGATTCAATTTGCCTTGATATCTCTTTTCCATAGCTGAAATCTATTGAGTTAGCTCATTTAGTTTTATTTTACAATGGACAAATGGACGAAAAAACGTTTATTAAAAAATAATTATTTAAATCCGTTAATTGAAATTGAAATAAAAAACTGTGGGCGATGGAGAAATTCCGAATACATATTTGAAAACACGATAAAAAAACTGCATTGAGTACAACTAGTGGTACTCATGATACAAAAATCATGTTGACCAATGTAATCAAATGATTTAATAGAGTTGAGTGTTTTAGTGATCGCAGTGACGAAATCAAAAATCAAAAAGAGTTTTTCCAATGTATTTTATTATTATTATTATTATTATTATTATTATTATTATTATTATTATTATTATTATTATCATCATTATTATTATCATTATTATTATCATCATTATTATCATCATTATTATTATCATCATCATTATCATCATTATTATTATCATCATCATTATCATCATTATTATTATCATCATTATCATCATTATTATCATCATCATTATTATCATCATTATTATCATCATTATTATCATCATCATTATTATCATCATCATTATTATCATCATTATTATCATCATTATTATTATCATCATTATTATTATCATCATTATTATTATCATCATTATTATTATCATCATTATTATTATCATCATTATTATTATCATTATTATTATCATCATTATTATTATCATCATTATTATTATCATCATTATTATTATCATCATTATTATTATCATTATTATTATCATCATTATTATTATCATCATTATTATTAACATTATTATTATTATTATTATTATTATTATTATTATTATTATTATTATTATTATTATATTAATAAATTAATGGTATTTTATGAGATCAGAATACAAGTTCTAAAACATTTTTTTTTTCTGTACAGTAATATGGATTAAATGACATAATGGTGGAGAAACGTGCAAAGTAAATTAATAACAATAACAAATTTAATTTGCAGAAATAGTTTTCTGGAGGCGTTCAACTGAAATTTCTAGAAGAAATAAAATAAGAAAGAGTGTAATTAAACAAAATATGAATGTCCAAGCTGCAATTAGGGATTTGATAGAAAATAACTCATTAAACTGTATGTTCATATAACAAAATGATATTAGACAGATTACTAAGAAAAATATTAGAATGGAAGTCACATTGTAGAAGAAGAAGAGGACGGCCGAATATATCATCGAGTGACAGTTTTTTAAGCAGCAAGAGAGAAAATGAATTTGACGATGGAGATTGGAATGAGAGAAATATGGAAATAGTCGTGGATTAATTGGTCACAGGAAGATGTGAAGCGCTGTTAAACCTCTTAAATAAATAAAATATATGATTAGTATTGTTATTGTTGTTGTTTTGTTCACGTCATTGGTTAAGGCAATTTACAACAGGTCGGAAGGTAGAGGTTTCGAGTGTGGTCAAGACAGGATTTTTAAAATGCCCTAAACCTTCTGGAGGCATCATGATACTGGGGTCGAATCAGTCTTTAATTCAAATGAGTGTCTGACTTTTGTTCTGGGGTAAATACGGCGTTAAGCTGGGTTTATAACCCGGCTGATTACTCCTGCCGGTTATCTAGGTAGATGGAAGGCTTAACCTCCTACAACCACAAAAGACTCCTGCGGCTTATGGTGGGATCACATTAATATTATTATTATTGTTATTATTGTTATTATTATTATTATTATTATTATTATTATTATTATCATTAAATCTTTAGAGAATGAGGAAGGCTTACAACTGAATGGTATTAATAAACTGTTAGTTTATGCTGATGATGTAGTATTGTTGGCCGATAGTGAGGAGATACTAAAGGACAATACGCACACACTATTGAGTAACACTAAGAAATTAGGACTGGAAGTAAATATCAATAAAACTAAATATATGGTCACACGTAGAAATACATTATATAATGGAAATGGACAGCTAATTACAAATGAGGGAAATTTTGAGGAAGTGGCTGAATTCAAATACCTAGGAACAATAATCACAAACAGGAATGAGATGCACAAAGAAATTAAACATAGGCTCAATTCTGGAATTGCGTGCTATTATGCATTGCAGAGACTCTTGATGTCCAAACTCCTTTCAAAAAACGTTAAACTGAAAATATATAAAACTATTATTCTACCAGTTATATTATATGGGTGCGAAACATGGACTCTTACTTTAAGGGAGGAAAGGAGATTACAGGTATCTGAGAATAAAGTACTTAGGAAAATTTTTGGACCAAAGAGAGATGAACAGAGAGGTGAATGGAGAAGGCTACATAACAAAGAACTACATGGTCTTTATAGGAAGCCAGATATAATAAGAACAGTCAAGTCTCGTAGACTGCGATGGGCAGGACATGTTGCACATATGGGGAATGAAAGACTTGCATGGAAGCTTCTTGTAGGAAAGCCAGAGGGAAAACGCCCAGTTGGTAGACCAAGAATGAGGTGGGAGAATAACATTAACTATGATTTGAGGGAAGTAGAATATACAGGGAATGATTGGAAAGGATTAGCTCAGGATAGGGATGTATGGAGAGCTCATGTCCGCGCGGCCATGAAACTACGGGTTCGATAGTGCCAGTGAGTAAGTAAGTATTATTTTTATTTGTTTATTATAAGAACTGTAAGGGATAAGTGGGGAGAGTTCTTTTGGGCTCTTCTCAGGAGTAAATGGTTGTTGGCTTTACCAGGGGACAACAAATTAATTGCGAGGAACTTAATAACGGTAAGCTGCATGATCTTTATAGGAAACCATTTAAAATAAGAATAGTTAAGTATCTTAGTATGATGGGCAGGACATATGGCACGAATGGGGAATGAAAGAGAGGCGTGGAAGTTTCTTATAGGAAAAACAGAGGAAAAACGCCCAGTTGGTATACAAAGAATGAGTTGGGAGAACAACATTAACCATGATTTAAGAAAATGAAAATGTATAGAAAATTAAGTTTCACAGTAATGTTGAAACCTAGATATTTGAAATTAGCCAACATTTCCTCAGAAATTTCCTTGTAATTTTCTGACTTTTTGTTACATTGGAAGTTTTTTGTCAATGTCGTAAATGAACGTCACTCATATTTTAATTTTTCATTCAATGAGAACTAGAAATTTTGATCCCTCATTAGGTCGCGTATCTCTGATTCATCAAATACACCAACTTTAATTTTGCGCCACTTTTTTTTCGGAAATTTCAGTTTTAAATATTGAATCAAATTGGTTTCACTACCCAAGGTCGGTAATATATTCATTCATAACCCCAAGTTTAATATGGAAATGGGCAAAAGTACTTTCTCCTTAGGGATGAGTGGACCGTACAACACACTTGTTAACCCGATCAGATGTGGGAGAATAATGCTTTATATCCCAGTGTCCATCATGATTTATATTGTCCTATTCACACAAAAAAAAACAGTGGAAGTTATTGAAAATAGATTGTTGGCCAAGGGTATGTGTTGATGTCTTAAAACCACCACACATCATCAATAGATGTTCATCATATCTAAGCTTCTTTAACATGCATTTCAAGTTGTTATATATTTCTTTTAATTTGATAGAATATCCCTGCGGAAAAAAAGGGAAGTAAATTTCCGTTAAGACCTTTTAAGAGCTGTGTACAAAAATTCTCAGAGGGACCATATTGAAAAAAAGAACTCATTCATTAAACCCCGTTATGTTAATGCAACACACTAATTAATCCATTTTAGAAATAAAGGCACAATCTCTGCCTCTCTGGTGTATGTAGTTCCGGGGAAACGTAAATATTTTCCTTTTAGTGTCGAACCTAATAATTCTGCACCAATTTTTGGCAGATTAAAGTCTCTGACCAAGTCATCGAGTTCATTTGTGTGAACTGTTGCAATCCATTGTTTGCATCATACAGGATGATTCAAAATGTTTCGCACAAATTTCAGGAGCTAATAGAGGGGTCGAAATACAACAACTTTTGATTAGTAACTTATGGTCTGGATTGTAATTCTGGGTCAGTACAAGCCCTGAAATATCTGGATGGACAACACATTATTTTATGCACACACTTAAACAAATGTAAACGTATTCACCAAATTCGTTTTACAACACTAGGTGTTCAAAATGTCTACCACCACATTTAAATGTTCTTCATAGCGACTCTTCGAATCGTACGTGGTTGGCCTATATGATGCAATGAACGCATGGAATCTGACTTCGGAGACTGTGGTGAACTTTATGAAACATTCGAGGTTGTGGATGTTCGGATATTGTGCGCTGTACAAGGCTTGAGCTTCGCGTACATTACCATTAGCTTACCATACATGAAATGCATCACTCGAAGTTCTGACAGCATGTGTTCCATTTCACAAAAACCACAAATCTTCAAAGTAATGCTATAGACGACCTCTACAATACATTGCAGATACCGCACTCCAATGAAAGCAACCTACAGAGGACACGAATGACTATCAGATGTGAACAGAAGAGTACACACGTACTGTACTGCATTAAACGGTATGACAACAGACGGAGCGTCATGATAAATTCATAAAGTACTGTATCGAACTCAGTGCCTCTCCGAAAAGTAAGCATAGACACGCATTGAAGTTACCGACATTCTCAGGCTGTACTGACCCGGGATTACTTTACAGACCATAAGTTACTAATCAAAAGTTGTTGTATTTCGACCCCTCTACAAGCTCCTTAAACTTGTGCACAAGCTTTTGAATCACCCTGTATATATATATATATATATATATACAGTATGTATAAAAAAGAATGGCGCAAACTTACATGGTTGAAAGTACACGATAAAAGAAGCAACAATGTCCAAGTAAAAATGGGTGCGCAAACGAGCCGTTTGCCAGATAATTACGAATGCATGGTTACAAGCCGCAACTGACTTCATTGGAAACATCGTCCTAGTTAGTACAAATTAATTTGAATTTACACTTTACTATTAATTTTTCATCTCATTTAGTTCACAGTTCACTTCACTTATGGGTTACCTGTTAAAGGAGGTGTTCGAAGTGTCTTCCTTGCATATGGATGCAATACTGTGTTCGTCTCTGCAATGAAAGTCGAATTCTTTCGAAAACCCCTGGATCATTTCTGAATTCTTGACAAGCATGTACAACTCTCTGCTCCAGTTCTTCAACCGTGTTAACGGGTGTGCTGTACAGTTCGCTTTTGAGGTGACCCCAGACACAAAAATCCAACGGATTTAGATCAGGTGATCTTGGAGGCCAAGGTACAGGTCCGGCTCGACTTATCCATCTTTGGCCGTGTCTGCGCGTTACATGCCGTCTCACAGCAGCAGCAAAATGCGCCGGAGCTCCACAATGCATATACCACAAACTCCGACGGTGCTGAAGGGGAACATCCTCAAGCAATCCTGGAAGATACCGCAGAAATCTAAGGTACCTCCGTCCATTAAGTTTTCGTGGAAGAATGCGTGGCCCAATGAGATGATCACCTAGTACACCTAATCACACATTCAGTTAGAAACGGTGCTGATGTGGTGACTCATGAACAGCATGTGGGTTTATTTCACACCAAACATGTGTATTATGATAATTAAAAACACCATCGCGTGTGAATCCTGCATCGTCTGTAAGTAAAATGTTACAAGCGAAACGAGGGTTGACTACAGTCTGTTGTTGCATGCACTGACAAAACATCACTCTAGGAACAAAGTCTGCATCATTGAGACAATGAACTCTTTGGAGGTGGTAATGGTACAGTAAATTGCGCTGTAAAATTCTCCATACACTACTGTGGCTTAGTACAGGCACTTGTGTGACAATTCTTCTCGTCGAGGTTCCTGGAGATACCTGTACTGCTTCCTACACCATATCCTCAACCTCAGGCGTAATGCGAGCAGGCCTACCTACTGCTCTGCCATGTGCAAAACCCCCATTTCTCTCAGGCGCTGATGGACCCTTGTAAATGTACGACTTTCGGGGTGTCTTCGATCAGGATATATTTATTGGTACAAGCGTGCAGCCTCCCGTGCATTGCCATTAGCCCTACCGTACATGAAATGCATATCCGCATACTCTTCGTTACTGGAAGGTTCCATTAACTACAACACAGCACAAGTGGCACTCCTCAGACGAGACTGATACCTTTTGAGACTGTGTACTGTATCCGTCCTGTACGTTCTGCGTGTATGGTTTTGTTTACAACTCCATCTCTCTGCAATGTTCAGTTTTTTAAACAAAGAACATAGGACGGTTTCAAGTGCGCAAGGAGTAAACCGTACGATGTTACAAACAATGACGCCAGTGGCGGCTTGTAACCATACATTCGTAATTATCTCGCAAACAGCTCGTTTGCGGACCCATGTTTACTGGGACATTGTTGCTTCTATTATCGTGTACGTTCAATCATGTAAGTTTGCTCCATCCTTTTTGATACACCCTGTATATACAGGGTATAACTGAATTATACCGCACAAATTTAACTGTTTACAGGTGGGTATTACACAAGTAATTTGAGATAGGTAACCAATGGTCTACGAGGAAAAATGGGCGAGTTATGGGGAATCAAAATAATCGAAACTTTATACAGATAAATCCAAGTAGGAGACAAATTATACTAGAATAACTTCAGATCTTAGTATCAATTCCGAGATCCTGATTGCTAATAATTCATCATCAACGTTTATGAAATATTGGGTTATCAAATTCCTTAAAATTTCGAACTTAGCAGATGATTGCACGCCACTGCACTGCTTACAGTAGAATCGGTGCAATGAGAGCCTTATCTTAGAGTGAAACACGCAGAAACTGTGTAGTTAAAATATGGCTTAATGGTTAAAGCGATGGATTTGAGATTCGAACATTGGTGGTTGAAGTCACGGCAGTGAACTTTTTATATTTTTTCTCTATCGTATGTACTCTGATACGTTTACACTGAAATTTGTTCAGTCTGGGCACGCGCAAAATACTTATCCCCATATTCGTTATTACGTTAACGCCTGATTAGAAGTTACTTCAGTATCAGTCGTATTACATGAAAGCATCGTGGAACAGTTATGCTGAACTTGCCGATATGCATTATATTTATGGTGCAGTACAAGGTAAATGTGGAAGAGCTGCTGCCCATGTATGCGGATTGGTATCCGAATGGACACCATCCTCATCGAACAACCTTCGAGTCTGGTGATAGGCGTTTGCGGGAGCACGGGATGTTGAAGGTAAACAGAGTAGACGCCGGTGAAAGACGTCGAATAAAATGTTATTTATAGAGTGAAAGAGGATCCGTCTTTTAGTACTCGTGCTATCACACGTGTAATGGGTGTATGGAAAGTCCTGCACGAAGACCAGCTGTATCCCTTTCATCTGCAAAAAAGTACAAGCCTTACAGGCAGTGGACTTTGCTCAACGGGTACAATTTTGTAATTGGGCTTTGTGCAACCACCGCACTTCTTTTCCTCGATGCTATTCATCAATGAAGCAGTATTTAATAGGGATGGGCTAGTTCTGAACTCAAAGAACAGTCATGTGTGAGATTATGAAAATCCTCATGCCATATTTGAGAGGCGTCACCACCAGAGATTCTCCCCAGAGATTAAATGTTGTCATTTATAAGACTTTTCTAGAGTACGTCGTACCTAGATTGCTAGAAGAAGTTCCTGTTCACATCAGGCTTAACATGTGCTTTCAGCACGATGGAGTTCCTCCCCATTTCTGCCGGAATGTGCGAAATCATTTGGATGAAGTACATCCTGGCCGCTGGAAATAGGAAGGGGTCTTTAATTGTAGTGTGGCCACCTGGCTCTCCGGATCTCTGTTCACTTGATTATTTTTGTGGGGACACCTGAAAACATAGGCGTATGCGACTCCTGTTGATACAGATGAACTATTAGTTGCACGCATAATCGCAGCATGTCATGTGATCCGCGAGACACCTGGTATCTTGAACGGGGTACGAGAATCCATTAGTCGCCGATGTCGTCTGAGTTGTGAGAATGGAGGTGGCTAATTTGAACAATTTCTCAAATGAGTCTGCAGGTGCTTTACTTTTTTTTTGTGTACTCAAATGTATCGTTTCTTATTTCCCAACAACATTATGTATGCCATGTTTACAAACAATGTACCTCTTCATATTATTACTTTTGTGATAACTGCACTAACATTTATCTAAGTACATAAATACTGTACAGTAAAATTGCACATTTTATTTGCAAAACAAATTGTACTCTACAGTTTGTGCATTAGGGCCTATTATTAGTAGAACCATTCAAAACAATTCTCTGTGCAACACGTAAGTAGACAGTTTTGTAACTCAAGTACTGCGCCGACATTCCAGTATCGTATTCTGTAAAATAATGAAAAAATAATTGAACCAGAAGTAAATCTACGTACGTAACTGATTTACAACATACAAAATAAAGGAAAAACAAAAAAGTGTGTACACATACTGTACGGAGTTTCGAACGTGATGCAACATTCTTACATTTGCATTGGTAGTAAGAAGTTAAAACCACTGATCTAGAGGAGCATATACGTTTCCACTTACAGTCTCTGTATCATATTATTTCCATTTTAATTTGAAATAATCGGTGACGTGCAAACCATTTTACAAATTGAATCATAACGTGGACATTTTTAGTCGTAGACCATTAGTTCATTATCTCAAACTGCTTATATAATACCCGTCTATACGTAGTTAAATTTGTGCGGTATAATTCATTTACACACTGTATATAAGCAACAGTTGCGGAAGATGATATTTATTCAAAAAGGAACACAATAAATTTTTCAAAGTGAAAAAGAAGTGATATATTGTCAGATGAGTCTGTGGAATGTGTAATGTCGTAAACTCTCGACTTTGAGAACAATGTACCGTAAATATGAGTCAGCAGATGTTGAAAATAATGTGTGCTTATGTGAAAGTTGGCCTGTATAGAAATAGACGTCCATCATCCAAGTCGGAGCAACAACTATTCTCTGCAGCGAAGCATATTAAAGGACAATAGTTGCTAAAGACACATTTACTTACCTACATGAATGTTGTTGCTTGACTCCTTATATCGTCTAATAAATCATACTGTTATAGAAAAAACATCCCACTATAAATCGTGTGATATTGCTGTACATATCATCTGGAACGATGGTATAAAGTCAACCTCTCGATGTATACATTTTGTTCTCTCCCTACAAAACATTTTACCGCTCTATGTGCAGATATGCCTTAATGAATAGAAAATTTCACAATTAACTGACGAAAGACTGGTTCAAATTTGGTTGCATGCAATCACTTTCCGCTAGTTCATGTCACTAAGTTATACCAGTATGA